>OX579676.1:38413107-38911544 GCA_951230905.1 Cheilosia variabilis
ATATTTCAGTTATATTTTTCATTGAAAAAAACAGAATAAAAAATTTGCTGAACGCTTTCACTTCTTTTTTCTCGAAAATGACATTTGAGTTTCCGATATGTCACAAGCGTTTATTTTCCAGGCCACTATCCGGACTCCGCTTAAAAGGCCCAACCCATAGAATCCGTGGCATACGGTTACAGCCAATGGTTTAAGTACTCTGTCCTAATATTTCCCACGAAACGTAATAATATTTCCCTATTCACCGTACTCAAATTCCCTTTTAAATAATTACATTGAAAGGTACTTTTTGTGAATAAATCTTTTCTTTTCTAATTATCTTTTTTAAAAAAATCGCAGTTTGTTTATTTAAGATTACCTTTTGTACTACAAAATTTTGATACAAGAAAATCTTGCTAAATTTGATTTACATAAGCTCTTTTTATGTACAATCAGTGTGTTAATATTCGTGAGGAAATGCAGATATCAATTTTGATGAAATTTCAAAATTTAATATTTTTTGCAGCTTTTTATTTTTTCCCATGGAAGGCTTTTCAGAAATCGAAATTCCCACAAAAAGGAAGAAATCCCACCATATAAGAATACTGTCGACAGCCAATGACAGTTTCTCTCATGCTCTCACCAATGAAAGTGCTGCCTCTTTCGCTGTGAGAACCGTCAACGGATGCAACTGACAGAAAAGTAGAAAACCTACTTTATCCGTCGCACCCGGCACGTGCGGTGCTTATGGGTCAGCTTCCATAAGGTGTTGTGTATTCTATCAACCTGTCAGTCGAATACGTTGCCCCAAAGGATGCGACGGATTCTATGTGTTGGGCCCTTTAAGTCCTTTTTTACTTCAGCGGGGTTAGTTAAGGGAAAGAAAGACTGTAACATTTTGCTTAAATCCTGTACATATTAATTTTTTAATATATTTTTAGAGAAAAAGTTTGCCAAAAACACATTTTTCCAATATGCATTAGTTCAAATGAAGAATATGACGGCTAATGCAATCATTCCAACTTAAAATTTAAATTTCCGTTGGACATAGGGGGTTTCCCATTTTAAAGGAAAAGATGACACCTTCGAACAGAACTTAAATGCAATAAGTGTTGCCACATAATATGATATCGTACTAAATAATACAAACTAGGAAAATTATTACGTGGGTCACAAAACTCAAACGATGGTAATAGCCGTCATTTGTTTTTATTTACCTCAAAATATGACGGTTGTAGCCGTCATAAGCGCGAACGTATTAATATAATAGAATCAAACCGGAGAAAGCAAAAATATGAAATAAAGACACGTGGCTGGATTTGCGCTATTTGTTCTAAGCACTTACTCTCTGACCTAAAACTAATTTAAAAAAAAAATCATAAAAGGAAGTCTTGGTGTTTGCAAATAATCTATCGAGAGTTCAATAATATAACATATCAACGAATATTGCAAATGTTATCCCAGAACTCATGCACGAATTCATTTTTAAAGAAAACACATGTTTTAAGCTCAAAATTGTGTGTTTGATATTTTTTTAATAAAAAATACAGTTATACATTCTGTTATGTATAATAGCAACATGGTCTCCATGGTTTCCAGTCTTGTCATCCATCCCCTTCTTCCATAAGTCTATATTTTAATGTAGGCACAAATAACTGGACTACTGGAGCAAGCGCAATTAACTGTTACCTCCTGAGTCCTGACCAGCCACATTTTTAGAGAAGAATGGAACGAGAGACGTCGGTGCGTTCTATACCCCCAGATTGGACCATTCGGACCATTAAATGCCCAAATTTTATTACAGTCCACCAAGGATATAAGAAACCTCTAAAAAAAATTCTTCCCATATCCGACTTGTTCTAATATGCGAATACTTATGTAAGAAACGAAGTGACACGATTTTTCTACATGCGTTTCTCATATGAGTGTTTCTTATATCCGTCGTGGATCGATCGTGTTTCTTAAATATTGCTAAAAAATGTTGTCCTTTCACGTAAAGCTCCACCTTTGATAACGCTTAACAGGCAGCACCTTACGTCAAAATAAAATTGCTTTTCATTTTGGACACCCTTTATAAGAAGTGCGGGCGCAGTGCCTCTGTGCTTCGTGTGCTGGACTCTGAGCGAGGGGTTACAGATTCGATCCCCGAAAAGCCAAATTGCATCATAAAGTTTTTTCCACTGCGTCTCCGTCTGAGAGTATAACTGACCAGAAAAAGCTTCTTATTCAGCGGGGGGGCATACAATTATAGCTTATAGGACCCTTCTATTCGCCCCAAAAAAACTAAAAAAAACGCAAAGGTCTGTATTTTTTAATCTTTTATTTTATAAGAACCACCAACACATTCTTTAAAGTACACATAGTAAAAGTAATAATATTGCTTCGCTTGGCTTTGATGATGAATAGGTAGTCCGCTGACTGTAGAGCCACATTGTTTAAGGTTCATCCCTACCCCGGACGGTAGCACCACCTTAGAAAAAAATGGTCCTCTTTCTGATGCCAAAGACATTTTTTCGCCCTAATTCATACACTTGTCTTACGCCAGCACGCTTTCTCTTGTGTGAGGCTCTGATGCACGAGCTACACAGTTGCACACTTGAAAAAGGCCGGATGATTTCAGCTTCAAATACTACGATTCTGTTGACGTAATACATTGATTCAGTCAACTAATGAGTTTCCTTCTTTCCTGGGACTAATGTCAGACTTCTGTGACCTATTCAGTCAGCTGTTTTCGACAGCGAGACAGCCCATTAACCGATGGCTTAATGAGGTATGAAGCCACAGCACTGGAGACCGCCAGCTTGAAACTACTCATAGTTTGCCCTATTTATTCACCACTCAGTCATTTCGAAAAGTCCATTTAGAACATGAAAACCACGAAGGCCTAAAGTTCTCATAAAATCAGAAAAATCTACCAAACAGTGCGAATCCAGATGAGATTTAGTAGTCATTCTACCAGCCCACCTTCCATATTGGGACAATCGACAATCGAAACGAAAAAAAAAAAATCAATCCCGTACCCACCCATTTCACTCTTAGTAAACAAGAAAACTGATTCACAAGGTGTTACTTACCTTCTTCGACCGTCATAATTGTAAAGGAAACTAAAACTTCAATAAAACTTGTAGCCGAACTATTCAGTAATGTTTTACAAATAACTACTAATAACTGGTACCCGCGACTTCGTCTGCGTAGAATAAGTATATAAATAATAAGTAACTCAATTAAAATTATTTGTATCAACAACAGCCCCATTTATCGGATCCAAAACTATACTCTCTTTCAAACCAACCAATTAGCGCTGCACATTTAAATTCATTAGTAAAATTCGCGGCAAATGTATTTATTTCTTACCAAATATAGATACCTATGGTGAATTTTATTATCCCTAACTTGAGAAATAATTGGTTCGTCATTTAAACTTGGATCCCCTACTTCATCCCCTTCACGTTTTGTTTTCGCGACAAAAACTAGCCTATGTCATTCTGAGAGGTTAGATGGGACCTCTCCCTATACCAAAATTCATAAAAATTAGTGGTGCGTTCGTTAACATAATCTTACTTTCGCATTCATAATAATATTAGGATTATATCAAGGCTACCTTGAATTTTCTGTCCAAAAATGACAACTGACAACAAAACCTATGTTTTGAAATAACATAACAGCGCATAAAAAAAACATATCTCTTTTAAAATATTCATTTTGGTACATTTGGTTTGTAGGAACTTAGTCAGTCTTTAAGTAGGTAGTTAAACAACGACTACTTTATAAAATAAAAAAATAAGACTTAACTTACTAATGTAATAGTAATATCTACTTTAAATACCTTTGCTGACCAAAAGCATGACTTTCTAAACACAAATTATTTTATTTAATTTTTAAAATTGCTTGTTTCAAAACAAACATTTATAAAACATAAGACTCAGTAAGGAACGTAGTAGCAACTTTGTCAGTCTAAGCAATTAAACAACGCCAACAACGTTGTGCACAAAATTACCAGCTGTTAGAACTTTAACAAATTAGAGTTTTATGTGTGCAAATAAATAATATGATTAACTAACCTATTCATATCTAAATGGAGTTAGAAACAGAAAATATTTCGAAGTTCACCATCTGTCAAAAGTAAATTTTTGAACAAAATGGGTTTACATGGGTGGTGCAAATGCAATGCTTTCACTCAGAAACCGTAAGGCAGCATTTAAATGAATTGATATCGAGTTCGTATTTTTGGTGCTCCTGCCCAAAAAGTTACCAAATCCAGATAAAAATTACCAAATTACCAAAACTCAAAAAGCAAAAAAAAAAAAATTACCAAATTTGGTAAAAAATTACCAAAGTGGCAACCGTGCGTACGGCCTACGACACGGGCATGATGATAATATTATGATGATGAATGGACGAAAAGTATTTCCCTGAATCATAGTTGTACACAACTGCGTAGTTGAAATTTAATGTAGTAAAATTCAACTTTTTCAATTGTTAATATTTAAAAAAAGTAAAAATGCAAAAATAAGCCCCCCGAAAATCTCTTTTTTTCACACTTCATGTGTTAAGATTGGTTGAGCGTGCTAACCTAACCGCAAGAGGTAAATAAACTAAAACAGTAACTACAAAAATAATACGCCATACGCCCATAATCGGACGTCATCAGCCATCTACGCATTTCCTCAGGAAAACATTGTCGCTGTTTCATACATCCTCATTCACCTCGCATACTTCTCATTCGTTTCACTTAATCGGAGAAAACATCACAGTTTTTGTTGAAATGTATGTGCGTGTGCGATGTGCGCCAGTGAACCACCCCAAAGCTGAACAACGATCAAGAACAACGGCTGCTGATAATTTTCGATTTGAGAAAATAAATTGAGTTTTTTCATGCTAGTCTTTAGGTTGTAGCTCAGCTTCTAAATGTCACAGAAAGCTGATTGATGGCTTAAAATAATTATGGAAGTTTTGGCTCTGTTAAGTATTTTGTTTTGTTTTTATTGATTAAGAATTGTTGGAGTAATGGCGATTAAAAGGCAGTAACGTCAGAAAAAAAAAACACATTTCGGTCAAAAACGCTTAAAAAAAAAGGCATGGCAATGAAAATAAGTTTCATCAAAATCTGTGTAGCTTTCACGCCAACCGTTAACACATGAAAACGGCTACAGTTTAATTATATGTATAGATGGCTCGGCATGTTTGATCAAGTACCCGATGCGCCCCTCCCTTTAATTTAACCAACAGTTTCTCAACTTTCTCTTTCGAATTTGCAAACATACATCCCGTTTACGTTTTACAGTTTCATAGTCCCGGAAAGTTCCTCAAGTCTTACTGTAAGACACTTTTGACTTTGACTTTTCTAGAGCTGATTGACTAAGCACTTTCTCCACAGATCTCATGCTATCGACTACTTAGCTGAGAAAGACGGAAAAGTAAAATTTCCTCGGTACTATTTAGTATATCTGGCAAGAAGCCCTAATAATAGTAGCAATGACCGACCTACCTCTTGGTAGTGCATGCAACACAAAGATGGTTTTATTTATATGTACCTAACGCTCTGGCTTGCTAAGGCAAATCAAAAGCAAACCCTCTGATTGCTGGGAAATAAATCGTAGGTACATATTGTTCGCGTGCAACTTTCATCGTGATGTCACAATTATTTCAAAAACCAGCGAAAGCTCTTGATGTATACTCGTATGTACATATGTACAGCAAAAATGGCTTATGAAGGATTCTACAGACATTAGTTGAGTACAAGCCCACCCCAGCGGTGCGTCCTTCAGATAATTAACTTGGAAAAGTATCCGTTTAAACTAATTTCATACAACGAAATGATTTGCAAATGAATCTATGCATAACATTACCAAACTGCCACCCATCCACTAAACGTACAGTAGAGCACAAAAAGGAAACATGATATCGATTTGTTAAGATGGGAACCTCTTCTCCATTGCGAGGGAAAGGGGTTGTCCTTTGTTTACCTCCCACTTTGAAGTACCAGTCTAGCCCAGAGTTACCCAACAACATCATCATCTGCAGCCATATCTAATATAATATCATTGCTTATTCGCAATGTACCTAACATGTCCAAACTATACGCAGATATGTATCTTTGTATGGATATAAGTTCAGCGCTACCACTTTCCACACACACGCAGCGCGAGAGAGAGAGAACTGCAAATCCAATGCATTATTCAACCCTCAAAACAAAATTCAAAGATTTCGCATGTACACACCAGCATCCGGATTTGGATGTAGGCTACCCACCAATTATGCACGTGCATTATTTCAATGAGTTTTTTTGGTGTTTTATTATTTTCCGTTACGGGATGTGTACGCGTATCTACTTTAAATTTTAAAGGATGCACCCCCGCTGGATGCTTTAATGGGTTTGGGGCGTTCTATTGTTGACTTTTTTTTGTTGAAGAGGTTCTCGTTTCGAAAGCTACAGTAATGAACGCCACAATATCGCATCAATGGGTTGTGCATTATTTGTACAGGAACTTAATTAACTAAAAGGTTTCGATGAGCGTGCAAATTGATTAAAACTTTTGATTCGAATGTAATCGTGCGAATTCAATTAAAATGTAGGTTGTTTTATATTCAAGACAGAAACAATTGCAACTGTCTTTCAAGGGTTAAGTCATATTTAAACAATTTCCTGTTTGCCATGAACCAATTTTAGCAATTCACATGTATTATTAAACAATTCGACTCAATATTAGACATTTCTACAAAACTGTCATCGGTCAGTCGCAACCACAGCTGAATTAATTATTAGGTGAAGTATGGCAACGGAAGAGATGTACAGCTGCACTCACACAGAAAATTCACACAAAATGCAGCTGAATGGTTTTTTTTTACTATACGTATATAATATTTATTTAAAGGAATGGTCCTAACTTTTATTATAGATTATAGTTCTACATTTATATTTTTATTTTATTTTTGTAAACGAATAAGGAATAGCATGATCTGCTTAATCTTTATACATACATTAAAACAGTTCCGTAGCTGTGAGACAACGCACAACCCAAACCGCTAACCATAGAAACATAAAACATTGAGGGTGTTTTTCCACTAGCGCGGACGCGCATTATTTTTTTGTAATCTTTGGATATGAGATTTTTGTCCTTTTAGGGAGGGGCTTTGTATTTTTTAAAAAACAATAAACGTAAGTTCCCTTTAGTTTGAAACGTTGCATATTTGCATAGAAGTAAAAATTGTTTGACAGGTCTATCGCAATTTTGCAAATTGCCTCCTCGACCCCCTTTTTTAGCATTGCATACTTTAAGAGCTGTATAACTTTCTAAGGGTCCCAGCCATCGCTATGTCGTTCGTCGCTTACTGCGTGGCTTGACCCTAACCGCTTTCCACAGCGGTGAGCAATTTTACATGATCATAAAAATAAATTAGATAAGTTTTTAGGAGATTTTGGCCAAACTAACTTGAAACTTTGTAATAGTACTCTATAAAACATATAGCGAAACACATAAGACCACTCTTACCGCCTTAGGGGACATTTTTCGTTTTGAGGCTTGATTGACTTAAAATCGTATGCGTTGGTGGACCCCATTTAGAGGGTTAAGCTTAGAAGGCTGCTCGAACTAAACTAAATTTTAGCTGCTCTCCAACTTTTCTCTCCAAACATTAGCTAAAATCCTAGCTAAATTTTGACATAGAGTACGCCGTGGATAAGCTGTTCTTTGAAAAATTTCCTTCAAAAATGTAATTCTCTATTATTTGAGCTATTTTTGATTCTAGGTACTTCTCGTCCATGTAATAATTATAAAAGGTCATCCTTGCATACTTTTCCGCAACAGAACAGCAAAACACAACGATCTGTCACAATTAAGCTTGAGAAAATGTGCCGACCCATTAAATGGCCACGCTAAGTTTTGACAGACACATGAAGTACATTCTGAAACAAAAGTTTGATTATTTTGCTCGAGCTGCGTACCACTCGGCTAAAGGTATCCGCTTAGATTTAGCTCAAGTAAATTTTGGAGAGAATTTTTATGGGAGCGAAAATTTAGCTCGAGCAGCGTGTACTAAGCTTAAAGGGGTGAACTCATAGATATTGCCCGCAAAGATGACCACCCGCACACCCACTAACAGAGTCCGGAAGTCGGTATGGCAGTTGCGTTATTGAAGTCGCCGCACTGTGTTCCAAAATTATTGCACAATTAATAAATTTTAAACGAACTACGATCAAATATTTTTACTTACTTTAACTTTTTACTAAAAGAAAATTTCCCAGAAAATTGAGACAAATAGTCGGCAGCATTTTTGACTAACGTATGCGATGTTCACGCCTGTGTTCACAGGTTGTTACAAATAAAACTGACTGGACAGATAAAGTTAATGAACCAATTTTAACGAAGTTCTTAGCAAGTATTTAACGAGTACTATTTCGTAGATTGTGGCGCATCAAAGTATAATATAACCAGTGTTCGACCCTAATAATCAGAATTATTTAGTGCCCAGTTAAATTTTACGAACTCACAATGGCGAAATTTACCATATAAAATTACTCATTGTGACGGTACAAAATATTTAGTGTAAAGGTTAAAACTGATTTTGAGTGGGCCCCAGAGTCATTGATACGTTTTATATAAAACAGTGAGGGAAAAAAGTAAGTGAACCAAAAAAAAAAAATCGATAAAATTGAATTTTTTACAATTATAGATTTACATTTTCAGGAAAAAATTTATTGGAATTATAATTGTTTTTAACATTAAAAATACGCCTTCATTTGATTTAGGCAAAGACTGTTATTCAACTCGTTTGGATATGAAATACGTGGGTCTGACGATAAATCAATATAGGAAGCATATTAAACAAATCATTATTTTGTCATTTTCGTAAAACCTTGCAAGTATTTTGGTATCGATATCGCTTGTGGTCTTTTGGTTTTTGTATTATTCTTTATTCCTGCACTTCTTCTGAAAGTTCCAATATTGGCAACATTTGATGTCGATTAATTTATCCACCAGAATTTTGTTGGTGTCAGAGTTTATATAAATTGTGTTTTGAAAACTTGAAGTCTTTTTAGTATACTCGTCGAATGTATACAAATAAATCGATACCTTAGATGATAGTGCATTTAAAATGACTTGGAGACTATCAAGAAGTACTTTGGCTACTCGGGTTATAATAACAGACGTTATCTACTTCTGGGTTTGCAAAAAAAAAAATGGTCGTGAAGTATTTCCGTCATTTTTATTTTTCTCAGTTTCGTCCAATAATTAACCCGAGTTGTTCTCTAAATTCCTTTTGTATATTAAGTTTTCTTCTTTTTTCGGGTTCCTTTTTGTCAACGGTACCATTTTCTTGGTATAGCCCATGAGCTAGTTTTGGAACGAACCTCATACATCTAAATTAAAAGAAAAAAAAATTTTAATTTTTAATAGTTAAATTTAAAATTCATTTTTTTTTTAAATTTGGTTCGACTGAAACGGATTTTTTTCGAAAAATGTATTGTCTTTTTGCAAATTCGACATGATATTGTTGGTTTCGTGCTAGTAGGTCCATTTAACTCGTTTCCGTCTACCATTGTAAGAAAGAATTAATGTCGAACCATCACATAATTTTTGCTCGTTAATAGTAACTACTGTTGGTGTTAATTTTTTTGTTTTTGTTCGTAGTAGTATCACTACTAGACTTTTTTGCGTGTTTTAATGCTTGGTTAAATGGACCATAAAACACTAATCCTATATTGTACTAAGTACATAAAAGTAAGGTGTCTGTTTGGCAGTACAATGGACCAGTAATTGTGTCTGAGTGCTCCAACAGATAGTAACAACCTCCAACAAAAAAAAAATATATATGTATATATTGTACCTATTTCATGAAGTAGGCAATTAAAGTGGTAGGCCATTTGATGTGACGATGTGACGCTTTTCTGTCATTCTTGATTGGCTGGAAATTATACTTTGATGGTTGTTCCTCATCCGGGGATTGCATTTTTGTTGTGGTGACTTTGGTTTAAGTGACTCTATCGTCTAGCTACACGTGTCATTTTTCGTATCAAATTTTTACATTTTGCTTACGTTACAAAAATTCACCCATTCGGTGGTCATCGAGCTTGACAGGCGATCATACGTAGTGGCAAATTTAGGACAGAGGCTTACGTCATGATGACGTCGGCATGTCATAATTTGACATGAAAAGTGGTTTGTGTAATTGTAGCTTCTGTATCGCTGTTTTTTTTTTTTTTAAGAAAGGATCCATAGTGCAGCTAGTTGTCCACCTGAAGCTTTGTTAAATTTCTTTTATTTGGCAACCAGTAGTCGCCTATACAAGCAATGATTTATCAATTGTTGTTCATTTTTGCTGTTTAATTTGCATATTTCAACCGTCGTCCAAAGGCAGATTCTGTGGTCTGCGTTTGATCGGTTGTCAAACAAACGCGAATTACATCGATTGATTGAGGCGGTAATATCTTTTACTAGTTTAAATAAATAGCGAACCGACCGCATCATTGTTTTGCGACAACGAAAAGCGAACAATTTGGGGAGCAAAGAAATGAAAGCGGATATTTTACACTAGGGCTTTCAGCTATTAATTACAAACGCTTTATTTCACGAAAAGTAGCGAATTGGAAAAATACTATAAATATGATGATTTAGGTTCAATTTGGGTACAGGGTTTAATTTTACAAATTTGTCTTTTACGATTTATACAGATTTGATGTGATGATGATAAGGATAGTGATAAGAACGTTGACGATGTTTCAGCTAAGATTTTAAGTTTGGTTGGATTTTTAAACTACTACTACTGTAACTACCTATACATAAATTACATCTAGATGTGCCACAAAAGGCCAGTGCCAACTGACAGCTACACAAAAATTGAAGGACAGCAAAGAAGTATTTTTAAATGAATTAAAATATTGCGAAATTCAATACTTTACACGTTTGTGGTTACTGAAATATCACGCTCACATATCTTGATGTGTAACTACAACAGCAAGTTAAGTGCGTTCAAAATTGTACAGAAAAATCGGGGTTGCGCTTTACCTTCCCTTATCCTCCCAGTTTAAAAGGAGGGAAAACAAGTCCCAAAACGCATGTGCGGAGTTTACTTTACAGCAATATTAGAAGACACATGTACACTTTTTCTTGTCTTCAATTAGGTTGATGAAATGGTTTCAACGCCAAAATGAGAAAACTGTGCTTTAAGGTCGGCGAAAGTTAAACTGTTTATTTACCTTTGGAAACGAAAAGGCCACCCAGCTGACATCTGTTTCTCTTACGGAGTGACAAACAATTTGTGGGAATAAATTTGCTTAATTTTTAGTGGAAATCAGTGATTTTTTCGAATACGAATACTGATTATCAAAACTTACCAACAGATATTTATTTTTGTCTAAATGGCAATATTTGCTAATTGAAAATTCGCCATAATGAGTATGAATTATTAAATTGAATGTGGGCAGACCATTGTAACCAAAATAAAGTGTCAGTGTTTTGTTGATAATATCTAAAAAATGTATCTTGAAACAGCATTGATAATAATTTACTTTTCATCATAACAGTGGCAACCGCCGAAGACTCACCACTGGCGATGAAACTGAAGAAGACTTGGCTTCGAACACCTGTCGGAGAAGAACAAGCCGCTCAAGCTGTTTTAGATCCGTCCATAGGTATTAACCTCAAATAAAATACCAATATTCTCTAGATTTGCACGTAGTTTTTGTCTAATTTTTGCACGTAGATTGTGTTACCGATTGTGTTGCTTGTTTGTTTTGTTCAGTTTTAGATGTTTTTTTTTTTATATTTTTTCTCTGATTCGCATGTGTGTGGCTTGTCCTTTCATCTACAATTAGTGAGTCACTCAGTTTTTAGAAATGTTGTCATGATTTTGTATGAACTTTTAGTACTCATTTGGAGGGATCATATTTTTTATATTGTTTTTAATCATTTGATACTTTATTTGATATGGAAAAGATGTTAAAAATAATATCCAGTGGTTTCCACCAGCATTCAGAAATGCGTTTCAAAACCCAATACATTTTTGATGTTTTGAGCATATAGTTCTAAAAACATACAATACTTGAGTCGTCTGACCAGAAACAGGTGCGAGCAATATCAAAGTTTCTCTGAGATTTTGATTTCATTTCCATTCCAAGGAAATGAAATATATCAACTAGTAGTAATAGTACGACATATTTCACCGATATTTTCCCGGGTGCCATGACTTGAGTATTTTTCGAATGCGTTGAAAGTTGATTTCTTCTTAGACATATTTTAAAAAGGAGTGAGTGTAGTTTTTCAGATTCGGCTAAATCTTCTGTAATAAAAGTTAGGCTAAGTAGTTTGCTAAGAGGCAAGCCTTATTCGATTGCCTATTTTAAATTTTGTACATTTCCAGAAGCTATTGCCTAGGTTAATGAAACTGTCTTCAGTGATAATTTGAAGTGTTTGTCATTACAAGAATTTGCTATTGTTTGATTAGTATTTACGAAGCTTTGTTTGTAGATAATTGGCTTACTACTGATTTACGCCCAAAATTTAATGTCGCTAATAGTAAAAAAAAAACAATGTAAACAAATTTGTGAGAATTTTTGTATTCGTAAGAAAATGGCCAATCGAAATGGTTATTTGTATGTGTCGCACATTATGTGCTAACAAACAACTCTGTCAATAATTCTAACATATCCGCTCACATCTTCCATTACAGCATCTTTGGATGAGGATCGAACTAGTCCGATAGGTGCATCGGCTCCGAATATCCTTACGGACAAAAATAGTGAATTTCTGTCATCCAAACAACGACATCAAATAAAACATCGAGAATTGTTTTTATCCCGACAAGTTGAAACATTGCCCGCCACCCACATCAAAGGAAAATGTTCTGTGACATTACTCAATGAAACGGAATCGCTCAATAGTTATCTCAATAAAGACGTGAGTCGTAAATTTCGTCCCATTATTGCTACGACATAATATCAATTGCCAATTTGTGAAGACACAATTAACTCATTTTGTTTTCTATTAACGTTTTTAGGACACGTTTTTTTACTGTTTGGTCTTTGATCCCAATCAAAAAACTTTACTAGCAGATAAAGGCGAAATACGTGTAGGAAGCCGATATCAAAGTGATATTCCTGGTAAACTAAAAGATGTACAAATGGACGAGCGCAAGTTGGAAGAATTGGAGACACTTGTTTGGACGCCAAATCACAATTTAACCGATAGGAAGATAGATCAATTTCTGGTTGTTTCACGATCTATTGGTACATTTGCCCGCGCACTGGATTGCAGTAGTTCTGTTAAGCAGCCATCTTTGCATATGTCAGCGGCAGCTGCCAGTCGAGATATCACCTTGGTATGATTCTGCCAAACACCTACCACAAAATGGATGTAATTGATTTGATTTCTTGATTTCAGTTTCATGCCATGGATATTCTTCATAAACACAACTACTGCATAGAGGATGCAATGTGCTCGTTGGTTCCCTCAACGGGACCGGTGCTTTGTAGAGATGAAATCGAGGATTGGAGTGCATCCGAGGCTAATCTGTTTGAGGAAGCATTAGATAAATATGGAAAAGACTTCAACGATATTCGGCAGGACTTTGTAAGTGCACTGCGGTAATTGAATTGGTTGGCATTAAATATTTTATTCGACAGCTCCCATGGAAAACGTTGAAACAGATTGTAGAATATTACTATATGTGGAAGACTACTGATCGATATGTGCAACAGAAACGGGTGAAAGCCGTTGAAGCGGAATTAAAACTAAAACAGGTTTACATTCCACAGTACACAAAGAGCAATCCGGCGATGAACTCCGTCAAAGGTGGAGTCTTCAATGGAACTACAACTAATGGTGGAACTGATTTGTCAAACAACGGAAAGCCATGTGAATCGTGCTCAACTGTTTCATCATCTCAGGTATGGCTCGATGAAATTTTTGCATGCATTTCAGGCTGGCAACATTTAAAGGTAGTCGATTCATGATTTCTTATGACAGTACCGTGAATGATTGACAATAAATTGAAGATTCCCCCGGCAGGAGCATTAATGACCATATCCTCCGTATTACATTAAGCTTCAATTCCTTGAATAATTCTGTAGCACTGTACAGCCCACAGTTATTGACTTTGCAACTGAGAGAAGAAACTGAGAATTGCCCTTCCGCGTGGAGTATCTACCTCTCCATTTGTACATTCTGAAATATTTACGTCCATTTATCCCTTGTCGATGCCACATGCATTGCTTAGTGCATCCCTTGTTTTAATGTGCACAACTGATTTATTCACCTTTTAACAATCATCTTTTCCTTTTTTCTTTTTCTTTTTATTGTAGTGGAACCCTTGGGGGCCATCCCACATGACATGTCGATTGTGTCAAAATTGTTGGAACTATTGGAAAAAGTACGGTGGTTTGAAAAATGCAACGAGATTAGCCGATGGAAGTGATACAGAGGTAAAAAAGAAACCCACTCCTGTAACAACGCCACAAGGACCTATTACACCCACCCCAGTGATTGTCGCCGATATAGTTGTACCAGACGAAGAGAAAGTCAACGACCTGTCAAATCGTCAAATGCACAGGTAGCGAACTAGTATATTCACCAAAATGTATTTAAATAACACTTGGCGAAGCAATATTTTTAGGTGTTCCATTGTGAGCTGCGGCAAGGAATTCAAATTGAAAACACACTTAGCGCGGCACTATGCACAAGCTCACGGTATAGCGATCAGTTCTGGTTCCCCGCGTCCCATAATGAAAACCCGCACAGCGTTCTATCTGCACACGAATCCTATGACACGCTTAGCTCGAATTTTATGTAGAAACTTTATTAAACCTAAAAAGGCCGCCCGGCAAACATCTTATGCAGTCAATACGATGCTGGTTAAGCAAGAATGTGAGTACCCATCATTTATCTGAAAAATTTAAAGCTAAGTTTCTTCTCCGGCGTTGCAGTTACTCAACGGTTGACCGGGAAATCTCATTTGGAAATAAAGAAACTATTATTACTTAAGAAGAAGGATAGAGGAAGTGTGACAAAAATTGCAAATCGCCTAGGATCTCCGGGCCCTGGCCCCCACGAGTGGCTGGTGTTGACGCCCAAAGATAAATTGCCAAAACCTGACGTTGTGGCGTTTCCCAAGCCTCCAAAGGCACCCGATGGGTCTCTTCTTTATGATCGAATTCCAAATAAAGTCATAGAAATAGAGAAAGACTTGACAATTATACCGCCTCCACTTGTACGTAAACGGCCAAATGAAGAAATTAATGGTGCAGACGGTAATTGTTTTATCTTACTTTGGAATGAGTTCTCTATTTAGATTTTCTTTGTTTAGTTACGATTATACCAGGACCACCAACCAAGCGGCCCAACAAGGATCCAATGCCGTCACATTGTCCTAGTCCCGAACAATTTGCGGCTATGATGGCTGCCTCTGGACAACCGTTAGCTAGGCATCATGTGAGTGCAATTTTTGAGAGTTTAAACAGTGACACCAATCTTGTACTCATTTGCAGTTGAATGGCAAACCAAAAATTACACAAATGTCAAGAACCGGTTCGGGTCGAAAACAAGTGATCAGTTGGATGGATGCCCCAGATGATGTATATTTTAGAGCCACCGATTCTAGCAAGTAAGTAGTCTCGTAGTAATAATGAGTACTTTTCTATGTTTAGATATAGAAAATATCTAAAACTGGGTTTGGACGTTGAGGATCTATAGAAAAGAAGATACTACTGAAATGAAGATTCGGGGTAATCATGATTTGACATAGGGCTAAGATCATGCCGACAAAACATTATGTATTCTATTGAACTAATGGTCTTTCCCGGGATTTGTCTTATTAAAAAAATGGGGTTATGGTCGATCTGCCTGCGAAGCAGCCTAGAATGTGGCGATAATTGTATTGCAGCACAGTTGAAGACCACAATCGACCTTACTTACTCCCTCTCATACTTGTTTTATGATTCGGCACATGTGCCATACTAAAAAGAACTCTGCACCAAACTGAAAGAAACTGCGCCTTACTTTGATTAGCTTTTAAATTGCAATTGGAGTGTACGATTTTTACAAGTAATTGCAGGTAGAAAAATAAGAGTTTAGTAATTGCCTTATTGTGAAAGAGACATGTATTTAAAAATTTGCTGTGCTAATCGGGTGGATGCGCGAAAGCTGGTAGTTGTAAATGTTAAGCATTTTAAAATTTGGAAGAGTAGAAAAAGAGACATCAATAAATAATAACTAAAAAGATTATACGTAAAGAAAGAAATAGAATTACTCTTTTCCAAATGTCGCGGTTAAAGGATAACAAGTCCAAACGCGCGCCACTCGCCAATAATTGTTATGAGCTGAGATCTGATTTTCTGATGAAAACGAGCATTTTTGAAGTGTTTTATTTAATCATTTAAATTTAAAAACCCCAATATAATTCCTTATCTTAGTGAATATGGCTTACTGAATCTAATGCGAATTTTTCTTTTGATAAATATAGAAAAACTAGAAAAGTATTATCTGTAATCGAGCTACGAAGAGCTGCACGTAAGCCATGGAGAAACATACCAATCAAAACTATGGTATCCAGACCAATTGATCCACAGGTTGTGATACTAGACTGACCTACATCGACAGAACATCAACAGCCCTATCCATATACAATGGATGCGCTCCTGAATTAAACACAAAAAAAAAAACATCAAAACAATATAAGTTTTATACGGTCTATCCACACACGCTTGTACATATCACTTTCTTTTGGGTTATACGTACAAGTCCACATGGATGAGAGTATAGAATGCATGCATGGTTTTTTCATTTATTTTTTTTTCCTTTAAGTTTCTGCCGAACTTTCACGAATTGTAGAAACCAATTGTTGTAAACGCCACAATTTACGTATATAAAATATCAAGAACTTCGTTTTTTTTTTGTCTCTGCCATAGTCAATATGCAAAAAAGAAAAAGAAAAAAAAAAAAAAAACATTGAATACACAATGTTAAGGATTTCTCAGAAATTATATTCCATTTTACGTTTGTTAAAATTAAACTAGATGCAATTGCATGTACCCAATCGAATTACTTCAAAAGTAATTTGGGGCATTCTCATCAAACTTGTATCCTATTTTTAGCGTTTTTTGTCATTTAATTATTTATTGCAATATTTAAAACAAACACAACATCTCTTGTCAATTAATTAATAAAAGAAAATATTTTTGTTTGCGATATTCGAAGAGCTCAATAAACATTTTCTTGTGTTTCTCTACTTTCTTACATTATTTGAACATTAACATTAAACAAAATAAAAATAAATATTTTTATACTAAAAAAATATAAATAAACTTGGAAACTTCCTCTTTTTATGTGATTACAAAAAAAAAAAAAACAATTACAATTATAAATGTAAAATATAATATACCTTCTAACGCATATGCATTAAATCAGTTGATCGTGTTTAACAGTGAAGCTATTTGCAATTTAAAATACGTATAAAGAATTTGAAATCTTATAAAAAAAACTTAACAAAAAAAAACAAAAACACTTAAACAGAAACAGTCATACCAGAGATTGCAGCGTACTATTTATGACTTTGAACCAATTTGTGTGCTCTATATATAGGTATATAACTGTTGCACTGTAAGTGCAGCGAAATGTGATTAGATGATTTATGAACAGGCATAGGCGACCGAATGGAATTGACTGCTTTTCGGAAAGATATCGTTGGGCAGCATATCCGGCTGTTTGTGTAGCAAATGATTGTTGTTAGAAATAGTTGCCGTAGTGCTGAAAGCCTTGTAGAGGAAACGCAAGATACGCCAATAGAGCAAAGTAACTATGCCATCCTGCTCCAGGGAGTAAGCGACACCTGTCGACAAATGAACCTCGATGTAAATTGTGGGTATAGTGTAGGCTGTAAAAGTATGGAATTCCATCTATTTGCACAAACTGATAAAGCTATGTTCGGGTAAAGGGCGCGTTTAATGCCATTCTCATTGTCAGGGGTGCGGTTTGTCCTGACTCATTTCCATTTATCATATAGACTGGATGTTGCAGTGGGACTTTTTTTCGAGAAACTTTCGACCTAAGGTCTGAACTGAACCTCGGACGGCATTTAACAGACTTAAAGCCGAGCGGTCTCTATTGATGCTGAGATGAAGGTTAAATCCCTGCTGTCTCCAGAACGCCTGTTGAATGGAATCTGCAAATAAGTGGCATAAGTGGATTCTCAAAGAAGCAGGAGGGGAAGTTTACATCCTGGGGCTCTCTTCCAAATCAATGAGCGCTGAGTTTTCCTGTAGAATTAGTCAGCCAATTTTGGGACAGCTAGGCCATTTTATAACAGGGAGACCGGATTTGGTGTCAAAGCTAAGCCATCGTACTTTAATTCGTTGCTAGTTTCAACTCCTTTTTTCGGCACACAATGTCTAGCAGCAACGTAGCGGACATGTTACAGTTCATGTTCCCAATTCCAAGTCTTTTGGAAAGTAACGTATTTAGGGCCCTGATTTTCTTCTCTGCACCCTTTCATTAGATTGTTGAGATGCACCTTAGTGTAGGGGCCAGCGTTGTTACTATGTATGTAGTTTCTCTTTGAATTTTTAAAGATATTTTGCTTTTCTCAGCAAACTTACCATTAAGACACCGCCCCTATAGCCCAATTAGCTCAATAAATGCAGCTGGCAATGATGCCTACAAACTACTAAATCGTGTAAAGAATGAGAATGGAGGCCTAATAACGTATCTTACATACAAAAGTAGCAAAGCGTTTGAAAACATCTCAAACCTTAGCCTCTTCAAATACAAAAACACTGGCGATAACCGAAAAAAATAATTCGAAATGTGCATTGCGGTCGCTTAAATTTCAGAAACAATTGGTCCGGATGATCGCCGATATACGTGATCTGATAAAATGTTGCGCCGATATTTACAGCTTGATTAGATATGAGTTAAAAGTGACCAGCTCCAATTAATAACTAATACTCAATAACCTAACTACCGCAACGATGGAAAAATGTCATTTGCAATATTTCCGGTGACAGCCGTCACTAACCAAACAACCCAGTATCCATGCACAACTTGTGCTGCAGCTGCCCCTGCTACACTCCGAGGTACTAAAGAAGGACAATTTACAAACGAAGTATTTGCATGTTCTGCTTTTATACGCACATCTTTCCCAACCAATTCAAATTCGACTTTGCTCAGAAACTGCAGCTGATAGACACAACACTTTGCTATCCAAGTCTTGTAGTATAAATAAAGTCTCTGGTCCCATAGGTACATATATATAGCAATTGAAAACAAAGAAAAACCTCTCCCAAAAACAAACTACCCAAGAATACGTAGGCGAACTCGTACAATTCTTTTTGTGAAAAAAATACTGAATTTTTCTATTGGTGTTTTATATAAATATTCAACAAATACTTTATTTAAAACAATAAATATACATGTATAATTATAATTTCAATGCTTCAAAGCGATAAGGGTGGGATACATTTCGGAAATTGTTTAGCAATATTAAAGATTTCAAAATAAAATAAAAAATCCACAAATACACAAAAAACACAACCGAAACAAAATATAAATAAAATAGTGTTTTATAAATGTAGTTGTATTATCGTAGGTGTAATGAAAACAAAATTTAGCATATATGTATTATTAACAAATTGAAAAACAAAAATATATTTAAGCTCTTAAATTAAAAACAAAATCTGTAAAAATATACACTTTAAAAAACACACACACATAGACACACATATTTTGTGAACGGAACTACAATTTTATCTATTTCGTACTTGTGTTCACAGATGAAAGCATGAAAAGGAGGAGGACGATATGAAAATATTGAAAAAAATAAAAAAAAATAAAACAAAAATTAATTATACATAATATAATATTTTATTTCATGTAAATTTTTACGAAGTTTTCCAAATAAAGATTAAGACACTTTACAAATGTGCGAATTTGTTTCATTTGAACTAAACAATAAAAAGTAATAATTCGAATTCTCTACGCCAGACAACAGCGCAGTGCCTAGGCTTCAGAGAAGCACTTATACAAACAGCTTGAACATAGAAGGAACATTTCTCAAGTTTATTTAGTAGAGAGGTTATATCCGTTTTTTTAGGAAGTGTCTTGATAATTATAAAGTACCCTGGGGTCGAATCGCCACATCCGTGAACAAGCTGTACGTGCTGCTCATATATAATATGAATAAACTGCTCAGCTTTCTTCCTAGAGGCTTTCTTTTATTTTCGATAAGTAAACTGATTCAGATCTTCCGCTTGATCAAAAAAGTAGCTACCAAAGATCTTCGTTCTGTTGTTCTAAAGGGCTGCGCAATTGCATTAGTTAAATATTCTGTGTAGTGTGACTTTTGTATCGACGAAGTTGCATACTTTATGAGCATCATGATGCCAGTGATGTGTTACTGAATTGACACTTTTTCTACTTACCTGTTTGAGTATTAGCATCTATACTTGCTTCCACTGGTACCGATATAGACCTTCTTGCGCTCTGAGGTCATATTGTAAGGAATTCGATAGTGAATCTGTTTTTAGGTTATCTTTGACTGCTGTTTTTTTATGCTTCTATTGTGGTACTCTTTCGACTAATGCTGTTTGTAAAGTGTAATTTTAACCGGACTACGGCAAAATGTTATCCAAATAATTAGTTATCTCTCTATGAAAATCACTTATAATCCTACAAATCTAAACATTCTATTAGTTTTGTAAAAGGAAATATATTCTTTATTCTGTAACAACATTATCACGGCATATAACAAAAAAACGATCAGTATAAATGATAACAATTTTTTACATAACTCTATTCTACAAAACTGGATATACAAATGCAAGCATTGGTGCCACCGAATCCAAATGAATTTTTCAAAGCAACACGCCGCTCATCGTTCCAATTTTCTGATTTTATAACAATATTCACATCGATTCCATCACCAATTTTATCAATGTTAATCGATGGTGGCAAAACTCCAGTGTGACATGCCTTTACCACAAACAATCCCTCAAGATTCCCGGATGAACCCAATAAATGACCATGAGCTCCTTTCGTAGATGAAACTCTAATATTTTTAGTGTGTTCCTTGAAAGTTCGATTAATTGCTCTGGATTCGATTCTATCTCCGGTTGGGGTGGACGTCGCATGAGCGTTGATATAACCTACCGCGCTGGGATCAATTTTTGCGTCTGACATTGCTCGCGTCATCGCCAAGAAGGCTCCAGTTCCATCTTCACTTGGTGACGTGATGTGATATGCGTCGCCCGATAAACCATAGCCTAGTATCTCAGCCAGGATAGTGGCATTTCTTTTCTTGGCATGCTGCAGTTCTTCCAAAATCAATATAGCCGATCCTTCACCCATGACGAATCCATCTCTTTTTTCATCAAACGGTCGGGACGCACGATTGGGTTCATCATTGAAAGACGTACAGAGAGCTCTTAACCGACAAAAACCAGCGATTGAAAGCGGGTCAATGCACGACTCACCGCTACCAGCGACCATCACATCAGCATCTCCATACTTTATAAAACGAAATGCATCTCCAATTGCGTGTGCTCCTGTTGCACAAGCAGTGGAAACTGAATGATTCGGACCACGAAAACCGAACCGCATGCTAATGTGACCACAGGCCATACTAGGCAATAGCCTCGGCACAAAGTAGGGTCCTACTCGATTATATCCTTTTGTGAGGTTCGCGTACGAGTTGTAGACCTCGGGTAGGTCAAACATACCCATGCCAACACAAACTCCAGTTCGATTCTTTTCCTCCTCATCGGTGACATCTAAGAGGTTCGCATCGGATAAGGCTTCTTGAGCAGCAAGCACTGATAAAACAGTAGCGGTACTCATAATCTTGAGATCACTCTTAGAGAAGGATTTTTCAAGTTGTAGCTCGTCCTTGTTGATTTGTGCTGCAACTCGACATGGTATAGTTTTGTAATCGTCTCCCAACTTGGAAATTCGTGCTTCCCCATTCAGGAGAGTTTGCCACGAAGTATTAACATCTCTTCCAAGAGGAGTCACTGCTCCTACTCCTGTTACAACAACACGTCGTACATCGTTCGAGCTAAAACGAACTGCGATTGTATGTAAAGGTTTAAATTTGATAAACTTTAGCACCTCCATACCCATACAAAATTATCAACACTAAAATGTAAATAAGTTCAAGAAGGTTAACTCTGCCATATTAGTCAGCGTCACCCTGTAAGCCGGCTGTCAAAGTGACATTGACAATCGCCCGGCTGAGTTCACGGAGTTCGTGCTGTTCGAAGTGTACTCTCTGAATCGACAAGGAAAAAAAAGTCTTAATAAACTCAACTCAACTCTTTTCAAATGTAGATAGGTAGGTACCTACCTAGCAACATATAGCAAGGACGCGATTGGCAGAAAAGGTGAACGAGAGCTAGGTAGGTATCCTATCACCAGGATATATGTACCACTGTTATGGTTGAAATGACAAATCAGCAAATGTTGATGGCACAATCGCCGCAATTTACCGAAACAAGCACCAGCTGGCAGATTTACTCTGATCTTATAATCGTTTTTTATTTTAATTATTATTTAAGTAAAAACTTTTTCCGCAGAACTCCTAAACCGGCAATAAACTCATATCATAAAATCTAGAAACACTTAAAAGTGCGTTGTAATGCACTTGAATTTCAGCTGGCGCGATCTAGATTAAAAATGACATTATCTACGAGATAATCTAGAAATGAATAGTGAAAGCCATCTATGTCTGACTGTCGACATAAACTGTTGGTAGGAACATTTTTCAAAAAATTTCCAACAAACAGTTTATTTTCGCAAATGCATCTAAATAGGTAGATAAACAACCTATTTCACCTCGGTGCGAGCTCGCTATTACAACATGTGCACTGAGTGTGCCCAAATGTTATCCACGTCAAACGAACCTATTAAATGAACTATAATCGGATGTCAAAACTGACAACTGTACATGATAACTCTAGTTTGGAAGCGCGGCAGGCTGGTTTTTGCAAATCTGAAGGTTTCTTGCAATTATTTTCCTTGTTGGAGGTTTGTGTAATTTGTTAAGAAGTTGCTAATCGAATTTGGAAATAAAATTTTGTTGCAGAGCTTCCTGCAAAAATGTCTCACCATTACGTTGTGACTGCTCAAAAACCCACAGCCGTTGTGGCTTGCGTTACCGGTGAGTTTTTTTTTCCGAACACTCGTAGGTTAATTTTGGACAATGCGCTTTGACTCTACAAATTAACATTTGCTAGAAATCAGTCGTTCCGATGCACAAAATTGACTGAATTAAATTCAACTAATTTCCTGTTTCAGGCAACTTTACTTCAGCGACGGATTTGAATTTAGTTGTGGCCAAGAACAATCAGTTGGACATTTATCTTGTTACACCGGAGGGGCTGCGCCCCATGAAAGAAGTAAATATCAATGGACAAATCACGGTTATGCGCCACTTTAGGCCACAGGTAAGTGGTCAGTGTATGATTTATGATCTTAGTATTTGAAGGAATCCATTGCATTTTTAGGATAGCAAGAAGGATGTGCTTTTTATTCTTACCCAGAGATACAATGTTATGATTCTTGAGTGCCGAATGGTTGGCGATACCATTACCATCAATACAAAGGCTCATGGTAATGTATATGATCAGGTTGGACACGAAACTGAAGGCGGTATGATAGCGGTGATAGATCCAAAGGCTCGAGTAATCGGAATGTGTCTGTACATGGGCTTGTTTACCATAATACCACTGGATAGGGACACTAACGAGCTAAAGGCAACTAATTTACGGTAAAGCTTTTTGAAGTGACTACAAATTATGTAATTTAAATTTATTTATGTTTCAGGATGGATGAATTGCTCGTGTATGATGTAGAGTTCCTTTATGGCTGTGTGAATCCTACCATAATCGTTATACACAAAGACAATGATGGCCGCCATGTGAAAACCCATGAAATTAATCTGAGGGATAAGGAATTTATGAAAATCGCTTGGAAGCAGGACAATGTAGAAACTGAGGCAACACTACTTATTCCCGTTCCAACGCCGTTGGGTAAGGGGTTTACTATGATTTAAACGACAGTGTGTACCTCTACCCGGTAGTCATAACTCTACTCAAGTTCGACTTGAGTTTCTATAAACGTTTCGTATTGGTTACAATATATTTTCTAAATGTATTGCAAGGTTTTTAAGTTATATTTCAATTCCAAGGAATCAGGTGCAATCATCAAATATACCGCAACTAATGTAATGCTGCTATGATAGAGTAATTAGCTTTTATTAGTCCTGGCTACACGCCTCGTGTGACGTGGGCCTTACGCTTCTCACACATTCATTTGAGTTTCGAACAAACTGATCAATTCAGCTGTCAATCTTAATGAAACAGTAGACAATTTGTTTTTATTAAACACATCACTTGTGTTTTCAAAATTTAATACAAATTCTGTATTTCTAACAGGTGGAGCTATTGTCATTGGTCGTGAGTCAATTGTGTATCACGATGGGAGCAACTATCATGCAGTGGCACCTTCAACATTTAAGGTAATTGGTTATTTGCATTTGTTTTACGTTACAACATATAATATGTGTATTATGTTAATTGCAGCAAAGTACAATCAACTGTTATGCGCGAGTGGACAGCAAGGGACAGCGTTATTTGCTTGGAAATATGTTTGGTCAATTGTTTATGCTGTTCCTTGAGACTGCCGATAATGGAAAGGGTATCTTCGTCGTAAAGGAAATTAAAGTGGAGCTGCTTGGTAAGTAATCCATAAAAGGATGCTATCCAACGGAAGCTGTATTTATATTGTTTGTATTTTTTTTTTCAGGTGAAATTTCTATACCTGAATGCATAACGTACCTGGATAATGGGTTTTTGTTTATCGGCTCAAAGCATGGTGACTCGCAATTGGTACGCTTGAGTACAACGCCAAATGAGAGTGGATCCTATGTTATCCCAATGGAAGTGTTTACAAACTTGGGACCTATTTTGGACTTGGGAGTAGTTGATCTGGATCGTCAAGGTCAAGGGCAAATAATAACCTGCTCGGGCAGCTTTAAAGATGGTTCTTTAAGAATTATAAGGTAAGACATTTCCTTATAATCCGAAATGGCATTCGAGTCTTGCTTGCAGAAGACATTAGTTGTAAGCAAGACTCGAATGCCATTTCTTTGCATCCACATATCATTCTTTGAAATCTGTAAAAGGCAATTGATTTTCGGATTTAATTATTCTTCTTTGCTCTGCAAATTTTATGTATCAACGTGACGGTGCCTTCGTTTTGCAAATTGGTCCCAGGTTCAAGCATTTTTTGTTTCCATTTGGACACAACCAGCTAAAGTTTAAAGCGCACGTTAATATTATACGACCCAGGACAGGAAATTTAACATTGAACGGTTGCAGTTGGAGCAATTGTCAGCTCGCATAACTCTCACCTTATTAAGTAATGTTTATGTGTCATGTCATGAACCAAACGTTGACGTACACGGTTTCTTGTACACAATGCCGCTGATGCTCGACCCCTTTTATCGCATGACATTGCTGACTCTATTGACATCAGCTCTTTGATTTCCGCCTTGGGAGTCAATTAAAAACGCAATATTCCTACTGAATGTAGTTTTCGTCTCAGAACGCTTTACTGCCAGGTGAAGCATTATTATTATTGTATAGGTAGGGGAACACCTTTGAAACAGTTCGCCAGCTTTACGGGACGGGTATATTTTATTGCTAATTCCTTTGTGTTTTCAAATTTTAGGATTGGTATTGGAATCCAAGAGCACGCTTGCATCGATTTGCCTGGCATCAAAGGAATGTGGTCGCTGAAAGTTGGAATCGACGATAGTATTTATGAGAACACATTGGTTCTAGCATTTGTCGGGCATACGCGCATTTTAACTCTGACCGGAGAGGAAGTAGAGGAAACCGATATCCCTGGCTTTCTAAGCGACCAGCAGACCTTCCACTGCTCGAATGTGGAACATGATCAGGTAAAAGCGGATAATATAAAGAAATTCCATTTCAAATTCTCCTCCCTTGCAGATTATTCAAATCACACCACTGACCGCTCGTTTGGTGAAGAGCGGCACCAAAACCCTTGTAGCCGAATGGCAACCACCTGGTGGCAAACGAATTGGTGTTGTCGCCTGCAATACGACCCAACTGATTGTCGCTTCGGCATGTGATCTGTACTACATCGCTATTGAAGACGGTAAACTTGTGGAAACAAGTCACAAGTCCTTGGAATATGAAGTTGCTTGCTTGGATATCACACCGCTAGATGATAACAGTCTGAAATCAGATTTAGTTGCAGTTGGTCTGTGGACAGACATATCTGCTGTCATTCTCTCACTGCCAAATTTGGAAACAATCTATACTGAGAAACTGGGGGGCGAAATAATCCCCCGTTCCATTCTAATGACGACGTTCGAGTCCATTCACTATCTCCTATGCGCTCTCGGTGATGGGTCTATGTTTTACTTTATTTTAAATCGAGCAGATGGCAAACTGACGGACAAGAAGAAAGTCACACTGGGAACACAACCGACAATTCTGCGAACGTTTAAATCATTTGCCACAACCAATGTGTTTGCGTGCTCAGATCGTCCAACAGTGATTTACTCCTCAAATCACAAGCTGGTGTTCTCCAATGTGAATCTGAAGGAAGTGAATCATATGTGTTCTCTTAACGCCGAAGCATATCCTGACAGCTTGGCACTGGCAACGAAGAACTCTGTCATTTTGGGTAAAATTGATGAAATTCAGAAACTACACATTAGAACGGTCCCATTGGGCGAGGGTCCGCGACGGATTGCCTACCAGGAGAGCTCGCAAACGTTCGGTGTAGCAACTGTACGAATCGATGTTCAAGGACGCGGTGGACCGAAACCATCCAGACCAAGTGCATCGACACAGGCTCAGAACATCACTTTTTCTAGTAATATGGTGCCGAAGCCAGGAGGTGCGAATGCATCTTCGACAAACGCTGAAATTGGCCAGGAATTGGATATTAGTAACTTGCTTGTTATCGATCAGAACACCTTTGAGGTGTTGCATGCCCACCAGTTTATGCCGCCTGAATGTGTTATTGCCTTAATGTCTGCCAAGCTGGGCGATGATCCGAATACGTATTATGTCGTATCGACTGCATTGATATACAGCGACGAGGCGGAACCCAAAGTGGGAAGAATTATTATTTTCCATTATAATGAAGGAAAGCTGACACAGGTTGCGGAAACGAAAATTGATGGATCTTGTCATTCCCTGGTGGAATTTAATGGAAAGGTTCTTGCGGGAATCAACAGTTTTGTACGGCTGTACGAATGGACTAACGAAAAGGAGCTGCGTATGGAGTGCAACATCCAAAACAACATTACAGCCTTGTACTTGAAGGCAAAGGGTGAGTTTTTATTGCCTTTCCCCGTGTAGACTGTAGGTAGTGAGGTTGTAGGGATTTTTTCAAGCGTTTATTTGGCGATGACCTCATAAAAATGTTACCCAAATCTCCTTGTGTTCCTAGGAACTTCTGTTTGTCTAACACCGAAAGTTCGCGTTCTGGCGTGAGTTGACCGATCACTTACTAGCTCGAGCACCATGTTAACACCGAAAGACTTTACCTTATATACTGTTTTGTGTCCCCTTCGCGATTTGTAATAATTTGTAATTTTCCTGAACTTGTTATTGATTTTATTTGTTTGTTTATTTAAGGTGATTTCATATTGGTCGGAGATCTAATCAGATCAATAACGCTGCTGCAACACAAGCAAATGGAAGGAATTTTCGTGGAGATCGCAAGAGATTGCGATCCTAAATGGATGCGTGCTGTTGAAATTCTAGATGACGATACCTTCTTGGGATCTGAGACGCACGGCAATTTGTTTGTTTGTCAGAAAGACAGGTAATTATATAGCTCAACATGGTTTTCTCGAAACCAAACATATAAATCGATTTATCTCTTAGTGCTGCAACAACAGATGAAGAACGCCAACTCCTGCCCGAGGTGGCACGCTTCCATTTGGGAGACATAGTTAACGTATTTCGACACGGCTCATTGGTTATGCAAAACGTCGGCGAGCGTACCACACCTAATCAAGGATGCGTTCTCTATGGCACAGTAAACGGAGGAATTGGTATTGTTACACAAATACCTCAGGACTTTTATGACTTCTTGCATAGCTTGGAAGATCGCCTTACTAATACCATTAAATCAGTTGGAAAAATAGATCATTCGTATTATCGTAGTTTTAATACACCTCAGAAGAGCGAACCCTGCGAGGGATTCATAGACGGCGATCTTATTGAAAGTTTTCTCGATCTCAATAGAGATAAAATGAAGGAGACTGTCACCGGTTTGGAGGTAAGTTAAAATTGCCTCTCGAAGAAATCACAAATAACAAGTGGGTGTGTTTTAAAGGTCACTCTCAATGGAGAAAAGAAAGAAGCCGACGTTGATGATGTTATCAAAATTGTAGAGGATCTGACGAGGATTCACTAATCGAACGAAGGCAGAACAATAGAACTATTTTAATTACAAATCATTGCTTTTTGTTTCTTGCTTTATATATTAAACATTATTTATGTACAAATATATATATATGTATGTATTCGTATTCACATTTCCGACTGATGGGGTACTAAATATGATCATAAAATGATTGCGGAAATAATAAAATTTATTTTAAGATATTATCTGAAGAGTTTTATTTGCAATGAAGCGGCCCACAAGTTTGTATTGAGTAAGGTTGGATTTACTGTTTATGACACTAGAAAAATAACAACTGGCTACGGACTTGTAGGTAGAATTTGTCAGACGAAGAATTAGCGGTTGAGCTATACTATTATTAAGTCGGTTGGATAAACCGGCTAAATGAAAAAAATAGTGGCATTTAATACGACGCCATCTACAGAGAACATGGGCGGATTTGTTAGAAGTAGCTGAACTAATACATGAACATGGGTGAACATCTTCGGATGTTTCCAGATAGCATGCCAGAGGAACCCTCCTATCTCCTGTCTTACTATTTAAGAATTCATGCTTCTCCTGTTTATTTTTCGTTATTTATGTTTTTTTTTATAAACGAAAAGAGCGACATCTAGATATCGAAAAAAATACGTAAATGTAGCTCACTCCATCGGAAACAGGTTCTAATCTAAGATGATTTATATTTGGATACAAACAAAAATAAGCACCATTAGAATGTTAAGTTCGTAATAATCAACCATAATTTACATTTCGACAGATATGGTCAACTCTATTAAAAGCTGTTACTATGGTAATATGGCAACGACAAATTGAATGTCACCAAAATCCTTTCAATTACCTGTTTTGTATGGAGAATTTATAGGTTAATTTTACCAGCCTTAATGGCGACATATACCTAGAATTTAATTCTGTTTGTGCACATCTATGGCACAGTACCTACCTTTCGAATGATACCTATAGGTTTCATTCATTGACTTATTATAATATTATATGGACTGCTAGTAGACAACTTCGCGTTGGTTCCAACATAAGCGCTAGCTCTCGTGGTTCGGAGCGGAATAAATTGGAAACTCACATAATTTGTTTCACTTATTTTTCGCATAGAACCACGAGCGCTAGTTATGTTGGCGTCATTTTCTGGGCAGAGATTGTATGGAAGTGACATTTCACTAGCAGTCCATATATATAGTCAATGGTTTCATTCTACTCATTTCATTATAAATACTTAAAAAGTGTACCGAAACTTTGGATGTTCACATATATTAATATAATGATAGTATTAGCAGAAGTTTTCAGATCTCAGATTTAACGCAGCTCATGGAACATGCAACGAAATTGATCTGATTTTGTAAATGGAATAATGCGTTATTTGACAGCAATAATCAAAATCAGCTGTTCAAATTGCAATCGTTCTTGGAAAAATCACAAATATGGGATATCGACTTCAAAAATGTTGCCCCTATTGTAGATACAAATGGAGATTTGGTGATACATAGTCTTCAGATGATGAGGAAGACGTAGATGTATAATTCCTCCAAAATTATATCCATGGCTATATGTATTCCTTATTTTGGTTTTCACGAAACTTTGCGCATTTGTTTTAAAACAATCTTCTTAAAATGATGAAAAACAGCTGTGCAAAGTATATTGGAATTTGTGGCAGTATGTATAATTCTGAAAAAATATCGAGATCTGTAAAAAGTGATCCGAATCAAAAAAAAATTTATTTTTTGTCCCAATGGAAAACCACATTATACAGGCGGAAAGTCGTTAAAGGGCGCGACTCGGTAGACATTTAAAAAAAATAATAAATAAATAGTTGGCGCAACAGGTCCGTACGGAGCCTAGGCTTAGCTTCAAGAATTTTCATACAATGTTATTCATCTGTAGTTTATGGTTCTCCTAGCTCTCTTTCTGGTACTGAATGGGTACATTCAAGAATCTGGTTATCTAACAGCCCTATTATGGCTATCATTATAATTGATTTCAATTGTATCAACAAAATGAATGAATCGGTATTATGGTTATCAACCTATCAAAATTTATGATGAATTGTGAATTGTATTAGATTTAAGATCTATTGTGAATAGTTTTGTCGATAAACTTGGTATTACGGTTATCAAAAAATTGATATTCATCAAATTTTCTATCAACCACAAACTTCTTGTTGATACGCATCAAATATTCTGGCGGTTAAAAATTTCTATTAACATCAAATCGTAATTTATTTCCTTGTTCTCTACCGAAATGTCGTCGGTAGAGTTATTTTTTGAGCCACAAAACAAAAACCAAATACAAATTAGAAAAGTCAATCTTAAAAACACAACCCACTCTCAATGATGTTTTGATTAGCATTCACAATGGGGTACAAATTAACAATTGATACGCATAATACCAAATTATCGATGAATTGATAGATGTTATCAAGAATCAAATAATTTATATTTGATAGCCATAATAGGGCTGTTAAGTCGACTAGATTAGTCTGTATAAGGATAAGATGTAATCTGAACGCAAAGACTAGATTGGTAGGTAACGTCACTTTTTGTACGTCAGCCACATATGCGAACTGTCAACTAAGTAGGTACTCAGTCACGAATTTCTTGACTAGATTCGTCGGCTGCCCCTCTATAAACGTCAACTGAAACAGCCGCTCATATCACCGATTTCAGAAAATCAAAACCGAGATACATCTAGTCAGACAGCTGTCAGACTCACTAAACTAGATACTTGAACGTCCCCAATGACCGCTAGATAATTAGCCAAATTCAATGTATGAAATTGACGTCTTATCATTTGTGGTGGATCTTTATCAAAAATTGTGAAATTCTTTTAGAGATTTTTCAATCTAGCGCAAAATTTCCTGCTAAATTAAAAAAAATTGGAGAAAAATCCAAAAAAAGTGCACAAATTTGGAAAAACATCAAAAGCAGTGGTGCAGTTCGTCGTGTAATTATAAATAAAGTGAAATTATATTTATTTGTTCATGGGAAGTGGGGCACTTAAACGTTCAGTTTGAACGGCTTATCGCCTATGAATGAATTGCTAGATATATTTCACCAAATTGTTCGCCATTTCCAGCTGCATGGAATGCAATTGGCGATTTCGTTTAAGCAGTGTTTGTTAAATGTTAAACAACCGATGGACAATCTGCCAGTTTATTTACAATACAACTGGACAAAGACTCTTTGTACAGAGATCAGTGCTGTAACTTGTTGTTGATGCTAGTAATTTAGACGTCTGGGTGTCTACAATTAAAATTGCAAGCACTTGATGTCGGACAACCGCGTGCTGTTTTTTTTTTTTAATTTCAATCTTTTTTCGAGAAGGTAAATAAATACCTAACTGTATTATTTATCATAACTAAGAGTACCTATCTTAGCGTTTATTTAAAAAGAAGGGTTGGTAAATGGTGCGTGCCTAAAGCCTATAAAAATTGCTGTGGTGGGAAGGCGGGCAGCGCTCGAATGATATAGTCTTCCATGTTTAGTTCAAAGTAGAAGTTATTTTTAATTCTGTTGCGATGTTACTGATTCAACTTATGGGCGGTGCACCGCTAAGCTACGTTATAAATAGGACTATGATCCATTGTACGATTTACAGCTGTCGTTGATATATCAATACAGAGTGGGAGGATTCAAAAACATTTTGCATCCGGTGTTCTCCATTTTAAGTAATTTATTTCAAGCACTCCGTGTTAGTTTTTTTTAATTGATGTAAGTATGTATTTATATGCCTATCTATATCCCTTCACCGATTAAATGGCCTGTCAGTGCGAGCTCAGTGGAACGTATACATAGTGGAATTTCAACATCGATAATAATTCGAGAGTGTGGCAGAGTAAAAATCCTCCTTGGCTCTATTTTTATAACACAACTAAAAATTGAGATCTCAACAAACGGCCATATTATTCACTCCCATTAATCCGGGTTGAAGGTTACACCCAGGTTTAAGTGAGTTTAACCAAAAAATTAAACCCAAGTCCATAATATTCAGTCGTTTAACCCGAGCATAAACCCAGTTTATTAAACTTGACAGCGTTTAATCCGATTGGATTTAAACTGCACTCCGGAAACCAGTTTAAGTACTTTAACTCGGGTTAAAACTCAATTTCATAATATTGACATTTCTTCGCTCGCAGGGCGCGAGAAATAAAAAAAGAAGAAAAGTGAAATAGAAAATAAAAAGGAGCAAAGAGTTAAAAAAAAAAAAAATGGATTTCATTTGTCAAATGGATGAAATGTTGATTTCTTCGTCATAAGAAGACGTATTTGTCGGAGAGCTGACGGTAAATCAACGTCGTCCTCGTTGCCGAATAAGTATATCAAATGAATAAGCGGGTTTGCGACGACGATTACGATGTGGTGGAATTTCGGAAATATTTCCGACTGAAGAAAGAGGCATTCTGGAGGCTACATTTACATTCCACTATTCGACTAATGCACTTAAAACAAAAAACTAAAATCGGCACACTAAAAATCAAATTGATTTCCAAGTGACAAGCAACATAAAACAAATCATTCCTTAATTGTGAAACTTGACATTATGTAGGTTTAAAGTGTTTTACATCCGCATTTAAATCCAACTTTAATCCAGCGGGTTTAATGCATGTTTTTCAATGAATAATTTGGAAACAGGTTTAAATTGTCGGGTTTAAAAAATGCGGGTTTAAAATTAACTTAAATCCGAGTTACACCCGGAGTGAATAATATGGCCGCTAGATTTCGAATATATAATTTATATTAATCCTCAATTTTTCATCTTTGCGAACAAGACCAAAACTCGGTCAAAAGGATTTGCTGTTTTTTCTTTTTACCCAGCATTCGTTTCAAAAAAACAGAACTGGTAGGAGAAAGGTAGAGCACGCAATTCGACATTCAAGTGAGAAGTTTTAAGTCGATAGGTAGGTACTTTGTCCAAAGGAGTTTCAAAGTAGCTCTTCATTACCACTAGAACGTCATTCGTGAATGGTGGAGTTGACGATTACCCACTTCGGTATAGACAACCTGCACCTATATTCTTTGTAATTACTAATTCTATTGTACCTAATCATCGCAGCAAATATCTTACTAAGTTTTCGATTTGCCCCAAGCGGCGGAGGGATGATTGTCTATTTGTTAAAAGCACAAACTTAATCTTGTCCTTATTTATTTCAAGGCCAAACTATTTTACCTGTTTTTCACATACCCTAGTATTCATTACAGCTCCTTCCTCCTAGTTATTACCAAGGAAGATGCAAAAGTACTTCCAAATAGTATGCGCCACTGGCAGGGATATGTTTCGATAGTTGTTACAAAAAATATAGGATAGCCGGATGGAGCTAATCGAGTCGAGTATCCGGGCATCCTTTCCTTCACCCATACTTGTTTGATGACATACAGCGTATGACCCTATACTGTAACATCACATTGAATTTAAAGAATTGAGCTTATAAAGCTTTAGAGCCGACGCCTTTTATATTGGTTGGTGTCTGCGTTCTACGTTCGCTGGTCTTCGGTGAGTCTGCGTTTCAGTTTTGATCGCGAGAATCTTCGATCTTCTTGAGCTACAGTGCGATGAGTCCCCATCCATACATGCAGTTTTTTTTTAATACAAATAGGCACCTATCCTATCCGAATTTTCTTCATAAAAACTGATCCTATCCATCTTTTGCGATCGCGGTAAGTAGAAAATATAGATACCTATAACAATGCCTTATTCCGCGTAAGATCAGTTTAAACGTTTTGAGTTGCTCCTCGGTGTACTTACCTACTTTTCATATAGGTACATATTTTTTACAGCGTATAGTCCATAACCAATCCGGGAATAGCTCCCGTTTGAGCGAATACTACATAAGGCTCGCGACACCACTAATAAAATTTTTTGACATGGAAAATTATCCACCCGGCACATCTACCAATCTAAAGGGTCCTAGGGGCCTTTGTTTGGAGCTTAGGATATAACCTGGAACCAGGCCGTGTTGTATACAGTGACCGACTTCGACTTCGGACTTGTGGGAGCTGCCATTGCTAATAAAGCGTTTACTTTCCACCAGTATCTCTTTTTTTTTTCTAGGCTTCCACTGACTATGGTCCTGCAGACCTTACTGACCTCAGGGCTCTAATCGCGTAAGCACAAAACGATCGAACGACATCGTCTCGACGATACTTCTTCTTCGTTTAACCACCAAAAAACGATAATCGTTCAAACGATTGGACGATGGACGATCATCGTTTAATGTTGCTTCACGTTACTATTTCAACTGTCAAATACTATCGTCGAAACGATTCGATTGAACGATGGCTATTTTGCAATCGTTTCATCGTTTTTGGTACATTTTTTTTTTTTCAGTTTTAGTTAGGTTTTAGAGAAGTAAAACAATATTTTACGGAAGACACCAACTAATGTTGTCTTTGGGGAGGACCTGTTTTTATCGAAGTTGTAATAGGACGCATTCTTTGCAAAAAAAAATGGTGGTTGCATTTATTTTTCGAATATCAAGTTAATTTTATTTATTTGATCTATGATTGCATGCAGTAATACAATCATAAAATAGCATTCATTGAATTCTTTGTTACAACTCGATACTTAGCAATAAAACTTCCTAAAACACTATTGTGCATCCGTTTAATGTGAACTTTCATAAATCATTCCACCCTTCTTAGGCGAATATTGCTTTTTCACACTACTAGCTGTTGTTTGTCTTCGTAGATAAGTGTTTGAATACTAGCATCTTGATAGGTACTTGTAGAGGCCATATTCCATTCTAACTAACCATTTTTGCATTAAGTTCCCAATTTCATATCCAACGAAGAAAAAAATAAACAAATCACAAAAAAAAAAAAACAATTTCCATATACATTTTTGGATTTTTAAGTTGTCAAAGCTTGTTTACAGTCATGTTCAAACTGTTCAAAACGAGAAGGATAAACGATTCGATTGAACGATCCGACGATGATATTATATGAAGCAAACTTGAAACGATATCAGGCGTGTTTTTTTGAGCTTCGATCTCAGCAAAGCAAAGTAAAGTAGGATTTTCAGCACGCGATTACAACAACTAGGGTAGATGTACCAGTAACCGGCCACCTAACACTTTTTCGTACTTTGATCCGTGATAACTAATTAACCTGGCCACTTAAGCAAGGTTTTTCTTTTTTTTTTGTACTTCAAAGGCAATTTTGGTTTAAAGAAAAAATACTTGAGTATAATTGGATTATTGCATCTAAAATTAAAATTAATTTTTTGAAAGAAGTTAAATTTCACCAGTACCCGGCCAGCAAAATTCTTTAGTCGGCCACTTTTGCACGAGTATCCGGCCGGGTTATTTTTTCTTTTGAAAAACTTCAATTACAAAGTAAATTAAACAAAAATAAACCCGGTTGAAATCGATTATTTAATAAAAATACATTTTTATTTTGGATTCATATTTACTATATGCATATGTATGCATTATAGTTCAGGTAAATACAATTTTGTAAACTAGTCAAAAAAAAAAATAAAAAAAATTGGTAGGTACGAGTATGTATACTTATAGTTTAATAATCAGTTCCTCTTCGTTGTTTCTTTCCTTTGACTTTCTAGCTTCCTTTTCTTTTCTTTTCTGTAGTCTGGCATCTTTTGTCTTTTCGATTGCATAGATTTTTTCTTACTTAGCTGGTTCTTTTTGCTCGTATATAGGTATATCCCTCTAAGCCTGCGCTTGGAGACCTGCAGGACTGTGTAGGGTCACCTTGGCCGGACACTTGAACACCATCAAAAAATAAGGTTCTATTAACCGGCCACCATCTAATACTTAAATAAAAATAAAAATGTCTTGTTTTTTCATATTTTATGATTAATAATTAAATAACTTAACAGAAAAACAATAAACGAGTTGGTTAATATCTAAAAAAAACACTGAAACTTGCGTTTTTCGTTTGATACCTCCACTAATTCTCTTGAACTCTAAAACGCACTTTTCACTTCCTTGACGAACTGCATAGACTGCGCATTTTTTTTTCAGCAGTTTAGTGATAGTGATAGATAGGTCAAAAATGATGGCCCCAAATTGTTCGCCAATGAAAATGACGATTAAATTACTTATTATCAACTATTTAACGCAAAGTGGCCGGATACTAGTGACTGGCCGGGTACTGGTACACCTACCCTACAACTGAGTCTCGAAGTGTCAACTAGAGCGTAGTTGTTGTAATTGCATGATGATAATCCTACTTTAATTTGCTTTGCTGAGAAGCTCATAAAATCAAGGCTATCGTTTAGTTCAATCGTTTCGACGACTATCGTTTCATAAATTACGCGATTAGAGCCCAGGTCCACATATTTCAGAGTAGCTCTCTTGAAGTGTGTACCGATCTAGTGAATTCATTCACCATAAGTGGAACGCCGTTATCCGTAATTCTGCTTCCACTGTTCTATAGGAATTACTTTGATGTTCTTACTCTATCTGTATCAGATGTATCGCAAGGACCCAACGTAATCTAAGTGCACCAGTATCGCTGGTAAGCAACTACCAACCAAAAAATCATTTCTACTTGACAGAAGCATTTTAACGCGATCCCATATAAATATAGGTATATCCAGACCAGACATGCATTTCCCAAAACAAATCTCTTCTATTTGACTGCCTGGTCAAGTTCGGTTACCTTCCTGCACCTATCTATCTATCGCTGGATCCAAATTATATTATTTATTTTGAATGGGCAAAATCAAACATTAATAAGTACCTACCGTGAATTATTTACTAAAACAAATTCTGGCATAAAAAAAAACCGCAACTCTTTCGTTCCACCATTTTTGTCGGTCAAAAATAACCTAACAAAAAAATCGTAGTAGCAACACCGAAGCCCAGCATCCACCCATACGTATATGCATCTAAGCAAATACAAATTATGTATAAAAATAAAAATAATATGTACATAAGACCCGCGCTCAGCCATAAGCATAACAATTAATGCATGCGCACTCTCGACTTTCTTCTTTGCCTTGGGGGCAGTCTCCTGTTTCATAATTATCGGGTACGCCAGCCGCCAGTCAACAAACTGCCCTCAACCCGAGAATATCTATCATCTGTTCTCCGACACTGCTGTTCCGTATTTGAAAACAAATCTGATTACGAAAAAGTATCATCCAGAGACTGAAAACCGCATCTAGACAGACAGGAATTATTTCGTCATCGCGTTTTATTTTTATGTACCTATATCTACCTACCAAAAAGCCAACCATATCATCAATAAAAACGCATAGTGTTCCGCTACCTATATCTATATAAAACAGAAAAAGAAAAAAAAATGCGTCCAAGTTTACCCTATAGGTAGGAATGCGACGCAATCATAGAATACAAAAGCGTGTGTACATACAACAGTCGGAAGTATCGGTTGTTCGGGATTTCCTCAGCATCGGGTTGGCTGTTGCTGCTGCTGTCGATGTTGATGTCGAGGACCTATGTACACATCGACGCGGAGGTTGTTCTCTGCTCACCCCTGTTGGTTGTGTCGGAGACAAAACACGACAGTCCAAATCCAAAGGGAAAGAATACTTATTCACATCTCGCGAGGCACTCATCGTGAATGTTGGACACATATCAAGAACGTTGGCTGACTTCTTTCTTAGACGATAGCAGTTCTTGTAAATCCTTGTCCGTATACCGGCGGCGGCGGTATTGTTCGCAAGTGTTTTATGTTTTTTTTGTTCTTCAATTCCAATCGGCAGTTGTAAACGATTTATTTAAATAATGGAGTATTACCTGTACCTGTTTATATAAAAAAGAAAAATAATTAAAGTGTCTAGTGATATTTACAGTTAAGAAAATGAAAATGTGTGAAGTGAGCTACATATTTTAGGTACATGCCAACTTCCTATTAGAATTCCAATCAGTGTTCAAACCAGGCAAATAAGGATACAAGTTCCACTCAGAAGGTGAGAAAAAATAAAAAAATAAAAAGTATTGTGCGAGATGACCTTTCGAGTTCCCATTCCCATACGCGTCATTGTGACTTATCAATCGGAGTGATCTCTTATCGATTCTCGATTTCGACCCGCGGTAGGAAAAAAGTCCGAAGGAAGGAGTCTCGCGATCTTCGCGTCAAAATTCAAATATTTGATTGAACCCTTGAAATAGTCCGTGTCCTGCGTTTTCTTGGAAAAGGATGCGGGTATACACGGAACTTTCCCTTTGAATCAAACTCGAGTTTTCTTATCGCAGTCTCGGGTGACTGACAGCCACAAATAATGTCCTTTTGTCTGTCCGTGGGTTTGCGTGTTGTTAATCGATCAGTTTCGATTAAAAATGGACGTGATGGTAACAAAAGATCGACGACAGGATACTGTTATTAGGTAACAAAGAAATACAAATTTTCGTGTTGCGACGAGGGACACTCAAATCCGACATCCCGAAAGGAGGATATACATGTTATGTATAGAATGTTAGGAGCATGTTCGGGTGATGTAGTAGGAATTGAATTGTTGGGAATAGAACGCGCTTCTGAATACATTTTAAACTTTTGCTTGCTTGTGCGGGCAACCAAACAAATGTTCAATGGACAAATGTGCCGCATCTGCCTAAAGCAACTCAAAAATGCGTTGGGTTATGGGTTTTTATATTTGGTCGCGGACTTCTATTCCACATATACCTAAGTTTTGATGTCTAGGCGCCAGTGGCTGTAAGCAACACAAATTGAGCTTGGGTTAGGTTAGGGGGTTGGCGACAGGTCTGTGCACTGTGCCACACCCATTATAATATGCTCTATTTCGCGTGTAAGAGGTTTGGAAATAAACATTTTATTTAATTGAGCTCACAGTTAAAATATACCCAACCGCTAGCTTCATTTCTATCTTCTTGTTCAGTGTTGCCTTATTGAACAGACCTCGAGCACGCCAATCATTCTCTGAGCTTGTTCGTAGCGATCTGATTGTTTATTTATGAAACAAATCTGAGCAGTAACCGTCATATGCCTACAAAAATACACAATGTGAACAATAGGCGTGTTTTTTTGAGCTTCGATCTCAGCAAAGCAAGTAAAGTAGGATTTTCAGCACGCGATTACAACAACTACTGCGAGTCTCGAAGTGTCAAGTAGAGCGTAGTTGTTATAATTGCGTTCTGAAAATCCTACTTTACTTTGCTTTGCTTAGATCGAGGCTAAAAAAAACACGGCTTATATTTCTTGTATTTATTTTAGCTTGCTACACTTTTCGTCGATCTATACAAAAATAGTCAGCAATCATATGGTAAGCTGTCAAAGTTCGTATAGATATATGCTGTGCTCTGAGTTTAACTGAGCTAAACTGCTCAATTTATTCGGAGGTCATGATCTGAACCCAGAATAAGAAAAGAAACTCAAATTCAGAGGCTGAACCTGTCAGAGCTAAAAAAGAAACACGCACGTATTTTTTAACAGTTCTGGTTCTGCTCTAAACAAAAAATAAAAATGATTATATTTCGACGGCCATTTTAATTTTACCTATAAAAATTTCAATGAAATCCACTGCGGCATTTTGATTTTTGTTCATGAAACCAGAAAATGGTCCTCGATGAGCTGCAGTTAGACCAAAATTTGCCCATCGTGGTGCGACTAAGAAGGACAGGTGGTTCACACTGCCCGTATTTGGATCAAATAACTTTTTTAATGAGATTTCCTTTTAGAATTACGCTGTTATTCATACCCTTACTTTACGTAACTGCCAAGGACAGATAATAGTGGATGATGTTCGGCACAAGATATCGATATCAATTGTACACTCCAACTTTGTACTTCGCACCGATTTTGAATCGTCGAAAAAACGTTGAGTCCCACGAATGAGCACAAACTTTGATCAGATTTTTGTAAAAATTTCTAAACGGTCAGAGAGCGTCAAATGCTGCATGGCGAGACTGCAAAATATATCGAATATTTTCCCCCGGGACAGGTGGAACTCTTCTAAAAAAACACTGTGAGGACCGTCGGTCGGCTCATAACAGTCTGCGATTTTTACTCAGTAAAACCAAATCCCGTCGATAAAAAATTGTTTTTTACTGCTTCAGTTAGGAAGAACTTGTCAAGTAATTTTTTAGCTGCAAAGTTATAAACGTTTGAAAGTCAACATTCCGGCGATAGTTCTTGCAAGTTTCGCAATTTTTCAAGGGTTAATAAATTATTATCGACAAAGTATAGAAAAGCACAGTTGCTCGTATAAACGCCGCAGTAAATTTGTTTCGTTAAACGTTTTACGGATCGTGGAATGAAGATTTTTTTTTTAAACATCTATCCCCACAAAGCAAAAGTAAATTAGAAACTTTAGCATATTTCTTTCTGATTATTTTTTTATGAAATTTCTGGTAAACTGCTTTTAGCGTCATTCACTTTCAGCGAGAGAGTACGTTAAATGAAATACAATAAAATATATGCCAGTTTATTCCACTTTTTACTGTTTTATTGTGCACTCGCCTCCTTTGCTGAGATAGGTGTTCAATAAAACAGGCCTATTTACTGACCTAACAATCGATTCATGTGTGCAATTTTGCGCTTCATCTTTAAAGTTCCTTTCTCGCGGACACTTGTCGTCGTGTTTAAATGTTTGGCCCAAAAGAGTCTATTCTGAAGATACGACTCAATGGTTTATGGAGCCCTTGGGGTGGTTTAAATTTGCACTGTATAGGCCTTCAATCACACCTAAGCAAAACCTTTCAAAATGTACAGGAATAGGTACGGCATATCAAAATTTTGTTTTCATTATTACCCGATCGATCGTCGAATATGAAGATGACTCGAATTATTATAATCGGCGGCGCGGGGAACTTCGGCCATTTTGTGCATTTTATAGCATTCCGGAGAGAGTAATATTTTTTTTTCAGCTTTGGCACTTTCGAGATATGAATGGTTTCGAAATATTCTATAAATTTTATTAAGATGATTTAGGATCGTTGATAATCACTTTATTTAGCTTTTTTCCTGCTATTTCTAATCGATTTTCGTTTTGTCTTTATCTTGACCATTCCTAATATTTGTTGCTGGTATTTGATGCATTTATTGTCCGCTGGTATCGGAATGAACCAAAAGGCGCCCATAGAAGCATGGTAATAACCTTAGTGTGCACTTCCAGTCAAACTTTACCTAAAAGCTAGTAAGGAGTATTTTTCTACGTAGGTACTGCTTTTTTTTTTTTTAATTGACATAGTGGTCAAACGCGAATTTAAGTTTTTAGGGTGTCTAAACTGTAGAGTGACATAGCACTAAGTTTAAGATATTCCGCCTTCATAGCGTTATTCAATGGAATAGTAGGTAAACATGTTACCCTTAAATTCGAATTTCCCGTCGCGTGCGGGTTTCCTATATCAAGCATATCTATATACCTACTCGTATGTCTATATCTTTTTCCCCAGTGAGCACTGAGCAATTCCTGATCTAATAGTTTTCTTAAAAGATTCCATGAAAGAACTTCGAGCATTTGTTACATATTCTAGATTTTACATGAGGTGAGCCTGTTGCGACCATTTTTTAGTCGAGTTTAACGATACCTTCGCTTTAAACTTCAAGTCTCGAACTTGTTTGCCCATTATTATCAGCGGAGCAGAGTTAAAATTAAAAAGAACTCTAAGATTCCGAGCTCACTAAAATGATTATAAGTACAAAAACAAAAACACATCCGATGAACAATTTTAGGTCCAGTCAAAATCGGTTGTAACGAACTCGATGGGACTGGAGAATTTGTTCGTTATATCCGGTTTTCGTGAAAACAGATTTTCCATTTCTTGTTCATTATTAGGAAGTGGACAACACTCAGAAAAAAAAAATTGTTAAGCGAAGAATTTTGAGATTCTTAAAAAATGTTAAGCTGAGAGTTCATGGTTCAAATATTATTCTTGTTAACAAGAACTCGTTTTTATGTTTTGAAGAATCAGGTTTTCAGCGTAAGAATAATATACTCTCCATAAGTATTTTATTACATCATTGCCAACAATTTCATTTTTAAATCAAAGATTTTCATATTTGGGTTCATTTTAACCAACGAAAATTGTTGGCATTAACATTTTTTTTTCTGAGTGAACCTATTTTTATTTTAGTAAATCTTTTATGTATTTTATTTATGATTGAGGTACAAAGTATTCATTGATCTTCTGTTGTCGGCATTTTTGTTTTGTAAACTCTCCTTCTACTTTCATCTCCATTTTGGTCCAAAATTCTTTACAACCTTGGTCAAAAGTATCAGTCCACAAAACAAACGAATTCAAGGTATATGACAGTCTGAAGTGCTTTACTGGAATCATTACAGTTGCTCTCAAAATCAGAAAAATGCACGAAATTTGCAACGCATACCTATTTTTTTTTCTATTCATAAATATAAGCAATAGGTTTTTAAATATTTCATTTAAAACTGTTTATAATAAGCGATAATTCGTTATAGGCGATATCGTTAAAAGCGATATTCGGCTCTATAGTACAATTGGTATGAACCTCTGCCAAGACTTCAAGATAAGTTCGCAATAGCCGATATTTCGTTATAACCGATGGTGTTATAGCCGATTTTAACTGCATATGTGTCAACTGTCAAGTGCCTCAATCTGTCAGCTGTCACAAGAATATTGAAGACTAAAAACAGTTCTATATATTTTTTAACACAAACCTAATACTCATACTTTTCGCACAACCAATGACATCATTTGGCATCCAATTCGATGGAAGAAATGCGTCGCCAGTTAAATAAAATAAGTAGATACACTCTCTTAAAAAAAAAAAAAAAACATTGTCACATCGAATTAACAAAATGCATTGAAACGCCACTCCGCAGTATCTTTTTTGCGCGCAATCTTTGCACACAAAACAAACAAACAACACAATGAGTGAGAAAGAGCTAAAGCAAAAAGAAGCAGGGGAAAATTCGAAACGAATTGTAGGCGACGACGACGCGACAACTCAAAGTGAAATTTGAAGCCTGTGACAGCGCATTAAAGGGCCTCAAATTTATCGCTTTTGGATCTCCGTCGCAGTTCAGGCCGTAAACAATTTCTGAGTAATCATAAACGTTGACATGCGCACAGTTTGGGCATTCATAAAATTACACCAAGCAATTTGCATTTAAATTCAAAAATACTACCCAATGCGTTGGAGACGCAGTAATTACGCGCTTCATGAAGCTCTTTCGAAACCATTGTACTTGTCCATGTCCACTGGCGCAGTGTGAATGCATCTCCTCGTAGAGATCATTTTCCGACGAAACCAATTCCATAGGCGTCGCGAATCGCGACATTCAACAAACTCTGTGAAGTGAACGCATAAAATCTCAGCCATCGCATGGAACTGCCGACACAGGCTACCAATGGTCAAGGTGTCCCCATCCACAAGTCTGGTTGCGTTGCAAGCAACTCGCTTGTTAAGGAATTTGAGGGATATCCCTGGGATACATGTGTGAGCATGAACAGTGATTTTGTGTTGTTTTTTTTTTTGTCGTCACAATGTCTGTTGAAGATTATGGGGTTGCAAGTGTTGCGTCACAATTTTACGCTCAATGAAATTTGTAATTGATCCAATAAGGGCTTCCGTAATGTGAGAACACCAGTGGAACACCGTCAAATGATGCGAGAAGAAGGGAAACCCAATTTACATGCATATAGTAGACGAAGGACGTGCGTTGGACTCTCCGCCGCACTGTGCATCAAGCTGTGATGCACACGCGGAAGGAAGTCCTTTCTATGGGAAGATTTGTGTGTAGGTATAATTCTTGTGGGTTAATCGTAATGTGCTCGAGAAAAACAATGGGAGGTGGCGGCAGCTATACGAGACTAGGAGGGTTCGGTTTCGGTACTGTTCGACACAACAAAGCATTCTTTGTTGTTCTTACAGAAAAATCTTTTTAAAGTAGCTGCTGGTTTATGTGCACAACACAGAGCTGTTAAATATACTTAACGCCACGTTTATTGGAGCATTACTTGGTAAACATTTTACGACAATAATTCTATTAATAGCTGTGGCGTTGTTCTTGTTAAATGAGGTTCGGAAGACAACTGAAGACTCTGCTGGGTTTAACGCTCTAGCTGAATGAACATGGGACAGAGTTTAACACGAAAAAGGTATAGAGGTACAACTGCATATCGGGGACGAGGTGTTTGGTGGGGCAACCAGAAGGCAATTACAGCTACCAATAGCAAATGAGTTGACAATATTCAAGTCGTTTTCAAAAGAGGCACAAGGGTCTTAATCTCTTTTTCGTTCGGATTATTAATTGTCATATCTACCGCAAGGGAAACACACGGAAAATTGAAGAAGCTTATGTAAATACGAATGGCAAATCGTTCTTAATAAGCGGAATCCGCGGAATGAAAACATCTTCGCCTTTAAATTTTTCCTTCAAAATCGTCGCTTCAATGACATTTGATTTGAGATTTTTCACAATCAAACGCAGTCGGTTACAATGTTTCGGTGCGTTGAGGTTGCGCAACAAAATTATAGCTAAGCGACTTGCAATCTCGAATTGTGTGGAAAATTACCAAAATCCAATTGTACTGGAACGAAATCCAATGCATTATACAGGGTGTCCGCCGGGAAGGTATACTACTTTGTTTGTTTATAATTTTTCATTAAATGAAAGAGAATGGATCTTATATTGATAAATGTTTTATTTAATGTCGGCAATTATGTATGGAATACAATATCAGGTAAATGTCCGCCTCTGTTAGTCTCACAAATGCGAGCCCTTTTGAGCACATTTTTCATTGCATTCTCGCACATTTCACGCGGTATTTCATTAATTTCATCACGAATGTTTTGTTTGAGTTGCTCAAGCGTTTCTGGTTTGTTTGCATAAACCACGCTTTTCAGATATCCCCACAAAAAGAAGTCCGGAGCAGTCAAATCAGGCGACCGTGGAGGCCAATCAAAAATAACTTGTTGTGGAAAGAGGTCTCGCAGTAATTCCATTGTAATCCTGGCTGTATGCGATGTGGCACCGTCTTGTTGATACCACATGTTAATCAAGCCCAAAGCATGAAGTTGTGGCGTTAAAAAGTGTTCAATCATATCACGATATCGCTCCCCATTCACATTTTCAAAGAATTAAGGTCCAATGATTCCTCCTGACCAAATTGCACACCAGACTGTAACTTTTAATGGATGCAAAGGTGCTTGGGCCTATCACCTACAGACCCTCTTTCTTCGAAATCATTCACTACGCGATAAATTGTGCGTTTTGTTGGCACGTTGTTTCTTCGAGTAAGTATCGATGATTGATTTTTATAAAATGTTTTAACGATTAAAACACGTTTGTTTATCGAATATTTTTCCATACTAAATTTGCCACGTGTCTACTTCACGACTGCCAAATATGAACTGTCAAGACTAATGTTTACCAAAATGGCGGCAAAACAAAGTAGTTTACCTTCCCGGTGGACACCCTGTATTAACCTCACTCTTCACAACGCAATTTTTCGATAGATATCTGACAGTATACATATCGCACCAGTGACAGCTCGCTGAATTCTGTTATAATAGGTCTGTTCCTTTACTTTTGTAGTAATAATGGCAAATACTGTCAAAATGGCAGTGCTGGGGATAAATTCTCTCACAGAGAGAGACACTTACGATAAAGTTAGGGAACGATTTTGTAGTAATCTATAGGTTCGTTCGGGTACTTTTTTGCAAAAGTAAAATAATTAAAAATTTGCTAAGAAACTGTGGGAATGCGTCCACGTACTGAGAAAATTGAAAAAAATAGAGAGAAATCCATTTCCCCTCTTTTCATTTTTTCGTAATTTTCTACTCGCCGAATTTCGACTTACTGAAAAATGAAAAATTAAAACTGACAACTAAGTGACAGCTCAAAAGTTTGACAAGTAAAACTCTATTTATTTTCATCTTCAACGACGTCGGAAGAAGAATTTATATGGAAGTATACGGAAGAGCTTGTACTGATTATACTACAAGCATTCGAGAAGAGGAAAAAGCGACACAGCATTACAAATTACGTGGAGGAGATTGTCATTTCTTACTCCTTACAGCGAGGAAGAATTTCGTTGCCACTTTCGAAAAGAATCTAAGGAGAACATTCAATTTTATTTTTCCGCCTGTTAATACCATTTTAATACGCAAGAAATCAAAACAAATGTCAAATAGGACAACAAATTTCAAATCAGCTGTTAGCTGTAAGGTGACTGACAGCCTTTTCAATTCTTACATCAAGAAATTTGTTGAGTAAAAATTCGTAAGATTCTCAGAGGAGGGGTAATATCTTGCTCTCTTTTTCGAGTTAAGGAACGACATTGAGTAAAAATTCGTAAAAATTCGTAAGAATTAGTAAAAATTCGTAAGATTTAAAAGTAGAGGAACCGACCTAATGTCATCACCAGATGCAAGTAATTGCACAGACTTTTGGAATATTGAGTCGCTAGAGTTCCGCTTCCGTGCTTTGCACAACTTTGTCAATTATTATTTTGAATAAGTCACATAAAAGTTGACAGCGCTACTTGCTGGGTTTAGTAAAGCGTGTTTTTCTTTAAGAGTTATACAAATTAAATATGAAATAAAACACCTGAACCTAATGTAAATGTCGCTTTATTAAATAGATAATCCCAATGCCAGGGCTAGTTCGAAAGCGGAATCGTGAAGTCCAATTTTCGACAACTACATCGGGCAACTTGTGCCGTATATCAGCAATAACACGGCGAATGCTAACTTGCAAATCGTCCAACGTCTCTGGTTTATCGGCAGTGACTTCACATGCCCCAAAGAAAGTATGTAGCTTAAAGGTGTAGGATTACAGGATCGTGGAGGCCAGTTCACAGGTCCATTATGCCAAATTATGCGCTCTGATTATGTTTTCCGCAATAGATTGAATTGGCGCGCCGTGTGGCATGTTGCGCCATCTTGCTGAAACCAAAGATTTGTCACGCTAATGCCACTCAACTAAAGAACGAAGAATTGACTTTTAAGCAATGTTGCCGCAGTTTTTTTTTAAAGTGTAACAAATGGAAAAAAATTAAAGAAACTGAAAAAAAATTTAATAATAAAAACGTTGACAGAAATTGGTAGAAGTTTGTTCGAAAGAAAAAAGTGCTGCCAGTTCGACTTTTTTTAACGAGAAAAACAAAAAAATATATTAATGGGAAAAAGTGTAACAAAGCGAAAAAAGTATCATTGTAACAAAATTTTAAAATAATTAAAAAATTGTACCACTTTTGTTACACTTGTATCATTGTGGCAACTCTGCTTTTAAGCCAAGATATTTTCGTAAAATCTTCCACAAAGTAGGCATTGCTTAAATTGCTCTGCACGATGGCGAATCGACTCATTCGGATTTAAAGCTTAAAGTACGCATTTCCGACAAAAGAACCCGAAGCTAAACTCAGCCAAATACCTTTGAAATATCATCAAGTATTCATTCACCGGAGTGATGGAGAGATTGGTTGCACTTCTCGGTGAGATAAGCCATCAAACCACCAGTTGATCAATTTCCACGGAAACCATATACCGCCGGTCATTAAGTAGCTTCCGTGATTCAATATATTTCATAAGCTAACGATTTATCAGCGTTTCCAGGACCTTAGACAGAATGGACTTAAGTGCTTTGGGTCGGCAGTTGGTAGGAGAAGAAGATTCGCCTGAATCTGAAAATGTGCTTATGTTTGACATGATATTTCGCTTAAGCCATTCCCTGGCATTGAGTTCAATTGCTTTGAATTAAGCTTGGTAAATCGTTGTTTGATATGCCCAATCCACTGATTCTTGCCAGAACACTAGCTAGCATATCTTTGATCCGTTCGTGTACCACACTGAGTAAGATTCCTCTAGCTCGCTGTCATCGGTCTTTCACGCAGATCGGTTCGGGATAGATATTTTGTGCCTTTGATGGAAGTTGACTTTTGAGGGCCAGTTACTTTAATCGAGGAAGGTAACGACGATGAAGTTTTTTCTTTATCTCAGGATTTCGGTCACAAAGTTTGAATTTTTGTGGCTGGTGAATTTTAAAGCGAATAGGGCTCCGAAAGTCTTCAAAAATCGTATGTGTAATGGAAAAAGATTGTAGAGATCTTCTTAGCTATAGCAGCGCGTATAGGTCAGTCTTTGAACTTCTTAAGGTTTTTTTCGAGTAAAGATTTACTTGAGCTTTTCCCACCATACACTTACGAAAAATAATTTATATTTGGCATGAGTAATAATTTATATTTGGTCACGGTAGTAACGTTGGTCCAATAGATTAGTTTTGGGCGGGGTTTCCTTTTTACCAAATAACCTTTAGCCCATTAGATAACAGTTGGTGTTACCTACTTCGGAACGTCCAAAGTCAACTTGTGACTCAATGTATTTATTTGACTTCTTTCGCGAATACAATTTGTATGTCATTTAGCGTTATTGTAGAATGGAGGTTATAGAATTTCCCCCATCTTCTAAATGGGATTACAGCCCAAGTAACAATTTGACTTCGGTAAGGTTCAAATTTGTAATTTCTGTAGGCAACAGCTTCGATAGAGCTTCTATAGTCTTTGTTAGCCGAAGTTGATCCATTTCGAAGCAATTGTTTCGCTAATAACTTCAGTAAGACCTTTACGAAGCATAAACACAGGCTTTATAGAGGGATATGAAATTAAGTTTCGATAAGATCTCTATTCGACGTCTGAAAATGTGTCTGGAGATGTGTGGAAAGTGAATTGCTTCGATAAGGTTTGTGGTTCGAAGCGCTCTCTAGAAGTTTCCTTGAGGCTTCTGACTGAAAACATTATAAAAGCAATGAACTGTCATGCAGTCAACCGCTTGCGATTGGAAGCTGTACAGAAGCACTTACTCGTACTTACTCCTAACTTACATACCTATGGAGGCTTTATAGAGGTATACAAATTTATTTCATATGAAATGAATAAGCTGATGTCTAAAGAAACATCAATTAATTAATCGGGGAAAAATGACAAAAAATAAAACACTTTTAGCACAGTGAAAAATATGTCAGTAATCTGATTTTAAATAAACACTTTTCGCCAATAAATAAATTGGGCTTACAACTTGAGTCGAGTACCTATGCTGCAAGTTTATTGCAAGTCTTAACGGAACTCTAAAATGTAACAAGTAGTTTAGATTTACCACTACTACAACATAATGACGAATTAGCCTAGGGGGTAGTGTATTGGACTACTACGCAGCAGGAGTGGCAGGACCCATGTTCGATTCTCAGTGCGACGCATGTAAGTAAAATTTAAATTATAACGAGTACGTAAATGTAAACTCCATGAAAGTTGTGTTTTCAGTAAGGTCCTACCAAGCTGTTCCGAAAGTCTTAATCAAGTAAATACCTGCATTAAAGGGCGCCAAATGTGTTTCCATTAGGCCTTATGCAGTTGATATTGCGGCAGGTGAAATAGCTTCGATAGCACATTACCGAAGTCAAATTGTTACTTAGGAGTGGTTTTCCAGGGATCTACAAACTGAGTCCTTCTTGCTGACTTCAGTCCCATACTTCGCGTAGGACATATGGCACTTACCGACGCATTTTCGAAAGTCTAGGAAGGGTCAGAGGGAAATCTCTTTAGTCTAGATATTTATTTAAACAGTCCACTTTCTGAAAACCGATCGTATCCCCGTCAATTAGAAGTCTGTTGTCGGAGAGTTGGCGTTTCAGAGTCTCGATGTCGAATTTGATCTGATCTGACATTTGAGGCCACATATTCCAAGGTTTGTTCCACTGAGCAACTTCTCGTGACCGTTCGGATCAAATGGTAGCCCCCTTCCATTGGTCCGACAATTAAAACAACGCACAGAGACAAAAAATTATTTTTTAAAACCATATCTTGTTTCGGGATAACCCAGCCCAAAGGTACATAGAGATATTGATCTAATTTAGCCGGATAAACAATCACATAGGCCAAAATACAGCTTTTTTTTTCAAATGCAACTACATGTGTTTTCCATAACAGAAATATCAAGATCAAGACCCCATTTAGCCAATGACAAGATCAAGTTTATAGAGTTACATCAAATTTCAAACGAAAAACAGATAACTCTTCTACTAGCAGATACTAAATATATCTGTAAATATATTGCAATTCTTTGAAACCTGGGATAAGTTGCCCCAAACTTGAGTCACTTGCGGTGCATGAGAAGTTGCATAGCTACCGTTTGTTCCAGCACGTGCTCACTCTAATTATAGTCAGTCGCCATCCATCCATACAGCTCATTTACAACCTTTCTCGGTAGTTGGTTGTGTTTTTTATTATTTAAGACAAAAGAACCAATTCGAGGTGATTAGACAAATAAAACGAGCAAAACGAAATAAAAAATGTTGAACATCGAGTTCAGATGAAGCGCTAAACGATACCAACGTTAAATATACATACATACTTGTACGAGTTGCACTTTTCGCAAGCTGGCACAAGTCACGGACAAGTCGTTGTTGTTTTGTTTTGATTTAGTGACATTGTCCGTGATGAAGGCGACATTGGTGAACTATACTCGAGCGACGCTGCACAGGGCTGGGGTTCTGGGTTCAAGCATTAGTCAGTGATCTGGGCCCGCGCATAATACTCGCGCACCAACTCAAACAGAAACGGCAGTTTGTGTTATTCCAAGGCTCCGCGAAAGAGTCGTAAATTCGGTGGCTAAATGACGCGCGGTACTCGTATATGAGACTTGGCTTGGGTGATCGCGGTCGCGGTGGTGTCATAATTTGATTCGTCTCGTTCTGAAGTGCCTGTGCCTTAAGGCCCATATTAACTTGTTGGACAGTGGGAAAAACGAAAGCTATGCCTGTCCGTATTGTCGTCGGAAAGATACGGCTGAATCAATATGGATGCAAAAAGTAATGATTTGTTGTGTCTGTTTTGTAAATATGTTAACGTATTAAGTTACACGCAAAGGAGATGCGATTTCTTTATAGGATAAGTATCAACTACCGCCAGTATATATATATGGCTAAGGCGTGAAGTGTTGAGTTACCGAACTGTCGGCGAGGTTATGCTTATACTTGTATTGAATGAATTTGCGGTGGTGGACAAGTGTTGTTTGTGATTGTTCTCTTGAAATGTAGGCCATTAAGGAGATGCAATATCAACGTATGCAGTGAATCATATTCTACTTTGCATCTTCATCTTTATGGCACTAAATGTTTTCATTAGGGACAAATGTGTATAGGGAACCCTCTCTATAGCTTATGGGGATATTCGTGTATAGTTTTGTGTTTTACAAATGGAAAGGATCCTTACGCATTAACCTGATGCTATATAGGTACAGTGCCGGCCTTAGACTTTCAGGTGGCCCGAGCGAGATTTTCTTCATCGCGCTTTATTACATAAAATTCGATTTCAAAAATTTAAATCGCTCGTAATCGTCGTCGCAAAAAAAGGTTATCCTTTTAAAATGATGATACCTAAGTGCCCACGACTTTTGCTACCATGAAATTGCAACGCAAAAATGCTAGAAAAATTGTCCTATTTTATTTTTGAATGGAAACTACTGAAAAAATAATATATTCCTGGCCTATGACTGTTTTAGTATCAAAAGCTTACCTTGTGCCAAGTTTTACGACAATCGGTAAAGGCATTGAGGAGTTTAAACAAGACAAACAAACCCTATTAGGTAAATATGCCAGCTGACTGTAGTTGCGCACCCCTTTCTTTCTGTCAGGTCCTTTTGTTTCTATTACAAGGCTGGGGGTCAATTCTGCTTCCGTGAAAAAGTGAAATGAAAATGTTTTCACCCTTTCACCGCAATTTTAATTCTCGTTCTACGAAAATGTGAAACCAAACATCAAAAATTTTCATATGAATAATTTTTTTTCACGTACCTACTCATTTTCAAATGAATGTTTTTAGTGAGAGATTGAAAATTAAGAACCTGATGTCGTTCAACACAGTGTGCGATATTAAATTCACCACGATATTTTCACTTATTGAACGAGAATCGCTTTTTAGTACTAAGTGAATCGAAAAATTGAAAGCAGTGTATGAAAGCGAATGTGAAAACGATTTATTCGATTCACTTTTTCACAGAGCGAGAATTGACCCCCTGATTACGTACAGATTGTAAATATAGTTGTTTGTTTCTCTCAACCAAGGATATGTTCTTCGACTTTCTAAAGAGTGTACTTATACTTTAAATTGTAAGCGGAGGACTGGAATCGTAAAGGTCTTACACGGATTCTCCTTAGTTGTTCGGTACAGGTAAATTTTTCATTAGAGTACCTTAAATGAAAAGGGGGATTTCAGATATTGAAGCAACGAGGCTCGAATTCCCGTACGTTGTATAATAGCCGTTTTTTTTTAGCTTCGATCTCAGCAAAGCAAAGTAAAGTAGGATTTTCATCATGCAATTACAACAACTACGCTCTACTTGACACTTCGAGGCTCAGTTATAGCTGTTGTAATCGCGTGCTGAAAATCCTACTTTGCTTTGCTTTGCTGAGATCGAAGCTCAAAAAAACACGCCTAATATCAAACAGAAACGCCTATTTTTGTGGTCAAGGGATGTTGCTACGATACGAAATGGAAAAGATCTTCCAATAAGATGTAGGTAGTTGTTACAACAACGCACGTCATACGTGATCTTGCTCCTAATTTTCCATTAAGATCATAAACTGGAAATATTTTCAACTAGCTCGCACTATGTAAATATTTCATTTTTGTGTGTTGGCAATTGGTATGACTGTAATCATGTTGCCAGACACAAATATAAAACATTTATTTGAACGCGAATTGCGAATAGGCGAAGTAGCTGCGAACAAATCAGTTTTAGTATATTCATGAACAGAAATTTCGTATTTCTACTACCTATAAACAAAGGATTACATTTAGTTGATGGACTTTCTTCAAATAGAGAAATTGAGTTCATCAAAAATGTTCTTAAAGTGAACTGTCAGGCTTTATTCACTATTCACTTAATATAGTCATGATTTACAATCACGCGAATGAAAAAAATTCCTTAATCGCATTTAACCTTAAAAAAGTAAAAACAGAAAGTGACGACTGACACACAGATGTGCTACATTTTTGGTTTAAACGTCAAAAAAAACAAATTTGTGGGATAATAAAGCCGATTTTATATGGCTGGAGTAAAGTTTTGCTTAAGTATTGTTTTAACAGCGCACAATCCATTACCCACTTTATAATCGTTTCAGCTTTTACAAACATGTTTGATAAGCACTTCATCTCGATTCAGCAATTGCTTTTCCTGTATTTTACACTTTGTTATAAGATTTTCTATTTTTTTTTAAAGATACTCCAGCCATCTGTTTTTGTTTCTAGGCTTTCACTTGTATTTTTCTTTTTATTTGACACTAACGTCAGGAACTACAATATTTCTGCGAGGCTGCGCTCGTTCGCCATTTGCAATTCAATATCGTATGATTAAAATTACAGCTTTGGAAGCAAATTTTGCTCACAATAGGTATGATTTATAATTTGTTAAATTTGTCATAAGTTTAATAAGTCTGACAGCTGTGACACTACTTTTTTTTGCATTTTTTCTGCTTTTCAAATGAAACTAGAGCAGTACCTACGAAAAATTAAAACAAAAATTCCCGGTAGGAGTGAGTGCGTACACACCAACTTTATTAATGTAGACACGTCAAAAAAATGTATTGAAATCACATTTTGCAGCTGCTGGCAGCTTTTTTTTTTTTGACATTTCAAGATTATTTGAAAATAAATTCGATTGAAAATTTGCGGTTGCTTTGCAAACAATTGCTACCCCTTTCGTTACACACTTTTAGTCTCTTTTACACACCGCTGACTTTTTAGCATTATAAAAATGAGGAAAAAATGTAGTGTCATACAGGCTTTAGATTGGTTACATGAATATATTTTTTAATTGACGTTTATGGGGAGGTAGCCGACGAATCAAATCAAAAAATTCGTGACTGAGCACTAAGTTGACAATTCGTACATGTGGCTGACCGGTGACGTAGGAAAAGTGACGTTCCAGACCAGTCTAGTTTTTGCGTTCAGGTTACACATCTAGTCCAGACCAATCTAGTCAACTTAAGATAACTTGATTTGCTTTTTTTTGTCAATTCCAATTCTCGTTTTGAATTATACAGCTTTTAGCATTGTTCAATACTCAACTCGGTTTGAATGATTCGACCTTTATGAACGCATTCAAACAAAGTCTATACTCGTTCTCATCAATATGACAGGAATAAATAAATAATACTTTTACGGGTAATTCATCTATTGGCTTAAAGAATTTCTACCGGCATGTAGGTGACTACTTGATTTTGTCAAATGCAAAAAGTAACTATAAGTAGGTACTTTTTTATTAAGGTCAATATGTCAATAAATCCAAGCACACAGATTGAAATCACGTAAATAATGGAAGCTTTGGCCGCCTGAACTGCCCTAACTTCCACTATATAATATAAAAAGCGACAAGTTATGCCAGCACTTCATCGCTCTTCGACCAGTTGCGGCCAACAGCGATAGGCGTTTGTTAAACATCCAGTTTTACAAAAAAAAAACTTTTCGAGCCTATACCTACCTAATAACGTGCAAGGCAACGTTTTTAAGAGGCGGCGCAATGGACAAACCTAACTGTGTTCATGGATTCAAGTTCAGGGTCGGCATTATGTAAGGCGACACGTTCAAACGTTTTCGTGTGCCCAAAAGATGTACTTCTGCAACTTAGAGCAAATCATTCGTGCGCACGAAAATGTTTCAACGTTTTCGTACTACAGAATCTGACCCCAGGTTTACTTGGAGAAGCGAGGGCGCAATTTAAACAAAATTGCAAATATACAGAAATATCTTCCAAGAGCAGAGTGAATCCTCCTGCACAACAAAAACATGGGAAAACCGACTGGGGGAGCGATGTTTCCAGGCGGAAATTATAGCGAAAGACGAGGTCCTGACGTGGCTCAGGTACCTACAGTGTTATATCCGTAAATGATATCATCATTTTTAAAAACCCGAATCCCTGGTCACCTTGAATTCAAAAACTGCCCTAAGTCGCCTGTTTTCCCTATGCGCTTCAACGCTCTAGTAGGAATGGGATCTGAGGGAACACTTTTTAGCACATTTTAAGGTGTCAAAATGAGTCATTAGGAAACATAATCCGTCAGACGTCCTGCAACTGATTTCTGCAAAAGTAGCATGGGCGATAAGGAAACCCACTTCACCTTTTAGGTGTCTATCATTCTATGCCTATGTATTTGTATATGCCTCAATTCTTTTGTTTACGTTTCAGCAAATAGACTTCAACCCACCAAATTTGTTTTCGAGGACATCCCTGGCGGCGACTGTGCTATTATTAGTTTGTCTGTGGCACCAGGTTTACGTGATCATAGATGTTTACGTTCTTCTTTGTAAATTGAATTGTTTAAATCGTTTGTACATATACCTAACATTAACATTTGAATACCTACACCTACCCCTATCGCCTGAATTTAACTTTTGAGCAACAGTTACCAAAGCAAACATTTCTCTTTATATATATATTGATCCAAAATGGCAAACACTATAGATACACATCCCTCCGGTGGCGAATCAATATTCAAAGTGAGCATGTCCGGGGCACAGCAGCCCCGTCATCATGCCCCTCGTCTCATTCATCCATCCAAGTGCTCCAAAAACAGCCTTCATATTCATGTGTAGGTGTACCCATTCAAGAAGCGAACAGAATCGCTGAGTCAACCAAAATGAAAGCAACATTGTGTACACACTCAGCAGAGGCGTGGTTACCCTCAATAGGGCGTATACAACTAAACAAGTTCCCATAAACACCATCTCGTCCATTCATCTGGTTCTAGCTATATACCTATAGAACTACGCCATGCTGTCGTGTATTCGTGAAACGAACCAATCGGGTGTCAATAGCGGTAATGAGCGAGTTGTGCGTTGCTGCGGGTTGGTGTGCGTTCGTCGTACCTACCTGTGAAAAGGCGCACGTTCATACAATGGTCTGCATCTGCCGCAGACATTTGAAGGGTGGTAACTGGTGACGTCTGGTATAAAAAAGTTGGGAAGAAAATTCCTCGCACCCGACAGCGACGAGCTTCTCCTTGGGGTGGCGTGCAAGAAAAGTTACATCGAAGAGTGCGTTGCCTTGAACCACCGCCCTTAAGGGACAGCTAGGTATAGGTACCTATATAGTATACAGGAAACCTGGTGTCTGGGAAATATTTTAATCGTTCTCTTTCTTCATGAGTGAAAACTAAATTTTCCTTGTGGAATTTCCGAATTAGAAAAAAAAAAAACAATATATTTAAGAATGGAACGCTCGTTGTACGTGATGTTTTCGAAAACGTGACTTTGTATTGATTTTCGAAACCAAAACATTTTCATTTTCGATTCGATTGTGCGCACATAAATGCCTACACATAGTGCACTGGTATTTATGTATATAGATTTTCAGAAAGAAAAGAGAAAAACAATTGAAACTTTAATAATGAAATAAAATAATTAACATTTGCTACACAAGGTAAACGTCACGTTCGTTTTATTATGCACCAAGCAAAGGTGTTGTGCGGTGGCGGTAAGGTAGGTAGGTATAGGTGCCTTCCTCGCTCTTATCAAAGAAAAAATAAATAATAATAATGCACAATTCCAATAGGTGTAGGCAGCCTTGCTAGAGAGTTCGGAAGTCAGTTGGAAATGTTTTTAAAATTGTTTGTAAATGGGTATAAAGCCGGTGAAGGTAGGTAGGTATATTTGCCTATTACGTCTGACAAATTGAATGCATAAACAGGCATTTTCCGTTTGGTGATAATTGATGGGTTACAGGCGTTAAATTAAAAGAAAAACAAGCGACAATGGGTATACTTAGTTGGTCTTAGCGATTAGGTTGAGGTAAAGACTTCTATTCTTTTTGGGTAGGTAGCTTAATACAGGGTGGGCCAAAAATAGTAGGTAAGTGGATTTTTTACGTGAATGACTTTTTATATAAGTGAGTAGGTACCTACTTATGTTTTGGGAATTTTTACAAATTCAGAAGAACTCGTTCTTATTGTAAAAACTTGATTACTTAGGTGCCGTCAAAGATCGGGGTGGACCTGGCTCTATATGCCCCTTTAGTAAAAGTCCTTTGGCTAAGGCATTTTTTATAACCATCAACTGAACCACTTTACCGACACGTGTTTTTAGTTATAAGACAGACATGAATATGTCAATTAAAAAACCTACCCCAAAGCAAAGCATTTATAGCCTTGTTCCACCAAACTGAAATCGCGAGGTTTCGATGAACTTTTACAGAAACCTCGTAAGTCGTTCCCACCAAGTTGAAGTGAGTTCAAAAGTCATAAGCTGTCAATTTTGAAGTGGCTGGCAAAACACCTGTTTGTTGACGCAAAAAAATAGTGTTGGAAAGAGGAATTACTAAAAATTAATTCTGAAGAAATTAAGGAAATAATTGCAGCATTTATAAATATTTCTCTTAAAAATATTACTTAAGGCACCAAAAGTGACAAAGAACAGAAACAGGAACAGAAACTGAAACAGAACAGAAAGTATTTTCGTTCTGTAGTAAATTCTGGTTGCTCGCTCAGCTACACAAAACTGAAACAGAAACAGACCCATAAAAACATGTCGCTGTCGCAAAAAATATTGGGTGACGGCCGCCATTATACATTATTTGGTGATTTCTCACGAAATATATTATTCGTATACTCTTCGTCTACTAAAAACTTTTTTTCCATTTTTCGTTTGTTATTCATATGTGGTCATCACAATATACAATAGTACGATGCGAAACAAACAGCCAGATGACAGATGCAGAAAAATGCAAACAAAAAAACCTCTCCCCCACTATAAATTCGCATTTCTGTTGCTGGTGGCAACAGAAACAATCAATGCAGACTTGTTTACGTTCTGTCGTCAAACAGACATTTTTCTATCGCTAAATTCTGTTGTTTAAAAAATTATGTTCTGTTCCTAATTCTGTTTCTGTTGCAAATGTATGGGATTCTGTTTCTGTTCTTTGTCACTTGGTGCCTTTACTTCTTTTTTTGATTCAGATTCGTTTCTTCTTCTATTATTTTTTTGATTTTCACAATTGTTTTGTCATTTAATATTTTGACATCCACAAATGAACATAAAATGAACCCAAGTTCACGCTGTAGGCTTGTTCGGTTTGAGGTTTCGTAAAATTTCGCGAAACCTCCGAGGTTTTGCCATACGGATGAACTCAGATTGGTTTCAAATAGGTTTCGCTGAAAACCCGAGGTTTCGAAACCTCAAAAATGTATGGCAAAACCTCGGAGGTTTAGTGGGAACATATGCCATATAACAACAAAATTTTATCCGAAACTGTTAATAAGTATGTGAAACATTTTTGTGAAACGATTTTGTCCGTTGGCGTTTGTGGAATTGGCTGATAATTTGATCCAAAAATGTTGTAGGTGGGTAGGTACGTATGGGAAGGTCTTACAAGTCAAATATGTTAAATTAGCTGTCGGCCCATTGTGCGTGTACCACTATGGTATTGAGGGGAATGGTTCCTTTCTTGGCTACTCATTCAATCCATTTACTTTCTGCTTGAAGCTAAGAATGTAGCGGTGCTGGTATTCCCTAGATAATTGAGGAAGTAGTTTCCTAAGTAAGCCTTTTTTTAAGTTGAATAGGGCAGGACAGCTGCAGAGAAGGTGGGTGATGGACTCTTATCCTCCTCCTCGTCTCTATAGCTTCTCCAAAAGTCTTTGTATGGCAGTCCAAGTTTTTGCGCGTGTCTGTCCAATATACACTGAATATAAAATACCAGGTAAATAAAATAGTTTTGTTGAACTGAAAAAAATTTGTTGTAATGATAAATTAAAATTATCAACACAATTGAAGTTTTATCAATTTGAACGATATTTTGTCAAACGCATCAAACAGTTACTACAAAACTACTTTGTCAGATTAACAAAACACGAATTTTCAGTTTAATAAATCGATATTAGCCGAGTTTTTTCGAGCTTCGATCTCAGCAAAGCAAAGTAAAGTAGGATTTTGATCATGCAATTACAACAACTACGCTCTACTTGACACTTCGAGACTCGGTTGTTGTTATCGCGTGATGAAAGTCCTACTTTACTTCGCTTTGCTGGGATCGAAGCTAAAAAAAACACGCCTATTGTATCAATTGAACAACCAATAGTTGAATAATCGTTGAATTAACGAAGTTTTTGTGAAAAATATCCATTAAAACAGAGCCGAAAATCACTTTTGTAAAAGTTGGTGAAATTGACAAAACTTATGCAAAATGTTTGTTAGCCAAACAAAACACAGATTGTCACAGATTGGAGATATGACAAAAATTTTGTAGAATTGATAACACACGAGAAAAATACATGTTAAACATTGTTATCCTTTGAATGCAATGCTATTGATGTCGTCAATTTTAAGCAGCAAGTTTGTAAGTGCGCATAAATGTAGCCGGTAAAAGTGAATAAGAAAAAAACATTTTAAAACTTAATAATTAATGATTTTAGAAAATCCCCGGAATTGGCATTGACGACTTTCGAGTGACTGGATTGTTAAAGTCGCAGAAGCATGTAGATAGTAGATGTTGCTTGGATATTCTTGTATCCAGGGTTGGCCATGAGAGCCTAGCAAATTCGCAGTAGCCCTTGGTATATGTTTCCATCTCTGATTTGCTTTGTCGGTTGTGTCCGCGTCAATATTTTGTTTAGCCTAGGACAGTGGCGCATTCATATTCTGCAGACTAACACTGTCAGCGCCGGAGGAGCTTATACATTCCTTACCAGTTATTCCGCTGCACACCTCCCCGGGATGAACCCCGCAAAGGGTGAGGTTGGACTGTCTTCCACAGCTTTTTATCTTGTTTCACTATGGACTAGGACGACTAGGTACACACAGAAAAATAAATTGTAATGCCAACAATTTTCGTTGGTTAAAATGAACCCAAATATCAAAATCTTTGATTTAAGAATGAAATTGTTGGCAATGATGTCAATACTTATGGAGAGTATATTATTCTTACGCTGAATACCCGAGTCTGGAAAACTTAAAAACGAAGTCTTGTTAACAAAAATAATATTTGAACCGAGAACTTTTAACTTAAAATTTTTTAAGAATCTTAAAATTCTTCGCTTAACAATAATTTTTTTTCTGAGTGTAGGTATCTGATGGCAGCCTGGCTGTCGATATATATAGGTAGTTGATATCCCTTTGTTATACCGTAGGATTATTAATCGACCTGGCTGGGGCTTGACAAATAGATGTGATTTCTGCTTGGAAGACGCTTCACAATGTTTCGGGAGGGAGATGGAGCGGCCCAGATTTAATTCTTCTGACGTTCAGAATCTAATTATTGTGTTTAATTTCAAACTGTATTGATAAATAATTTTACAATGCATAAACGATATTCAGATGAAGAAGATTTAGAAAAAGTGTTCAAAAAAAAAAAACGGAACAAAATTTGTATACTTTTTTGTATACTGCGCATACTGCCTCCAGATGTGAACTCTAAGTTGGTTGAGGTCCTCTTCCACTTCGGCTATCTAAGGCTAAATCTTTCTCTACTACGCTTTCCCTCTAAGTTGGAATCGCAGACTTTTCGGGCCGGATGAGCGGTAGTGCGCACTCGCTGTATGATTAATGCATGAATGTGATAATGTCATAATGTTCATAATTGTTCATCGTGTCCTCAATTTGCAAGATAACTAGGTTATGTACAGCTCTGAAGTTACGCCCCCAAATCAATATCGATGGATTGCATAATAAAACCCCACAACGACGACAGCACGCTGTGTAAAGTCTGTCTGCTAGTTGGACTTAGCCTAACTCGTTCTTGATCGTTCATGCACACGAGCCAACCAAATAGATAATAGGGTGATGGATGCTTTGTCTCTTTGCTCGCACCCACACTCTACTTCTGGTATATACTTTCAGTCAGTATAATTAACATTTTTAGCAAGATGCTACACACAGCCTTTTCTAAAGGCTGTAGTATATGAAGACATCTGATCTATACATCTGATTTCGGTATTGTCGTCTTTTTATCGCTGTAAGATCTTCCTTGCGATTGCGCTTCAAACTTTGTTCAAAATTGTCACATTCTTATGGATTTATTTCAACCGTTTTCAGCTAAGCTCCAGTGATGAGTAGATGCGAGAAAGAATGTGCAGGTATACATTCTGTAATAGGCGACAAAAAATGTAAGCAACGTATTTGCCGTCCTAAGGTCATTAGGTAAATAAACGGCTGGCTGTGTGTGCTTCAGTTCGGGTAAAATCGTTCTTTTTTAAAAATGCACTGTTTGGGCAGCACAGCATTCACTCACTGAAATAAGTTTGCAATTCTTCCCATTCCCAACGCAGTTCAACCGTAAAACGTTTCGTTATGCGGTCTAGAAGGGGAAAGAGCGGGAGAGAAAAGGCGTTGTCAGCAGCGTTATCACTTCAAAAAAATAAAGCGAAGTAGATTTGACCCAAAAAGTGAAGTAGATTTCAGTCATAAATCTAATGATACATTTAATTCCATATTAGTTGTATATATATAAAACATGTCCAAAAAAACAAAATCTACAAAATATTTTTTTTTTTATTAAAATAAAGTCTCAAATTTTTCCATGTTTTTTATAAAAAAAATATTATAAATGGTACACAGCGATATGTTTATTAATTTTGCGCACCAATCTGTATTCACATTCTTGATTACGTCAAAATATCTTTTCATCGCGTTGGTAATAATTCTTTCGAGTTTTTGGCTAAACTTTTCGGAACAGACAGGAACCTAAACCAAACAAAACGTATCACCTCTGTGACAAAAAAATTAAAAGGAAACTAATAATAAAGGTCAAAACATTTTAATAAATTTTGTGTTTATAGTGGAGTTTGTAGCAATTTATTCTTTTTAAATGTGAATCGGCGCTTGAATGAAAGAGTTTAAAGCATTTTTAAATTTTTTTTTTTTGGAAGTAGATGTACGGTTTTCTTATTAAAAATGAAGAGGATTAAATAATGGAGATCTAAAGTGAAGAAGATATGAAGAACTTAACGATAGTGTGAAGTAGGGAGAAGATTTTAATTTTTTTTCCAAAATTGAAGTAAATCTACTTCAATTGAAGTAAAGTGGCATCGCTGGTTGTCAGTGTTAAAATTCGATTCGATTTATTTATGGATCAGTCACCTCGAATTGTCGGTCCCTGAAGCCTGAACGGTATTGGACTCAGTTTTATCGAGGAGCTCGTATAGAAAAAATCTTTGATACCGTAATTTTTATTCTTTGTAGCTACCCCTTGCACAACCCCAAAATGGTGGGCCGGTGGCTATCGCAGGTAGAACTATCGTTATTAATATAGGTGACCACTAAGTTCACAAAGTCATCTATGCTTCCCAATGTCATTTCCAAAATGTGCGGACCAATGACGCCGCCGGCCCTAAATCCGCATCCAATAGTAACTTTTTGTGGACGCATTGCCTCGTGTGGGCTGGCTCGGTTCCATATACGGCAACTTCGATTTTTAAAATGTGCCAAACCATTCACCATTCATCCCAAAAATGCATCTCGTGCTCGTCGCTAAATATGATTTGTTGGCCAAAATTGGGGTCGTCTTCTAAGCGCTCCGAATTCCAGTCAGCAGACGAACGGCGTTGTCCATGGTCGTTGTCTTTGATATCCTGGGTCTGTTAGATCTTGTACGGGTGTATATGCCAATGGAGCAAAATTCGGAGCAAAAGACTGCGAAACTCCGACTTGATGTGCACGGCGGGGAATTGAGTGCCTCTGGTTCTCCTGTACATTTTCACGGACCGCGGAAATGTTCTCTGTCGATCTGGCGTTCCTTTAACGTACATGATGGTTTACCGAACCGGTTGTCACCGGTTGAATTTGGTCACCGAAAGGTGGTGAATCGACTTTTTAAGGGTCTGTCGTAAAATGGGTGCAGCCCGCGAAAAGTTTTATAGCCTGGATGTTCTGCTCAACCGTGTGACTTCTCACATCGTAATTTGTCATCAGTAATTGAATAACTAACACGAGACAAGACAGACGCCACCAAAATATAACATGACTATTGTAACAGGAAAAAAAAAAACAATGTAAAGGTACTACCGGTATAATAGGCAGGCAGGCAATGGTGGAACTAAACTAAAGAGAGAAAAAGCATTCATGGACATGCTAGGTACCTTCTACGAGTACCTACCCATAGTGAAAGATTTCATAGCGTATCTCTTTCTCTGCAACATCCATGAACGGGTGGCTGCACTGGATCCGTTCAAGTTTTTTGCAGGCCTACCGCCCCACTTCACTTTTTATTTTCTCCAGCACTGCATCCGTGTTATCGATTTGAAAATGCTTCAATTCAAAATCAAATTGTGAACATAATCTCGCCAAGCCTTTCTGTGAGATGTGTCCCACTCACATGGCTTGGATTCAAATAAAAAATGGGTCAATCCATGATCATTCGGCTTCATTATTTGCCAGCAAATAAACAACCGACACATCGCAAACACCTTAATCTTATTAGACGTCAAAGAAAACAAACGTTGTCCGAAAAATAAACAAACAACGCATCGATTCAGGCAAATAGCCTGTCCCTGTACTAAAGTCGACGCTCCTGCTGGCACTCGAAACTATCTTCGTTCCCACGATGGTAGGATTCTCCAACCGAGTAGGTGCTTGTTGAAAAGTCCATATAAAGTAATTAATTCTATTGTTTCGAAAGTTTGTCTAATTTCGAGGCGTTTCACGCTACGCGCTGAGCGTCTTTGTTCCTCAATCTCGGCAATAAAACATGCGCAGACCGATAGGCGCTGCGCACCCGTCAGGTAGACGACACTCCGCACTGTACGAACTTTCCCAAGCGGAATGTAGACTTTCTCACGCAACTAACTGCACTGGGATTTTCCAATAGTGCGAGTGATTTGAAAAATCTGGACTTTGACGTTGATTTTCACAGGTACTCGTCGCAACACCATCAACTACAAATTCCCATACCGAATCGGTCCCACGGTCTAGGCGAGCGTTCTGTCGAACTCGGAAAAACGACACCATAAGTGTGAAATGTGCGAAACATATGACGCGAAATTACCCACCTTCGTGCACTCGCATGTGTAGCAGGTCCTTCTGGCGGGATATTTGGTTGCGGGATTGCGAAAACTACATGCTACCCCTTGGTTTGGTCCAATAGAAGTTATCTCGAAATAACAGACGGAAATGTGTGTGTGCCTAGACTTATCGCCCAAAAATAAACATTAGCCGGGGTAGAATGCTGCGGGAGAGCATATCCGATTAACAAATGAGGGATTAGGCGAACGCCAAACAAAGCAATTAAAAGGGCGTTCTCCGGTTCTCTAAGTAGCACCGCGTCTTTTGATTTGTTTATTGAGCATAAAAGAATTATCAAAGCTGTACATAAGGTAGGTTTTAATTTTCATTATGACCGTTCGCAGACTTGTAGTCGCTCGCTCGAACCGAGGGGGGTTGTTGACTCTCAACTTTTGCATAACCTCTGCGAAGTATACGAGCATGCCGGGCAATTCCGATTCCGGATTAACAGTGTACTTTGTGGATAGAAGTCATTCAGAAAATCTGTTGCTCGCTTCACTGTTGGGAATTCACGCGAGAGCATCTTTTTTTTACGACCGAAGGGATGGATGGCTGTATGGATGTCAATTGGTTCTTTGACATTAGTTATTGATGCAATGAATCTGGATTTGTTTAGTTGAATTGCTGGTGAACAAATTAGGCTTATTGCGATAGTCATTTGATTTGTTTGGGTAGTTGGCATTCGGACTGTCGGTGGTCGATATATGGGCGAGTTGGGTAGAGCCTCAACAAATTGGGGCAATCAACTGTGTCCAGCGAGACAGGGCGCCCATGTAAATTGTAGGTATGGTTTATGTACCACATTATTGGGGGTGGGGACTAACTCGAGTGGCTTTATATTGATGCAAGCTTTAAGTTTTGCCAACGCCTCTCTTTTGTAGATGTTCGCAGCTTCGCTGTAGGTGTGGAATTTTCAGATTTAAAGCACTGACACATGTTTTGTTATTGCTTTCCCTCCTGTTTTTCATGGAGTGTAAGCAGGCGCGTGGTGGGAACAGATTTGCTATCGGGATTTTTAATTGAAAGAGCCCTTCTTCGAAAAAAACTTAAATTTTAAAAAGAATTGTACCAAAATATTTTATAAACTCTAATTTTATTGCAAAATATACATAAATACATAAATTGTTTCATATGAATCAGTATTTCATTACTAGCCGTGTTTTTTTGAGCTTCGATCTCAGCAAAGCAAAGTAAAGTAGGATTTTCATCATATTTATTTATTACAACAACTACGCTCTACTTGACACTTCGAGACTCGGTTGTAGTTGTTGTAATCGCGTGCAGAAAATCCTACTTTACTTTGCTTTGCTGAGATCGAAGCTCAAAAAAACACGCCTACTGTAAAAGCCTACGGAATTCGGAACTACTTTCACATAGTTTTTCTATATAATAGTACATTCATTGATTTGTTGAAGGATGTCATTTTCGCAAGCCGTTAACATATACGCCCCAAATTGTCATTGCCCATGGTTGATCTTAATCTATTTTTTATAATTTTCTATTTGGAAAAACTCCTTTCACACTTTACCTGTGTCATCGGTAGGTATAGGGTAAGCAAAAATTTATAAATTGTGAATATGTTTGTATATTCCAAAGAATACATCATATAATCAACTATTAATTTAAAAACACAGCCAACACAAAAATTGCAAGCTTCAATCTGTTTGTTCTCATTAGAAGCTGATTCATCATTTTTGCTAAGTAAATCTTCTTCGTCGGACAATTGACCCCAACTTTCAACAACTGTATCGTCCATTTTCTTTCGTGATTTTAGAGCAATGCGGAAGGAAATAAACGGGCAAAAGACACAAGTTCATCACGTATACCTCTTCTCCATTTGTATTGGTGCATTTACATATTTTGTCCAATCTCATGAACTTCAATGGGTAACATAGCCAGTTCAAAAATGAGAACAACTAATTTAAAAATAAGAAAGAATTAATCAAAATTAAAATTTGTGTCAATTATATTTTCAACTTTACCTGAAAAAAACGCCCCTTAAAACGAAACGCCCCGGGAAAATTACCGGTTTCCCGTAGGGCCACCAAACGCCTGAGCGTAAGTCTTGCATTTTGCTTTCAATAGGCACATTCAAAAATCTATAGTTACGTGGGATCTTAAGTCGACTAGACTATGGTCTCTATAGGCGTTTTTCTTTTTTAGTTACGAACGGAGCTCTGAACTGAGCTCGAGCATTATGAGCGCGCTCTGAAGCGAGCGCATGCTCAGATTTTATGAAGTTTATGAAACACACTTGGGCACATAGTTGTCATAAATACATAAATTGAATATTTATTAATTGTTATTTATTAAATTGGTTCATTTTCGGTTCCAGAACATCCTGTTTTTTTTTTTTCTGTCAAATGTGACTGGAAGTGTGTAATCAGCTTTTTAGTCAGCCTGCTCAGTCAATTTATTTTGAGCTCATAGAGCGCGCTCTGATGGTGCTCTGAATGAAAATGGAAACACAAATTCTGAGCTCTGATGTATCTGAGCTAAAAAAGAAACACAACATTTTTGTATAACAGTTCAGGGTGTGCTCTGAACTAAAAAATAAAAACGCCTTATGTAGATGTACACTGAACCAAAAACTCTATTGGTCTGACACGTCATTTTTTCTACGAACTGTAACTTGGTACGCACAGCAACGAAATTCTTGGCTAAATTCGCGTCGGCTACCGCACTCTATAGAAATAAATAGAAATTAACTGAGGAAACTGTTCATGTGCTCGATCTGGGCCAAGCAAAACTGAGTTCAGCCAGTTGTCAGACTTACTAAATAGATTGTTGAACGTACCCAATGTCAATTAAACATTATATACCTATAGTTGGTGTAGGTATTCATGCAAAACTATAAAGATGCCTTAAGAGTTGTTATAAAAGTGGTGTCGAATGGAAGACATTCAAATAAGTTTCATTCCATCTCCTTTGTCGTTTGGTAAGGTGTTTTTAATACCCTAATTTACATCGAGCCGAAAACTGGGTTCTCGCGAAAACACTCGAACACTTCATCGAAAACAGAAGTTTTCCCATACAAATTTCAATTTTCAAAACGAGTCGTTTACGTCGTTTTCCAAGAAAATCACTTTCAATCGTTGGATTGTTGAAACAAACACACCTTTTGCAATATTCCGCAAATTCAGAACAGATAAGTCACAACTCACAACTTAAAATCATTTTCCACATCTAATTGATGGACCAATATTGTTTTTAGATGCTCTGAATTAATTTCATTTGTTAATCAATGCGATCGAAATTTGTACCCAACCAAAGTAGTTTATACGCAGAAGTTTCACGAATAGTGTCTCACAGCTGATTGAAACGTCAAACGAAAACTAGTTGGTGTTGGGTGTGAATGCATAGACGAGTTTTCGAAGAAAACACTGTTTTCGGTGCGGTGTGAATAGGGTATAATGATGGATCGTGTGCCACGTCCCACGTCCCACGTAGCATTATTTTGTCGTAGGCGATTCAACTTTTCCGTAAGAATTTCGATATAAAAAAGCTGTCTTGTAAGGAAATGCATAAAAATAAGTATTTCTCCAGTGTGGGAAATTCCGTGGACAATTTTATAGAAATAAAAGAAAAAAATTCACATAAATGTTAAGTTCTGTATTTAATTACTAACCAGTTGCGCCCGCCCGCCTGAATCTTGTTTCCGTGAAAAAAAAAAAAAAAAACACTTTTGTTGGTGCGCAATTGAATCCAATGTCTCTTTGCGGGTTCGGTTAACTTTTTTAAAAATTCATTGAAGCAAATCAGGTCTGTCAGTTGATTTTTCTATAAAATTTAATGGCTTTCAAATAACTGAAGGATATGGTAGCGTTTTTCTATTCTATTCGATTTATTCATGAGTTAAACTTATATCAAAGAATTGTTAAAAAGGGCAGCAGTATCCCTATTGGAACCTGGAAGTTCAACTAAAACAAGAAATCAGCCTTTGTTTGTTCATCATTCTTACTTCTAGTAGTTTTCATAATTTTAAGTCTCTGTTAGCCTTAGAATTTTCTCACGTATTTGACTCGTTTAGGTTTTTGTCTAAAATAAGGTTATGCATATTTAAAATAAGTAGAAAAAAGAGAAGAAATGCCCCCAGAACTCCTGGCTGAAAATCTTGGATTCGAAACATGACAGTATCTATGTAATAGCTATTTAAAAAAAATGCTTTTCCAAGTTTTTGTTCAAAGATAATAGGCAAGTTTATTTTTTCAGCACACGATTACAACAACTACGACTAAGACTCGAAGTGTCTAGTAGAGCGTAGTTGTTGTAATAAATAAATATGATGAAAATCCTACTTTACTTTGCTTTGCTGAGATCGAAGCTCAAAAAAACACGGCTAATGTTATATATTAATGGGAATTTTAACAATACCATTCCAAGTGCGGAATTCCAAACTGGTGCCGCGCAATAAAATTCTACCCACAAAAGATACCTAGATCATTTGGGAAAATGTCGAACGCTGGAAGCTTGATTATCCATCTTGTCAATTATTGCTCTGTGTGTTTCAGTTGCACTGGGCTTTATTGGTTTTGGATCCGTCGTATCTATTCATTTCATATTCTCTTTATGCTGTATTTACAAAATCACGCCAATATTAAATAGCTGTCATAACAATACAACTCGCAAAAACACGTGTTACGTATTTTGGTCGGCCATCTTGTTTTCCGTGGCAGGAATTATGGGAAAGTTCAGCATGTTGGTATTTTTATGGCTATGGCTTATGAAATTTCGCTTTCGCTTTCCTATAAAATAAAATGGCTTATAATTATTTATTTATAATTTATGGAAATGTGTTTTCCGTAGGCTTTTTTATCATATGCATTTGAATGAAACTTAATTAGTTTATTGCTTTTTCCTGACGTTTCGGCAGGGATTGTTAAGATTGTGTCAATTTTATCCAAACACTACCTACTGTACTAAAAGGTGTAAGTCAACTTTTATATACATGACTGTATTTAAGCTCTCATTCTTTCTTGCTTCTGCGTTTTAAATAAACCGACAAGGAGTCGTATTTTTATGTGTTCAATTAAGAAGCGTCTTTTTAATATTTAATATCTTTTTCAGTCTTGGTGGATGTTGGACAGGGATTGCTGCCTTCTTCGGGGTTTCTTTATTGGGAAACGTAAATTATTATGAAACACAAACATGGATATGACTTAGAACTTAAAATATAAAATTGGTCAAGAACTCTATTTACAATTATTTATTAATTTCGTACAACTGATTGATGAATTCTTGGTTCAATTTGCTGACACTCATTACCACTCTCATTTCACTTTTCAATATTGCAAAAATATTGGTCGCCGGAACTTGTGTTTATTTCAGATTTACGTATCTATAATTATGGGTAGAACATCCATGACACTTTAAGCGTCTGATTTGTGATCTCATTCTTACGCCTTTATTAGCATTGACTGCGGACAAACGGATCTCTCTGTCCCGTCTCGTGCAAAAATGAGCGTGCGTGATGCAGTATTATTCCTTGTCTTCAAAAGGAGACTTAAAGTCAAACTCTCAAAGAAAGTTTAAGTCGTCAAAAATGTCGGTATAGTCACTGGCGTAACGTGCAAGGTAACCTTTAGGGTGGGAGTTACATGGGAACACGGGCATCGTGTCCTGCGAGTGAAGTTGTTATGTCATTCGAATATCGCACTGATGTGTACTTCCGTGAGAAATCATGGTCGAATCATTGTTCTGTGTTTGGCACAAGACAATTTCCAGTCCCTATAGGTTATATCGTTGTCCACTTCAGGCTGTATAGTATCGGAGAGCGAATTCATCCGACAAGGAGTTGTTTTTATTAATATTCGAATGCATTCTGTTGTTTGGCTTTTAAGGCGTTCGCACAGTAAAGTCGGAGGAACTTTTTCGCAATAGATATACTCGGAGTTGCCGGGGCGCAGCTCAAAGTATCCCTTTTATGTCGATGGTGCGCACAATTCATCGGGTCATACTTTCATTTAACCAAATTTTCCAGATATGTTGGTGTATTCTAAATACCAAGGCAACTTCGGCTGCTTTGAACAACTCAGTTAGTCATCGGCTCCAAGTTTCGATATCTTTATTTCGTTGGTCAGGTGTACGGAGATAAGGACTATCGTCGTCGAGGTGTACCTACTACCTAATAACCGTATCCATTTTTTGCTGCCTTCACCATTTAACAGTCTGTATAGAAGAGTTCATCATAAATCCACATTACCGACTGTAAATCTATTACCTACAACTGCAGGTTTCTGTTCGCGCTTTACGTTTTTAAAAAGATAGTAGCAAACTCTAGAAGAAATTTCTAACATTACTCCTGTAATTACGAAAGTAGCACCTCTTTCAATAGATTCGATCGACCAGGTTCTAGTACTTTGTCTTACTATCTTTTCAAATCCAGATATTGCTTCTTTTTCGCCCTTACCAGGCTCTCTCAACAACTATGGTTTGGTCAGCCCCTGTATTGCTTGATTTTGATAAAGGTCTCGTTCTCGGCCGCATATGCTGGCAATCGAAGTGGCGATTTTTCTTCGTTAAAATGTAACTGACGTCGAGTCTCGATCGGACGATGTGGCTCAAAGTCTGGTTTCTGACCAACTTCCATGAAACAGGGATCACATTGCGTCCTCCGTGAACGAGCATTACGTGACGGAATTTGTTTTTGTTTCACACGCATAAAATCAACTTAATACCGTAGAGCTCGGCGTTCACGGAAGTGGCGATTCGATACCAGTCAGTTCTCGAATTTCTATATTAAACCGAGAAAACTCAATATGAATCATTCGCTAGCATTCCCCTATTCACAATACCTCCAACTTTCTATGGATCGGTAGTCGATTTAAATTTTAAAATGCTTCCATTTGATAAAAGTCACGTCCGACATTTCTCTGAAACGAAATCTTTAATCCACATCATGCAGTTTTATTGTAATCCAACAAAACATGTGGTATTCGAATGACTTGTGTCTATACGGCACATCCACACAACTCACCTGTGTTTGGGCTATCACTTCCTTTCGAAACATTTTATACCCATTCCCACAGCACGCAAATCTCGCCTTCACTCACGCTCCATTGTCCAATAAGTCATTATGTGATTCATTCACAAATTCACTATGTACCCAGGACTAAGTTTTCCGAGACGTCAGGTCGCCATTGGCAAAATTCACACCAACTTATGAATGGCTGCGTATATAGGTAGACCGTATCCCAGGTAGCAGGACATTCTTTCGAATCAACCTGTTACATGACCAATGGGAAATTGCGACTACAGGTAACATCCTTCGCTGTCGGACTTCCTTCCGATGCTGGATTTCCTTCTCCCGAAAAGGCACATATATCAGCTCGAGTTCTGGCACGTATATCGTCAGTCTGCAACAGGTGATTGAAGAGTACGTGCACAGAGTCGATAGTTGTTGAAAAGTATATAGGTATAAGCTCGAAATGAAATTTCAAAGAAAAGTCCTCAAGGATTGCAATCAGAATAATCTCCTCGGTTAGTTATATGGACCGATGTTCATTTGCTTTAGATCAAAGAATCAAAGTGTGCCAATTGCGATCTAACAAATTTGTTCTTCCAATTACAGGTCTAGCGAAAACCAGTGCCATGAAGGAGAAAAGTAAAAACGCCGCCAGAACCCGACGCGAAAAGGAAAATGCCGAGTTCTTCGAATTGGCCAAATTACTGCCACTGCCAAGTGCAATCACATCGCAGCTGGACAAGGCGTCCATCATCAGATTAACAACGTCGTACCTAAAAATGCGACAGGTCTTTCCGGATGGTAAGTTCTTTCATAAGACATCCTTTCTTGTTGTTTCGTTAAAAAACAAAAATAATCATAACCTCAAATGATGTCGAGGTAGACGTATGCGCTCCGTATGAAAATAATTGGAACAATTAAATCGGTTCATTGAGCGTACGTTGCCTTTCAATCTCGCCCAGCATTCGACATGATGCACAATGGAAAAACAACCAAAGACTGTGCTTTGGGCAATTTCGCGCTACCACCCCCAAATGCTTGCGCTTCGCTTTCGAACTCGAATTCACACACAAGAGCCAGCTTGACGTCGTCGTCGTCGTTGTCGTTCTCATTGTCGAGTTCACAATTTGTGGGGTGAATTTGTGCTGACAAACGCTATAGACGACTGACATGACAACCCCCCGAATATACACGTAGCAAGACAATGGACGAAGTGGTGGTCCTTCTCTTCCTGCAGCATATCCTTGCTGTTGTTATAATTATTATTATTATTTTTCTTTATTATTTTAATAGCACTCATGAGATGCACGGGTGGGAAAAAAACATATTTTTTTGTCTCACAGAGATTCCACCCCACTCTGCGAGGGAAGGACTTAAACTGGTTGTACTGGGTGACTGGTGGCTGGTGCCGGTGCGACACGATACTATGAATGAAAGGAAAATATTGTCGGCGTGGCACTTTTACGTCACGTTTGTCGTCGTCCGTTATTGTTTTAGACCGAGGATGCTGTGTTGTTTTGTTCGCTAATTCATTCAGATTTTCCCTTTTATTATATATACGAGAGATTAATTGGGAATAATATTTATGCATTCATTTTGAGGTGGTTTTTATTTGAATTTCAATTTTTCAGGTCTCGGAGAAGCTTGGGGCTCTTCGCAGCCAATGCAGAGGGGCACAGCCATCAAAGAGCTTGGCTCTCATCTACTTCAGACTTTGGATGGCTTTATATTTGTAGTGGCACCTGATGGTAAAATTATGTACATATCGGAGACGGCGTCGGTGCACTTGGGATTGAGTCAGGTAAGAGAGAGAGAGAGAGAGTGATAGAGATGGTATGTAGTATCATTTTAAATTCTTTGTTGGGGGATGTTGATCTTTTTTTTATTGAATACATTAAAATGTACGTTCTTGTTCTTTTGGCGGGAATTGGTAATTTTGGTAATTAGGAAAGAAAATGTGTGGTCATGTTTGGGTGTTTTTTTACTGTATTTTTTTATATTGTATTTTTTGGTAGATACACATTTATTCAAATTTGAGTGCGTCACTTTACGATAGGTACGAGTGTGTTTTGGCAGTCCATTGAAGATTTCATAGTGACATGAACGGCGAATGTGACACTGAAGTTACTATCACCAGCATCGCATTTTCAATGCCCCATTTAAGTATTTATTTCTTTTAAGTAATACATACACTAAATCTGTCATTAGGCGTGTTTTTTTGAGCTTCGATCTCAGCAAAGCAAATAAAAGTAGGAGTTTCAGCACGCGATTATAACAACTACAACTTAGTCTCGAAGTGTCAAGTAGAGCGTAGTTGTTGTAATTGCATGATGAAAATCCTACTTTACTTTGCTTTGCTGAGATCGAAACTCAAAAAAACACGGCTATTATTTTTCAGCATTTTATTTATTTAAATGGGCAAAATATTATTTTTCCTCGGTCAACTTTAAGTTCATTATTTTTATCTGGACTAGTTTGTTCGGAGCACTACTCCCTGGATTAACTTGCAATGCAAAGACATACATATTTCGTTTCTAAATAAAATATAAATATTTTCGATTTGTGTCCTGTTAAAAATTATTGTCATTAAAGAAGAAAGCTGTACCAATCACCAGACGTTTCTAATTTGGTATTTTGTGACCGCTCATCTGGTTTGACATAATTGAATAAAGGTTAAAGAGCCACTGAACAGCAACGTCTTGGTAAACACTTCGGTTGTGATTTCGAACGACACCGATAATGATAATTCGTCTTCAAACTTCTTTCAATACAATCAATTACCTAGAATTCTGTCAGTCGAATTTCCATTTCAAAACACATGAACCTAAACTAAAACATTCTTAACTTTAGCAGCAAATATGTGTATAATAATATGGGTCACGATAAATAATTTTGAGAGTTCGTTTAATTTAAGCTGGTCACACAAATGACTGTTAGAAGCAATGCAGAACATAATAAATAAATAAATAGTTGGCGCAACAGGTCTGTAGGGACCCTAGGCCTAGCTCTAGGCCTAGCTTCTCACAACCATTCGTTTGTGTGAGTTTTTCATTTTTGGGACGAATGGAAGGGATCTACAATTTTATGCCAGCTCCAAACGGCTAATTGAGAAGCTCCTTCATGACAGTTATACTCTCGGATGTTTGTCAGACGTTCGCGAGAGGTGGCGCAGCGGAAAAAGAAGTACTAAGTGCAGCATACTTATAGTTCTCAAATATAAATTCAAATGCATTGCTTAAGAAAAATGCAAATTGTTTAATGCATAGTTAATACTGAGCTTTAGTATTCTATATCTATTACATTTTTGCAGCAATAGTCAAGTCTAAATAGTTGATGTTATAGACCAAACTTTCAAGATGCATTGGCATGTTTGGCCAATCTTGTACCTATTTGCAAACGCATTTCTAGGCATGTGCCTTCAATTTGTGTACTTGCTATTGAAAGATAAACAATCAACTTAACAAATCCATTGAAAATAAAATTTACTACAACATTCCTTGGCTGTAAATCGAGCCTTTCAAAAGTAAAAACATGAAAAACCAAATGTTTTCAATATTTAGTAGGTATAGCAGTCTTACTGTATAACATTTAACAAATGGCTGTCTGACAGCAAACTAAATTTAACATTTTGTCAGACATTTTTAAATAAGCTGCTAAGTGATACTGTCAAACCGATTGACAGACTTTTGCGGTAAATAACTAAATTGGTTAATTTACGTAAGACTATCGAGGAATTTAAATGAAAGTAGTTCTTTCCAAACCAAAACCTATAAAAAAAAAATGTTCAAATACAAAATGTTTTTGGAAGAAGAATTTGCAAAATGTTTCGATGTGATCCACTTCCTTATATTATCTCACTTTATACATTTTTTATTAGCTGTCAAAACACTTTTATTGAAAAGTCAAAATAATATTTGCCAACTCTTCCAAAACATTTGATAGGTCTGTTTTTTTGAGTTTCGATCTCAGCAAAGCAAAGTAAAGTAGGATTTTCAGCACACAATTACCTACAACAACTACGCTCTACTTGACACTTCGTGGACTCACAGTAGTTGCTGGAATTGCGTGCTGAAAATCCTACTTTACTTTGCTTTGCTGAGATCGAAGCTAAAAAAAAAACACGCCTGATGCATATTATAAAATGTTAATATATAAATATCGGGTCGAAGAAATGCGGGACGTTTAAGTATCTAGTTAAGTAAGTCTGACAGCTCGCTGACTGTGTGTCTCATTTTGATTGGTCTACATCAATGACAAGAACAGTTTTTTCCCACTGACGCCGACGAAGGGGTAGCCGACGAATCTTGTCAAACATTTTGTGACCGAGTAGTGATAGTGAGTTGTAAAGTTGACAGTTTGAAGGCATATGTGGCTGAAATGGGGAAAGTGACGTTACCGACAAATCTAGTTTTTGAGTTCAGAAAATACATCTAGTCCAGATCAGTTTAGTCGACTTAAGATAATCAAACAACATTAAACATACAGCGAAGCGTTTAAAAGCCATAAGACTCAAATTTGTGTCGTAACGTTTATGTCAATGTTACAATGTGACCTCTATCTTTATTTTGAAAATGTTAAAGAAGAAAAAGATGTGCAAGTGTGCACTACCTTACCGATTTTGACATCTGAATAGAATCAGCTAGATCTTCAGTACGAAAATAGAAACGTGAAAATCCGGATTTAACATTATTCTTTTAAGTTTACACTAAAACATGTATATACGGCTATTAATTGCTAGAAATTTTAAGGTTAGGTAGGTATACATCATAAAAATTTCTAAAACTTAAACCCTTTTCTCATTCCAGGTTGAACTAACAGGAAATTCAATATTCGAATACATACACAATTTTGATCAGGATGAAATGAATTCAATACTATCACTTCGACCGGATATGTATCCAAATCCTGTAAGTAAAACTTGCTGATTTTTTTTTTTCATAAAAATATTATCAAACCATTTTTATATACTTGCAGGATGTCTTTATCAATTCACTAAATCTACCACCCCACACAACAAATTCCTATGTCCCGGGTCAAGGTGATCGGGGGTCCTATGCCATTGAAATTGAAAAAACCTTTTTCCTGCGAATGAAATGTGTCTTGGCAAAGAGAAATGCTGGACTAACATCTTCTGGATATAAGGTAAACTCAACGAATTGCCACGTCAAATTGAACATAGATAAAACTTTCTTTTTGCAAATTGTAGGTAATACATTGCTCTGGCTATCTCAAAGCAAGAATATTTCCCGACTACGGAGATGGTCAGCGATGCGGGATTCACAATTTGGGCCTAGTTGCCGTCGGCCATTCACTGCCGTCATCGGCGATAACTGAAATCAAACTGCATCAGAATATGTTTATGTTCCGCGCTAGTATGGACTTGAAATTGATCTTTCTCGACGCAAGGTGAGTGTGAAGTAGTGAAATAACAAGTTGCAGCAAGACGACCCCTCAATTTTTTTCGAATGAGCTCTGTATCTGGTCAAGTGTCATCGATTACATAATACTGCCTTCCGAGACTCTATCTTTGTCTGCCTGGGATGTTACACTTCTTGGCCACGCAATACCTAGTGTTTCCCTTTTGTTTTGCATTACAAAACATCACTGTTTGCATAGATCGATCCTTAATCCCTATCCCATTTCGAAGGCCCACTTTATGAACCAGTTAGCCGTAACCCTCTTGCTATGCAAATTTAAAGAAATCCAATACGGCAGACCCAATATTTATTTACTTTCAAGCACCCAGTAGCAGAGCAGCTCAGCAGTATAGCCATAGCCAGTTGTATAGCCACCCTTCTCACACAGAAACCGTATGCTAGGCATTAACACACTCAATTACCCTCATCATGATGGGATTTCATTTCATTTTGTAGCCGTTTTGTTTTGTTTTCTTCCAAAATGGGGTGGTAGCTGCATAATTGAATTTTTATAACAAATTTGTCTCTATTTGCAGAGTATCACAGTTAACAGGGTACGAACCCCAGGATTTGATTGAGAAAACCCTCTATCAATACATCCACGTTGCGGACGCTCTGCCTATGAGATTCTCCCATCAAATATGTAAATATTGCTTTAAAAGAATGATGCTCCTTGCAAATTGTAACTAAGCCTCGAATCGAATTGTTTTTGTATTTACAGTGATGTACAAAGGACAAGTTACCACCAAATATTATCGTTTCCTCACCAAGGGTGGCGGCTGGGTGTGGGTGCAGTCGTATGCCACCGTTGTGCACAACACCCGCTCATCTCGACCGCACTGCATTGTGAGTGTGAACTACGTACTTAGGTAAGTAAACAATGACGAAACGCGCCATCGCGCCGGAACAATAACAATAATCCTGTTTATTTCATTTTAGCGAACAGGAGGCCAAGGAATTGGTTCTGAACGAGATTCAGGGCGCTGTAAAGAGTGAACCACTGACACCGGTGCTGTCATCACATACAGTTCACTCGACAACGCCAGTTACCCCGATTGCAATTGTCCCTAGTGTTGCCTCAAAACTAGAGCCGTGCTTCCAGTCCCGCCAGACACAAGGAAGTTTCGACTATGCCCAAGTGTACCCCACACCCGTGAACGAAGTCAGTTCTAGCATAAACCAAAGCATTCAGTTCGCTGACACTACTAGCAGTAATTACAACTATAGCCATTACTACTACGACTCAGTGGATACGAACATCAATAGACCGTTCTCCGCGAACTCGAACAGCTGCAGCAGTAGCTCGGAGAGCGATCGGCAAATGTCAACCGGAAACGCATCAATTGTCAACGACACCTCCCCGCACACCACTTACAGTGATCTAAGTCACAGCTTCGAACTGAACTACTTTTCGGACAACAGTTCGAACACGCACCATCATCATCATCATCACCACCACAGTAACCAACATCAGCACTCGCAGCAGAGTAATCACAATCATCACAACGGCGAGCTGCAGCCGAATCATCATAATCACCCACATCACGCGCAACAGCCGCAACAACAGCCCCATCTTCCCGAAAGCACTTTCGGTGACAGTTTCAAGAACGTCGACGCGCCCCATTACACGAGTGTGATCGTGGAGCCGCAACACTTCATTGCGAATGAATTTGTGCACTAGGGTCGACAATTGACATAATAATTAGGTTAAGGCTGGCTGGGCCAAAGTTTGTACTTACACAAACCCTAAGACGCTAAAATTCACCACATATACTTATACATATACAACTTAGCTAAGGGGGATGCATCTCATTTTATTTCTAAGTTTCCTTGCATGCCTAAGTTTTTCTATTTTTTTTTATTTGGGTTTTTGTTGCGTCGATTTATATATAAAATTTGTAAACTAACACGTATTTTCTAAGCATATTTACATTTAATTTAGTTGTAATCGCATACGCACATTGTCGTTTTTATTATAGATGTAAGAACTAATTGTTAAACAAAAAAAAAAACAAATTCGGTATACCTACATGTAAATATACACATTATATATTATATTTATTGAAAAAAATCTTGCGCTTATTTACTTCAAATGTAACGTGTGCTATGTAATGTTTTACTCGCCTGCCAGAAGACAGCCATAGAAGTACTGCACAAAGTTCTCGCCAGCGAGTTCATCTGAGAGTCCCAAGCGATACATATTTGGTACGAAAGAATAAAATGCGCACCAGGGAACTAGGTACCTATTTAAAACGATGTTATCGTTAGGGTCTACTCGTATTTTGCACATCTAAATAATAAATAAACAAATATGAAAATAGTAGCCGCAACAGGTTCGTGTTACACAAGACCTAGCTTCTCACAACCATTCGTTTTGTGTGAGTTTTTTCTTTTCGACGAATGGATGGGTCCTACAATTTAATGCCGAGTCCGAACGGCTAATTGAGAAAGTCTCGGATGCTTGTCAGACGTACGCCAGAGGTGGCGCAGTGGAAGAAAAACCTTAAGATGTAGTTTGCGTGTTTTCCGGGGATCGAAAGACCACTTGGTCAGTAGTCCGGCACACTAACCAAGCTGTGGAGAAAATCTGATATTATTTGTTTCTTTTATGTTTGGTACTCCATTGTCACTCCATTTTAGTCATCCATTTATGTCCATAGTTTCAGCAAACCTAGGTGTTTTTGTAATTTTTATCTGTTTGGAATAAAGTCGCAGTTAATAAATGTGCTGCAAGGCAGCCATGAAATATATTTGGACTCAAATCACAAGTCAAAACCAAAAGTAGACCTATTATCATGGGGAAACCGTACAGCATGAAAAACGCGTCAGCAATACATCGAACCTAGGCCTACTGTACTGTTGCGCAATCGTTATACATAAAGGTACTTTATTTGTCTATATTCCCGTCCATTATTGAAAATTGTTTTGCCAATTTTATATGTCATTTGTTGAACACATCCATCGGCGCCATCAATTTTTCGTCGGTGCGGAATGCAACCATTCGAAGTTCCGAACGAGTCTCGCTTTCGTTCTGAACCAAAAAATGAAGTTCCGCCATCTTTCTTTTTTCGTAAACCCTCTTAGTAGTGACAAGGTGAGAAAAATGTTCTTAAATAATTTCACAATTTAAATAAATTTATTGAAACTTTTCCATTCAACAAAATACAGTGTGTGAAAGTGCTATCACTGGTGATCAAAATAATGCTCTCATATGAACCCCACTAATCTAAAAACTGATTAAACAATTTCGCACGTGTTCTAATTGTGAAACTTTACAAATCATTTACAGAATTTGCCACAAAGTAGCCAACATGCAACTTTTCGTCCGTGGTTTGGATAATATCGAAACCCTAGAGGTTTCCCAACATGATACTATTGCCTCGGTTAAGGTAAGTTGAATGCACTTGAACACCAAAGCCAATCAATCCCAACCACAAAATTTTAGCCAATTGCGACAGTAACACTTTCGTTTTGTATCGATTTCAGGCTCAGCTCACTCAGTTGAAAGGACTCACTGAAGAGTTCGTCCTCAACTGCGAAGGAAACGCTTTGGACAATGAAGTGTGTGTGAGCAGCCTGTCATCCTTTGAATTGGATTTGACTGTACCACTTCTTGGTGGTAAAGTGCACGGTTCATTGGCTCGTGCCGGTAAGGTCAAGGGACAGACTCCAAAAGTAGAGAAGCAAGAAAAGAAGAAGAAGAAGACTGGACGCGCAAAGAGGAGGATCCAATACAACAGACGTTTCGTCAACTTTGTGCACGGATTCGGTCGTCGTCGTGGACCCAACGCTAACTCTTCTTAAATGTTGATTATTGTCCTTTGAATAAAAAACATTTTTTTTAATACATCTACATAGTTGGACAGAAGTTTATTTTTTGTCGTCGATACGGACACGAGTCTGTATATTCTCAGCGTCTGATTACGTGGTTGATAAACAATCAGCTTCGTCATCGCTTAGCAGTGGTGTTGAGCACTCTAGTATGTAATAAGTGTTTGCCAATGCAATTCAAAGCGAGAGGAGGAATTTTCCAGAAGTTTGATTCGATTCAAAGGCGTTGTCATTAAGTACATACACATGGGTAACTGAAATAGAAAAGAAGATAAGGGAATGAATAATAAACGCGCCTAACCAGTCGAGACACTGCAACCCAGGCGGTACTAGTTGTGGAAGTCGTCGATATAAACAGGCTACAGTAATGGGACTAGATCACTAAAAGTGTGTTTACTCGCCCAACTGAATAGGGCTATTCTAATCTTGTTGTATCAAATGTTAAAAAATGTACTTAAGTCGGAGGTTGGAACTCGAATGGTTTTCCATGAGCATAGCTAACACCCATAGGTCCACAGTTCCTTAGTAAGTTATGCGTGTGCATTCTATCTAAAGCGAATTCTCCCTCAACTGGTTTATCCGCCCGTATTGGAATCAAAATATACTTCTAGCCAAAGCGTTTGAGTCCAATCGTTTAATATGTTCACACTTTTCTGTCGCAAAAGGGACCAAAACTAACTCAGTGAATTGTGCTTTCCAAACTCTACCAAGTAGGATACCTTTATCAACCTAACACACATGCTTCAGCACCTATTTACATAGAGTCCATCGTGATCCTTTATACGGAATCTTAGCTCCTTTCGACACAAGAAACAGCAGCGCTTGGCAAATGTACCTTGCACTTGGCATCACCAGCAACATCTTGTCTATACCTTTGTTAGCTCAAAATTAAACAATTTTATATTGTTCACAGAATATTCAATTGTCAAATAAAAAGGTCACATTTAAAGGTTTCTTGACATCGAAGGTATCTGCTGTGAGCTTCCATCTTTTTTTAGGAGTTTGGTAATGATTACAAAACTTGATATGAGCTTGTTGTTTCAGGTCGGATTTATAAATCTTTTAAAAATAAACTGATGTCTCAAAATGATTCGTCTTTTCGTGTTAGGTTCTTTATTTATATCCTTGGAACGAAGGGGTCTAGAATTTTTATTTTAGTTTTCGAACGCTAAATAACGAATCTTTCTCAGGACGAATTGCACAATCAGGTGTCAGGTATTCTTAAGAGCTGGGCAGCGGATTATATACTCGAAAATGCTGTTATTTAAGGCCTTAAAATCGATAGAAAGATGCCATCATGATCTGCCATTCGATTTCACAAACAAATTAATGTTGATAAAGTCTTGTAATACTGGGTGTTCGTACCGCTGTAGGAAATTATTTGTGAGATGGAAAATAACTCGCATCTTATATACCTGGAAACTGGTGTCTTACGAAAAATAGACCAGAAATTATAGTTGGCTCTCCTGATTTCAGTTTTTTTTTTACAACACAATGAAGTTCCTCCTAAAAGTAGACATTTAAATAGAAGCTATTTCAATATTGAGACCATACCTAGAGTCTGCAATCGTTTTTAGTGTTTAAGAAGCTCTGTAAACCACGGCACTCCTTAAAGTTCACAATAAAGTCTAAGCCATATAAATCATTGCATTTTTTTAGATGTTCATTTGAATTGCTATTAGTCGTTTGGTATCTCTCTATCTCCTTTGTCTGTCTATTAATTCAAACCAGACACAATACTGAGACCACCAACTCCGGCCGATTTCCCGTTACTTAGCCTACAAGCTATATTTTTATGGAGTTCATGTTTGGTGCGCTGGTATTCTTACATAGAAAATCGTATTGACAAATGTCACGAAACTTCAAAAATTCCGGCTCACCAACACACTCCCAGGAGATATGATACACTTCCGCTGTGGGCAAAGTTGCTGGCAGAGTTCATAGAATTTTATCCGTTTAATTTGAAATTGTTCGTTACGTGTGGATGGAATTTTTTTTTAGGAATAAGTGCACATTTGCTTAAAATGTTCATGAAAAATTAACAATGTAGATTGGTTGAGGCAAAATGAAAACATTTTGAGCAAATTTTCTTCATTATTTAAGAAAAATTTACACACGAAATCGAAGTTAATGATATCCAAAAGCGGAAAATACACAACCATGTTTGTCCTAATATGTTTCTAGTATATAGAACATCAACTTTAGATAGTTTTACTAACCAAACAAATCAAATTATTCGACTTTTAACAATTTATAATAACTAACCAATGGCGTTCAGTAATGAAAAAATGTGGTATTCCCGAACTCTTTCACATTTCCCCACGGTTGCCGAGGTTGGCAGCATTTATTTTTGCATTTTTTGTATGTTTTTGCATGTCACACGGATTCTTTTTTGACATAAAACCGATAGGAAAAGAAAATTACGAATTTGAAAAAAAAAACTGAGGGGGCCATCAGCGGCAAGAGGATTGTGAGTTGGGGGTCTCAGTACGGTTTGTCTATGATTCAAACAGTTTACAAACACCGGTACTTGTTGACACACAGAAGCGATGTCGTTTTCCATTGGACAAACAAGCATTCCGAAGAGTCCGGAATCGAAAAAATCACTTCTGAAACCGTTCCATTGGCACAAAAAATACTCTTCTGGTGATTCTGAGAAGAGACTTTTGCTTCTCGATTTGAAGTCAGAATCCACTCAAGAAGCACTCACACAAGTGTAATTTATGTATTTTATCAGCTGACAGCAGCCGTAGATTATTTTTTGGCATTTCACCAATACTTTTGTGGATTCTTTCAGAAGCAGTTTTGTTGTTCCATTGGATTTTAGAATGAGTGGATCCCCGAGTGAAACCAATGGAAAACGACATATTATGTTGTGACGTTTCACCAATCCAATCAAAAGCAGTTTCCCCGTTCCATTGAATTTTAGAATGAGCGAATCTCCAAGTGACACCAACGGAAAACTTTATTAGCAAGATACTTACTGTCTTCCATTACAAGCGACTTTATATTGGCCAAAGTGTGGCGGTTTTTTATTGAGAGAACACTTCAACCTAATGCTTACTCCATCCCAGAGGTATGTCGTCGATGGTCGACCTTAGATAAATACGGCAACGTTTCAAAATTTCTAATTTTTGAGTGTGGAACTGGGGATTTATTAAAGTTACACAACACCTTCTCTTCCAAAAAAAGGTAAAGTAAACTCATAATTTGAGGGTTATTGAAAAAGAGACCATCAAATGACAAATTTGACCAGTTAGTTGAGGTTAAGGTGAGGGTCTTACAATGTTTTGGACACGTTAGCTTTTATTGTAAGAATTCAAAAAAAAACTTCCAGTTTCAGTTATACTTATACTGCACACCGATGAAATCATTAGGTGCGATTGAAAAGAAAGAAGTCTAAAAGAACTTAACCATTTTTTTGTTCAAATTACATTAGCAAAGATTAATTTTAGACGAGCGTTATATTTCCTCAAGTAGAATAATCAGCGAAAGTGGTTTTCTTTGAAAAGTAAAGCTTTTGACACCAAAACTCGCAGGACACCATGAACAGGGCGATAGAAAAACCTACAACATAAAACGCAGATTAACGGTAAAATCCTCCCACCAAATCGACTTCTTACCAATAAGCAGCACGAGAAAGCATCCTTGCATATCGGTCAAATTAACTTTGTGATTGGTAATTTGCCTCAATATCGATTTACCGTTGCATTTGTCCATCAATGGAAGGTTAATCTTGTGCCAACGATCCAAGAAACCCATCTGATGAAGTCGCTTAATCTCGTCGTTAATCAGTGACATATAGGGGCTGTTCATGGGCAGCAGTAGCCCGATCTGCTCAGCAACAAAGTCTTCTTTGCCTGTAGTAGAAATGACATTCATGTGGGCTTTGTTTTTTTTTCTCTGAAACTTAAGTTACACCTACCCAATATAAATTTGCATTCCTTATCCTTTTCAAAATGCTTCTGAATGGTCAGCTGCAGATTTATACGCCAGTCGATGTTGATACGGACGCCTTTTTCAACTGCGGCCATATTTTCTGTGCTCAGATTGTTGTATATAATGGCTCTATCCATAAATCGTCTAAAGTCGTTCCGGTGTGAGATCTGTATGAATGGAAGGACATAAAACGCAGTCTAAGTTATGTTTTCATACTTTTTGGGGCAAAATTGGCCATAAGTCACAATTTCTTTCAATACGAGAGAATTCTCTCACCACTATAAAGAAAAAAACACAAAAAAAGTAGAAGAACGCGGTAAACCACAATTTTGTGAAACGTCAATTCTTTTTACTTCTTAGGCGTAAATTAAAATATCAGCAGAACTAATTACAAGTTCACAACCAACCAGCTAAATTTCTTGGGCTAAAATGTATTAAGATGTCAATTTGGCATCACTGAACGAGTATCGGGGCTCTGTTCCTAAACGAAAAAGCAGCAAGTCAAGAAGACGAAGTTCCTGCCATTTAATTTTGTGTTTATCCAATATCATTACTTGATCTTATTATTAATATAATTATGCTTAACTCAAAATGTAGTGTCTGTTTCTTTTGATATAAAATCAAAAAAATGTACAGGTCTTTTGAGGTTTTGCTCTCGTTTTGTGGCAATCTCCTGACCAACTTTTGAGAACGAGAACGGAGTTATATAAACTCGGCCAAATTTTAATTAAATGTTCGAATGTATTATCGTTCATGAACAGAACTATTAATATTGATCTAGATTTAAAAGCTTAAAACGAAGAAGAGTTCTTCGCGCGTTTTATTGGTGCCCATGCTTTGAATAGTTCCACCGCCATATTTTTTAAACTGATCCCATTTGCGATGGTGCACGGAGTAGCTGGACTATGGGGGATTGGATTCATTAACATTGTTGACAGCATTCATTTTCTGGTTATAACCTTTCTATACACCAAACCGCAGAGGTTCCATCGCTCCTTTATCTATCGCATCTTGCCTCTCTTTCTTCGAAGATCTTTTCGAGGACGCATCTTGCTAGATATTTCCCTAAAGATAGCTAGAAATGGTCTTTCTGGTCTTTTCCTTGATCACTGGGATTTGCATCGGTCTTTTATGCACGTTGAGCTGAGCGTTTTGACTGCTTTTCTTCCCGAGTAGCCAGGGTTCACCACATTTACTGGCTGACTTTCTGGGAATTGCACCTTCTCAAGCAATACTGATCGGTTCCATCATTTAGTGCGACGGAGTTTTCGCAGTTTTGTTTGTCAATCCCATTTGTTTTCCCAAATTTGTTTACTTTTATTCGAATTGCATTGACAGATGGTTTTTACCCTCCGTTTTTACTGATCTCGAAATTTCACAATGGCCGCGTTTTATTGACCGATAAAATCTAGCACATGCTATCCCAGTTGTAGAAACCATACCGCAGATTTAGCGCCACCGGGAAAAACATGATATTTGCTTTTATTACTTTTTTAAACTCGAAATATAAGGAATTCCTTTAAGAAAAAATATAATTGTACTAGAACTCAGTCTATTCTCAATTTTATCAGCGGATTTCGCGATCACTTTAGTTTAACTTTCCAAACTCGAAAAAAAAATAAAATTATTATTTTTTCATTATGATAAAACGTACATTTTTTTATTTGGAGTTTGACACGGCGCTTGTCAACTAGAATGGAACGCGGGCAAATTGCGGGCAGATTGCGGGCAAAGGCGGGCAAATTGCGCTTGGCTTGAAACGTAATTTTTTCAGAAACGTCGAAATGAGTTTGAATATCGAAATTTGGCGTTTGGCGTTATGACAATACTTTAAGTGTCAAAAACCAAAGTTCCAAAAAAAGGAAAAAGAAAAACTTACAAAAAGCATACAATTGAAAATAAACTAAGAACATTCAAAAATCTAGTTATCTTAAGTCGATCAGATTGGCCTTAATTGGCCCGTAACGTCACTTTTCCAACGTCAGCCGCAAATGCAAAATGTGAACTTAGTACTCAGTCGGATACCCCTCCATAAACGTCAACTGAAAAAGCTGTCTATGCGACCGATCTAGGCCAATCAAAACTGAAACACATCAAATCAGCCAGCTGACAGACTTGCAAAACTTTATTCTTGAATTTCCCCACTGCTTCTTAAACGAACAGCGAAGGGGAAGAAGAAAACGATGAAAGTTAGGTAAGTTGGGGCAAATTTCCGTTTTTTCATGCTTTCTGTGAGTTTATTTTCATCGACCACAGTTTGGACGGGTAGCCAATCAAAATTGGGTCCGTTTGAGAAGCAAATTGCAGCGCTTATTAAATTTGCAAAGTATTTTCTTTGAACGCAGAAAAATCTGACAGGAGATCCATACATGTGATGGATAAATGACACTTTTTGCAACACTCACCGAAATATACTTTTCGAAATAGGTTCCATTCCGCAGGCCAAACTGGTCGACGTCCTTGTGCTTAAATGTCTGAAATAAATAATCAATACCGGGTTGAAATTTGGGGAAAGTCAAAAAAGACACCAAATTTCCACAATACGTAGTCACCAACACAATCACGGCTATCCACCAAACGCCGACGATTATTCTTCCGCTATCTGCCCTTGGAAGGTACATCCCACCTGATGGAACAATAATACCCATTACGTCATGACCTAATTGATGTAATCAATAATAAATTGGTTACCTTGTTGAAGCAGCGCTCCGTATATATACCAAAAGCAGCTGTTTATCTTGCACAGTCCCTTGGTGCGCAATTCTTCGGTTGGCACGAGAATATTTATCAAGTACAACAACGGAGCTGTAATCAATAGCACACCTAGCAGCGAGGCCCACGTCTTGCATGTTAAAGTACAATATCGAAATTAATTGCTTCGAAAATAGCCCTTTATTGGCAATTTTTCAATTCTATACCTCAATTGTAAATGGAGCCGTAAATAAGTAGATCCGACTCACTTCGTCCGGTCGTCTTGACACGAACGTGTATTTCTGTACACTTATCGGGTGCGTATAATTGAAAGGCTTTGAGTCCGGTTCATCAATGGTACATGCGACAGCTGCTATAAAAAACTTTACCAAAATGTAATTTAATGGAGAGCATTGTTGAGAGTTATTGAGTGCCTACCCTGTTTTTGCGTATTAGCTCTACTACCGAGGATGGAATGGCGTGCGTGAGGCTGCCATAGAGATCTGAAAGTAGCTGTAGAAGGACAAATTGAATTAAGCCAAATTAAGAGCTCTCTCAAGAAATTTGTTGAGATATATACTCACTGTATCATTGTCGCTTGTGCTAGTGTCTTCCTCAATCCTTTTGGCATCATAAAGTCGATAGCTATTTGAATGGTAGCAAATTAAATTTCCATCAGCAGATCGGTTTAGAATGGACTTACGTAAAGTTGAGCTTATGCGACAATTCCCTCAGAAGTTCTATTGTAATACCTGACGACTCAACAATGTCCCCTTTGTCATTTGTGAGTAGGATTTGCCAAGGTGGATTCTTGAAAAAGAGAAACTCATACACAAATGGCAACACCTTGATTAGTTGACAGCCCTACATGATAGGTTATAACATCCATGGAAATATTTCGAAAGCGCTGTTCGATGTGAGGAAATATGACATCGGTGGTCACGAATCCCAGAATTGGACTCCAATATCCCACATCTATGAATTCGTATTTGTTGTTCTCAGATATGCTACCTATGAAATACATTATTGTCGACGATACGGGCTCTTATTTTGACACTTACTCGTCAGGTGAGCTGTCTTATGCAGCTCTTGGCTTTTGCCCCACGATATGGCTGTTTTGAAACCCCATTTGGAACAGCTTGCACATCTACTATTGCTCTTCAGGTACTCCTAGGGGTGAATTAAAAAAAGAAAGTACTAGTTTTAAGGTAAAAACTAGTTCATTTAATAACAAACCTGCATGTAGCTCAGTAGTTCAACTTGTTTTTCTTTTTTTGTGAGACGTATCGCTTCCCATTCTTCGTCCGAAATCACTCCGTAAATTGTCTCTTCTTTTCGAATTGCTTTTGAAAGTGACGACACAAATCCAAGTGCTACTTCTGTCATTATGCAAGTTATTGACTCCTTTGAAAGAGCACAGAGTATTGTTTGATATTAGGCGTGTTTTTTTGAGCTTCCATCTCAGCAAAGTAAAGTACGATTTTAGCACGCGATTACAACAACTACTGCGAGTCTCGAAGTATCAAGTAGAGCGTAGTTGTTGTAATTGTGTGCTGAAAATCCTACTTTACTTTGCTTTGCTGAGATCGAAGCTAAAAAAAACAGGCCTATTGATATTGATTTCTTGAACTGTCAAAAAGGTGACTTTATATGTATTTTTAGCTCTTATGTGTCTTTTTTCGTTCAGAACACGATCAGAGGGCACTGTATGAGCCCATAATAAATTGACTGACGTTTCCATCGGAGATTAACTGCGAGATTTTGAAAAATTTCTGTAAATCCCGCATAAATCTCGGGATTTATCATACAAAAGTTAATCGCATGAAAAGGGAGATTAGAAATAGATCTCGATTATCAACCAGGTTTGCATGTACAGTCCGGCTTGTGAACACACTTTCCACAGCTCGAGATGTCAAAAACACAAAACAAACAGAGCTATGTTTGACATTGGGCACATTCAAGAATCCAGTTATCTGAAGTCGACTAGATTGGTCTGGATGAGATGTAACCTGAACGCAAAAACTAGATTGGTCGGGAATGTCACTTTTTTTACGTCAGCTACATATGAGAACTGTCAACTTAGTACCCAGTCACGATTTTCTCTTCTAGATTCGTCGGCTACCTGCCCATTAACGTCAACTGAAACATCAGCTCTCACGACCGATTTCCCCCAATCAGAGCCGAGTTTCATCTAGTGAGAGAGCTGTCAGACTTACTAAACTAGATACTTGAACGTCCCCATTGTGTCATAAAAAAAAACGAATTTATTTCTGAGAGACTTCTCCTAGCCAATGCAACCATCAAAACTTTCATTTTATTTTGTAGAATTATATTATAAGCCAATAACATTTTAGGATTTCTGGAACTCATGTTTTATTACTTATTATTTTTGAATTTTTTTTCAATTATCACAATTTTGGGTTGTTCGATTTGACAGTAGTCGACTACATCTGGTGAAACGTGAAATTGATCTTGTTTTTTTTTTTTGGTGGAAACACCTCAGGATTTATTTGTAATCTCTTTCCCTAAATCTCGCGATTAGTGACCGGTGGAAACGTAGTATTAGTCTAAGTAAATATTGACAGCTAACCATACGATAGAGTTTATCCCTTTACAGGTGGGCTATCTTGTTGGAGTAAAAAAATAAGTTGCTGTACAACAAAGCCAATTCAAAAACCTAGCAACCTTAAAGGTCCATTAAATTGGTCTTGACTAGATGTAACCTGAACGCAAAAACTAGATTGGTCGGTAACGTCACTTTTTCCGCGTCATATGCGAACTGTCAACCTAGTTTTCAGTCACGAAATTCTGTACTAGATTCGTTGCCTTCCTCTGAAAAAGCTGTTCACGTGACCCATCTAGGCCAGTCAAAACTGACTTCAAGTCAGCCGGCTGTCAGACTTACTTAACTAGATACTTGAACGTGCCCAATTAAATTTAAATTCGAGCTCAGAACTCTTAATAAAGCCCGTATGACACTACATTTTTTTGCATTTTTTCTGCTTTTAAAATGAAACTAGAGCAGTACGAAAAATTAGAACTAAAATTCCCGATAGGAGTGAGTGCGTACACACCAACTTTATAAATGTAGACACGTCAAAAAAATGCATTAAAAATGTATTTCAGCTGCTGGCTTTTTTTGACATTTCAAGGTTATTTGAAAATAAATTCGACTGAAACTTTGCAAACAATTGCTACCCCTTTCGTTATACACTTTTGGTCTCTTTTACACACCGCTGACTTTTCAGCATTATAAAAATGAGGAAAAAATGTAGTGTCATACGGGCTTAAGGCTCAATAAAACTCACAAGGCAAATCACTTTAAACGAAATCAAAAACTTCTCACCTCACATTGATTACTGGTCTCATTGAAGGCGAAGGCAATGCTGGCGCCCTCGTTTAAGTTCTGCGTTAAAGATTCAAAGTCCAACTGCTCATTCCCCTGCAGAACGAAAAAAAGCCACTGATTGTATATATGGAACATATTCAGTCCTTGGGCAATCTCCATGATGTCCTCGATTGATTTGGAAAACACGATAAACTGATTGTTGCGATTTCTAGTGAATGGCGCAAGTGCCTCCTTGATTATGGCCCGCTTTCGATGACTTCGCAGAGTGTCGTCGACGGTGTAAAGATACAGCGCAATGGGGCTGAACTTGTTGTTTGAATTTACATGAACCAAAGTCTCGATGATCTTTGAGTTTTCGCTGACTGGGATTGTCAAAAGAACGCATTCAATCCCTAAGTTTCAGAGGATTTGCGATTCAACTCACCAATGGATGCGTCCAGCAGCAGGACAGCCGATTTCCACTTGATAGCATTTTGCACCTTTGCGTCCAGCAGGAGCTGCGGCAGTTCATCGCCTTTTTCGATTATTGGAATCTAGAGGAGACCGAGTTATTGGCTGTCATTTCGCGTGCAGTACCTACCATAAGCGCTTTGTCCGAGGGCAAACGAGCACAGTCAGAGTCGGTTATTGCGAACATTAAAATCGAGTTCACTTGGGTGGCCTCAAAGAAGCTCCAAGTTCGCTTGCAATCCATAATAGTTATAGCCGCAATGAAATCTGCAGTGGAAACAGCATAAAGATGGAGGGGTTTAATTTATGTAAGAAAGTTACCCTTCTTTAGGCGAACGGAGCTCCAGGTGTAGAACTTTAAATTGACGCCACCGTTCTTGAGATTCTCGCGCACTGTGTCGGTGAGTATTTTCTGAAAGTTGTTAATCAGATCCGAGCCCTTCATTTGCATGTAGTCGTGGTCGACAACAACCGCTTAAATAGAGTTAAGATTGCAGTTTATGAGTACTTGTTTTAAACAAAAGGGTGTTATGTACATACCCAGAGATGCGTTGATGCTAAGGAACGAAGAAAAGTCGTTGGCCTCGCCTTTCGAAATTAAAATAAAGCTGATTGCAAGCACAAAAGTCCAAGTGAGGGACTTCATGTCCATCACACTTCCGGTATCTAGATAACTAAACAGCAAAGTACGTTAACGTCCAAGGATACTTGCTTTAACTTGCTTCCATCGCATGTCTGGTGGACGATTCGAAATCCAATTAATGTCTACGCTCTTGGCATTTGAAGCTCTTCTACAATATCTGACGGTAAATGGCAAATCACAGGTGTACGATTATAATTGGGCGATAAAAGAAATACTAAAGGGGTGTAGCAATAAGGGGTATAAAATACAAATCACTGGAAATAGTAGAACTGAGTTTTTAAACTGCTTCTCTGCTTTTCTACCGACGGACGTATGACAGGAGAAGCTACATAAATGCATTGGCCACGGATGAACACAAAAACGGGTAGAGCGGGGGGTGAAAAATATTTTTTTTAGACTGCATTGAAATCTTAGTTAAAAATGGTAAATAAAATTGTTACCAAGATCATTTTAGGTCTGTTCCCTAATACATTCGAACACTTCGTTCCCTTACGCAAAAATTGGGTAGAAAAGAACGAAGTTTGACTTAATTTTTTGGCTAATGTGTTCGAATGCATTACCGTTAGGAAACAGACCTTTTATGGCGGATCATGAAAATACACATCGCTAGACGGTTCAATAGATTTAAAGCAGACAATATTGGGAAGAAGAAGTCGAACGGAATCGTCCAAACGTATGGTTGAGCAGCTAGAGTATTAAAAAAAGCTAACTCTAGCCGCTACCCCTTTAAGATTAACAGTGGAATAGAATATACATTTCTCTCAAACAGACAGTTTTATCACATGGTCACTACGTACTTTAAATACTCTACTCGAGGGCGTTGGGTATTACTTCGAAGGGCTAGTTACCAATTGACGCTCTCCTCTTTATATCTTTTACTGTTTTTTTCTTTTTCGTCACAACTCGTTTTGTACCAAATACAAAATTCCGTTCGTCAGTTGTCCTCCGAGTTCACCATATGTCAATTATATATAGTGGCGGACTGAGGAGGTTAATTCTCCATTATTAGAATAGAAGCGTTGGTAAAAAATGTTCGGCATCATCTCATTTTCGTTTGGGCATTCTGGACAGAGGGGTGAGCTGTCGTGACCGAGTCGACGACGTCTATTTCCGTAAAAAATCGTCGAGGAGCCCATACCTACTTGGTCAATTTGTTTGTAACATCTGACATTTGTGTATCTCAAGGCGTTTTTATGACACATTTTTGACGATTTTTTGGTCATGCTTTCTTGACACATTTTTCGACTCTTTTCAACCTTTTCTTGACGCGCTTTTCACTTGAGTTTAGAAGCGTTTTTAGTATTTTTTTTTTTCATTTAACATAATTTGTCGACAGACTGGAGTTAAAGTTAGTTCATCTGCAGCTGAACAGAGATGTTCTTTGGTAACAACTTGCGGCCATTTTAGGAACTTTGCTGCTGTCATTCCGCTGCCATTGTGTTTTGTTTTATCCACAATTTTACTGCGGAGTGCTAGCTGATTTAGCGTTTTAGCAGCGCATCGATATTGTTAAAATGTGTTTTGAAGAAATGAAACGTCTTTCCGAGCTTACCATTTGTCAAATTATGAAGAAATTCGAGTATGTTGTACCACCATCAGCGGCTGTTCGAGTAGTTTCAGTGTGTCAAAAAAAAAAACTATCAGTCGAGCGAAAATTTTCAGCGCGATAAACTAAAGTCTCAATTTCGAAATTGAAATTGAAGTTCTCCAACTCGGTAACCTACTGACCATTCCAAGTGTTAAGCATTTACTAATATAAGGCAGGCATTATGATTGTGGTTTTAAACGGATTTAGATTTTGTACACTTCTGTCTCGCCGACGCAATGTAGTACACGAACACGTCGGCGTCGACTTAAAGATCTACAGCCTTATTTATAAACGTACTATAAAAAGCGTATAAAGTTATGCAACCTCTAAACGCATAAACCTTATTTATAAAAAAATTTCGACGTTGTATAGAGCTTGTATAGAGGTGGAATAGTATCGAAATGTCATTTTGACTTAAAAAAATCTGTCACATTTTATTTTAAATGAAATCAAAAATAAATTGGATAGATTGTATCATTTGTACTTTAAGTTTTAAAGATTCTACAAGAAGTGTCCTCGATAAGAAATATGTGCAGAAATGAGATATTTCAAATTGTTTTAAAAATTCGTTTTAATTTGCATAAGGCCACCGTTTCTTAGGAGTTCCAAATCATTCTTTTTCTTTTACTTTTAATTTTTTTTTATTCCCTGTCCTATTTGTATTGGAATTTTGCATCTTCTCACAAGCTGCTTAGTTTTTTTTATCTTTTCGGACAGATAAATGTAATAGATTTCTCCTTTTCAGTACCTTTTTTGACGCAAGCCCTGTATAACTAGTATGCATGGAAAAATGTTTTATAAATAAGAATTTGTGGAAGGGTGTATAAAGGCTGTATAAATACTTATACACTGCATAACAATACAGGTGTTTAGGCGCGTATAGAAAATTCGAATAAATAAGGCTGCTATTGTTCTATGAGGGTCAGAATTTTACTGAGGTTAGCAGGGCCTTTGTGTGACTTAAAAATGTTTAGTAAATAATCGCAGAGTTCATAAAAGTAACGCAATTTTGTCCGTTTATTAATGTAAAAAAAACTATATTATCTTTACATGACGGTAGTTGTCATCTGCTTTGATATAAGCAAAATGACAGTCAAATTGCGAGCAACTCTGCATTGAATTTTGTTTTGTTGCCGAGTTGCAGGAAGATGGCAGAAAAAAATATGTAAGTAAAATAAACGATAATTTAATAGATTTATCCAAAATAAATTAAGGTTTTTTTTATTAAAAAGTTAAATATATTATTTTTTTTACTGCATATATGAACTCTTTTTTGGAAGCGCTTAGCTACTGCAAGACTTGCAGCAGTATTTCTGTTCATAATTGCATTGAATCAATATTCTTTGCATGGCATGTGCAACAGATACTCATTAATACATTTTTGAACGCAAATTAAAAAAAAAATAGAGAGAAATCCATTTCCCCTCTTTTAATTTTTTCGTAATTTTTTACTCGCCGAATTTCGACTTACTGAAAAATTAAAAATGAAAACTGACAACTAAGTGACAGCTGAAAAGTTTGACAAGTAAAACTCTATTTATTTTCGGCTTGAACGATGTCGGAGGAAAAACTTGTAATTGAATGTTCTCCTAGAACTTATCAGCGCATTCAAAATGGTAAGTTTAATAAGTATTTAGCTTATAGAAATATCAATTCCAACTTATTTTGTAGATGCTGCATCTTACGATAATGTAAAACTGACATTTATTAAACTTTTTGTAAGAAAACCGGTCACGCACTTCTCTTCAAATTGAGAGATTTCTCTCTCGATTTTTGATATTTGACAATTTTCATTTTTCTATGCTGAAACCTGTAAGTACACGAATGAACCTTTGCAGTGGCAAAAATGAGTTCATAATTGCATATATAATAAACTAAAGTCATAAAAGACAGAAAGAAAAACTATTTTGTCAATGACAACTCGGAGTGAAATGATTTAAGGAGTCTTATGCCGTCATCGGAATATTTTTTGTTCTCTTGTTCATTTCAAAATGGTACAAATTATTAAATAAAATAATTTACTTCCATTTTCTCTCCTGTCATATTTCTGCAGCGCGACAACAAAACAAGAACACATGCACTATTGACAGCATGCTGACTGTCGGCTAAATGGAATTCATCAAGGTGATGTCGTAACTCGCAAATCGTGGTGACTTGTTAGATAACTCACTAGATTTTTGATGTCGTGCCTGCGTAAATATAATATCGATGTCAAAAATCGTTTTTGAAGGGCTGAATATTTTTTCGACTTCCTTCTGCAATGCTATCTCAATAGGAGGTGCACTTGTTGTATTCCCAGATTTTTACTGCCGGCTTTACAGCGGATTTGGTGATTGGACTCTATAAAGGCGGTTTCAGAGCCTGAATGGATGCTAAATACCTAACACGCAAAAAAGGTCTTATATTTGGTGGCCTTGTATTGACAAATATTGAACATTTTATAAAGGAGTGCAGTATTTGCCAGTCGACAACAACGTTTTTGATCGGCCATCTTGTTTACGTGTTAGGAATTATGGGAAAGCTATGCATGTTGGTATTTTTATAGCAATGGCTTACAAAATTTCGCTTTCCTATAAAACAAAATGGCTTCCGGATGAACCGACAATTATTTATTTATTTCGTTTAACTGATTGATGAATTGTTGCTCTAATTTACTGAAACTAAACTGAAAACCACTCTTATTTCACATGTTGTAAATCAGAAATGTGTAAGCCAAAATAAAATTATTAGCAATACATAGCGCTTCCACCTTTGACAACCAGGGCTTTAAAAACGACAACCAACTTCGTTAGTTTTTAGAAGACAGCCATCTTGTAAAATATTTTGTAAGACACGAGTTGTCATATTTCTTTAGCTGTACAATTTAATTGGAAATAAATACCATTATTATAGATGGAAATATTTTCAAGTGATTGTAGAGATGCTGTTCGCCGGAACTTCTGTTTGTTTCCGTTTTACGTATCTATAATTACGGGTAGAACATCCATGACACTGTAGACGTCTGGTTTGTGATCTCATTCTTACGCCTTTATTAGCATTGACTGCGGAAAAACGGATCTCTCTGTCCCGTCTCGTGCAAAAATGCGCATGCGTGATGGTGTAAATGCAACATAACTGTCCGTGAATATGTGGACGGTAGCGCCTATAATATCTGAGTTTTAGATGTGGTTTGCGCATTCTTTACTGGCATGAACCTCTGCCTCAGACATACTGGGGCATTTCCCCAGTCCAACGGTATAATCGGAACCTATTTCTCCAAAGGCAAGCGTAAATGGGAGCTGAATGTCAATGAAGAGCGATAACTGCTTTAACGAACGAACTTGTTTGGTCAGAGAGTGATCGAGCTGCCGCCAATTGGCCATCAAGATCGTGCGATTTGACTTATTTCTATTGGGTTACATTTCCTGGTCTTGTCTATATGTCAATAAGACGAAACAATTGCCGGCCTTTGTGAGAGTACGAAAGTGTCCCTTGTCAGATAATCAGAAAAACAGCGTTTTAGACCAACCAACGAAATTGTGCGATGCATCGCTCTTAATAAAAATGACAGGTTAGGAATATGGGGTCCCGTCTCAAAACTCATTCCGACTTACCCTAATAACATCCACTTCGTTTGCAGATCGATAAAACGCTTTATTGCTGGATTGTTTTACGATTTTCTTCGTAAGTTGTGTTAGTCGCCGAATCCCAATGCCAAAATCAATGTTTCTTTTGTTATAGTAAATTCTAATTTTATTATCCACCATCAACTACAAATATTCAATTCATTATACCTAACACTAACACTATGAATACAATAATACAATAATCAGGGGCCGAGTTGCCGCATCCGTGAACAACCCCATTCGTTTTTATTTTCCACTTGAAATATCTTGGCCATGTGTAGCTCGCTCATGGATGCGTTCATTCGACCCGAGTTCTCTTAATACTAACGGTTACAAGTACGAGTACAGTTGCGAAATTATAAAATCAAAAGAACAACAACTTTTGTAACCTACAAAGTGGTTATGTATTTTAGCTGTTTGCTACTTATCTGATACTTTAGCTTTAATACTAAACGGTAAAAATATTTGTGTCTTTATAGTTATAACTAAAGGTATAGGACGTTTAGAAATAAATAAATAAATGCAGTTTTACTGAACTCGAAACGCTTGCAATGTATGTTGATTATAAGTTCCCTGGTCTATTTTGATTTATAATTTAAGAAAAGGATTCCGAGCCCTTCAATGCTTGTCATTAGCTAAAACTACAAAGTACGGTTAAATGAGAAGTGCTTCTCGTTGTGTGAGTCGTTTTTTATTAGTTATTCTTGGAACAGCAGTATTCCAAGTTAACTCTGTCCTATTCGTGCAGTATTGCACTTAGCCGCTCCTCGACAGCGACCTTTCGTGACTTCCAGACAAATTCGCATACGGCAATCACACAGGCGACACCCATGCCGCCCATGAGGACCACAAAAACACCTCCAACATTGGCCAGGCCTAGTTCATTTGCTGCAGAAGTCGACTTGGAGGTCTCGATTCTACAGCTTCCGCCACCACGCTTCTCTTTCCACCACTTGGTTTTGAGGATGTGCAGCTTTCCTTCCTCCTGCAGCTTCAGGATTACGCCGTTAATTGCGGTTCTGTAGGGAGAGTCTGAAAGGGCACCTCGTTAGTTCTCGTATGTAGTAAGCAAGTTTTCGTTTAACTCACTAGGTGGAGTTGCAATGCCATAGCCTTTTGTGTCCAACATTCCACCAACTTGGGTGAGGTCGCAATTTCTCTCCGTCACGTATTCGATTGACGTTGATTCCATCAAAAAGGCGTAGCTTCCTTAAAAATAAAATTGAAAAAAACCTGTTTTAAATAGGTTTCATCAGATTTCTCACTCAAGTTGGTACCCTTTCCTTTGATTACACGATCGACTCCTTCGCCGTTGCTAGATGTAAATACCGACGGTCTTGCCGATTCCATGAAAGACCACATACGTTGATATGTTGAAATTTTCGAGTCCTTTCAAAGGAAAGTAAAAATATTAGAAAAAAACAAATGCCCTCCCAAACAGTGTTACTTACTCTAAAGAAAGCCGCTGTACTGCCGCCCTTAAGTGCCCCATATTTGATTCTAGTCTGTTTTGCTAGATCCTCGGCGCTCTCGATAGGCGAGTCCATGCGTTCGACCGTCAAGAACGCAGCCAAGTTGGCAGTGTACGATGAAATCATGATCAGTGTAAAGAACCACCACATTCCGGCTACCATTCGAGTTGAAAGTGCTCTTAAATGCGGACAAACAAAGTGAGCAACAAATTTATTTGGGTTTTTAGTTTAAAAAAAAAAATGTTGTGGGCTTGTTTGCAAATAGTGTTGTATTATTTTCTTAATGACGAATGCTTTTCTTAATCCTAGATAAATATTTGTTTTTAGCGGAAATGCCTAAAGTAGTAGGTCCTCCATGAGCTCTATCAATACGTACATCTGGTCCCAAATGACACAAATTGTCGTATTCCGTGAGTACATCGATGCATAATTACGCTCTGGCTTAGCATCTTTAATCTCTAATTCAAGCCCAAACGTCAGATACGACAAGACAGACTTAAATGATCGCAAATGCCAGAGCGATCGGAGTGGACAGTGGATAAAATTGAACGCTTCGCTCATGAGTTTGAAAAATACAAAAAATACTAACCGCACTTGCACTGCAATAATAAAGGTTTTATAACACGGAGATTTAAGCCTAAGTCTAATCGTAGACGTCTGCTGTCATAATACCTGCAGTGCAACGTCAAAACTGCGTCATATCCCAGCCGCCATTTAATGCTGCCACATTTGATTGCCACTTTTTTGATGCCATCTGCGCTATCAAAGACATTCCAAAATGGCGGCCACATTTTCTGCTTGAACATTGACAGATAGAACAAGTTTTACATGCAAGCAAGGTTATCAAATGTGATAGTCTTATATTTTCTTCATTCATAAATATAGCCACTTTCGTTGATGACCAATGAACTCCAGAGAAAGATTATTACGAATCCGACATTAAACCAAATAATTGTGTTTCAACGGTGGGCGGCGGACAGGCCGAATAAATTCGTTTTTGATTCTTTTCTGTCTTTTAATATAATAAAGGGTAGAATTTAAGTTCTCAAAAGTGATGTCAATATTGTAATCGGTCTTCAATGGGGAGGTACTTTTATGGCATTTTTGGCGATTGGTTCAGAATGACAATAAATTCAAGCCAAAGGTAAAACAGCCTAAAGGTTTACAGCCACTTTTGTTATAGAAAATGTCAGTTTCTCATTTTCTTTCTTCTTCTATATTAAGCTTTTGGCAAAAACTATGTAAGTCAAAAAGACGACACAGACAGTATGTGTAAATTCCGAAACGTCAAACATTTGCGCAGTGATGCGGCATCACTGCTTATTTGCGATGCTGATGCGATGCGCAGTTTATGCTGATGCGTTGCTGGTTGAATATGAAGCTTGAGTTTTAGAACGCATTGTTTAGGTACATTAAACATTTTAGTGTCAAGAATTCAGGTGAAAGTTTCGCTAATTAATGTTTTAGTCGATTACTACGATCGTTAAGACGATAAATTTATTTTCATGCCTTAGTCTTGTCGTTATTAAAAAGCTTTACATCCGCTGCGCTGAAATTCAATTACTCAATGTCAAAAGTGAATGTTTGTGAGAAAAATTAAAATAAAGAATTCAACAAAATTTATTAATTTTTCTGTCAAAAGCATGTGTATCTATTAATAAAAATGTTTATTAACTTTATTTTCTTTCGCTTCCGACATTTTTCTTACTTTTTTGCCGGCGAATCAACAGTGCATCAGGTATTTCTGTGATGCTTTTTTTCGTTATGTTGGCGCATCAGTTTGATCAAATCTGCAATAAGGGACACTTGACGTTGAAAGTGATGCCAATAGTTGCATTAATGATCATTTTGCAAAGCATCATGCGCATCATTACACTAATTAGTACCTTTTGTAGATCAAATATCAAAATGAATTATTTCATTACAGCTTTTAGAGTACTTGGAATATATAACAGAAAAATGATTCAAAAGGGCTCAATTTCATTTTGAAAGTCGCCATTCGATTATTCAGGAACAAAGATTGTATTTCTTTCCTGTTGGAAGCACCCAGTCTTTGATCTTGCGCGTGCTGGAAGACCTAGTGCAGTTCGAAATGATGTCAACATTGCTCGCAAGTAATTATTGAGGAAAACCCTGAAACTTCCACTAGTTGGTATTTGCAGCAGTTTCGGAGATGGCGTTTGTGACGTCTGAATTCACCCAATACCCATTAATAAGGTCCACAAAGTGCGTTCCACTCGAGACAGAGAAGTAATGTCTTGGAGGAGTTCCGTCTCTGCGTGAGATACCTTTCGGTCGACTTACTTCAAATCGAAGAGTTTTTTTTTTGTATCCTACTAGCACCGCGCGTTCTTTGCACCACATTTAACGACAGTTAAACCTTTTCCCATATACGAGTAATATTCAATTGGTTCACGAGCTCTAAGTTGTTATAACCAAATGATTACAAACACCACGAGCTTATTCATTCGCTCATAATGAGCGAAAAGACCCATTTTTAACTCAATGATTACATGAATAAACAAAATTGACAACAAATTTGAAACAACCAAATTGAGCCACCGAAAATCCAACAATATGGAATTTTATGTACCGAATAATTTTATTCTATTTTGGGTGGCTCAATTTGGTTGTTTCAAATTTGTTGTCAATTTTGTTTATTTGGTGTGGAATAACCTCAGAAGGAATTATTGGATCACAATGTTTCGAAAACGTCAAACATGTTGCGAAAAATGTGAATTGCATTCAATACCGGGCAATGATTGAAATGAATGAAAAAAATTTAAAGCCAGAGCAGCAGAACAATCCAGAATTGTTGTTCCAACAAGATGAAGCAACAGCTTATACAGCTCGGCCAACTACGGCTGTACTAAGGGTAATTTTTGGCGATCGAATAAAATAGCGTTTTTCTGATTTGGACCGATTTAACGACTATAGATTTTTTCTTCGGGACCTTGGGGGCAATGCAACAGCTTAGAACCAATAACCGAGAAGAAGTGATAGCGCTGAGACCTGTTTCAGTGATGGAAAAAGCTCTTGAAAGAGCACGCCATCTGTGAACAAACAATAAGCAACACGTGAGAGATATCATCATTAAAATATGATGGGCCTTTCAAATAATCATTTTTAACCTTCGCCTTATATATTTTTTAGGTCACAATATGCAATTTTGAATGGAAATTTTCGGCATTGTGAGTTCGAAAAATTTAGCCTGGACACTAAAAACGATTATTAGTATCGCGGAATGAGTCTTACTAATAAACATTCAGCCTTATTTATAAACGTATTATAGACAGGGTTGCCTGAATTTTGTTTGCTTTAAGCGCCCAAACCTTAAAAAAATTTAGCCCAAAATCGTTGCCCAGGAAGAAGCCCAAAAATCGTTGAAAATTTTCCCAATTTCTAAAGTACTTTTTTATTTGTATTTTTCCCACTACCTTCTGCAACTGGCCTTTGTGGCTTGTGTGCTTGTGTCAAATCAAAAGGCCTGCAAAATAAATTGGTGTGCCTGCAAATTAAACGAATGTTCGATGTCACTTGACTGCAAAAGTGCTGCAAGTTTTAAAATTGCGGGCTTGTTCGAAAACATTTATTTTTTGTATTTTTGTGCAGAAATAAAACAAACAAACGATATGTAGCCCAAATTTGTGCTGGGCGCTCATTGAAGAAATTTCCATCGTTTAAAATGCCTCTAAACGCATAAACCTTATTTATAAAAATTTTTCGACGTTGTATAGAGCTTGTATAAGCTAAACGCGCTTGGACGTTGTTTAGAGCTTGTATAGAGGTTGAATAGTATCTAAATGTCATTTTGACTTAAAAAAATCTATCACATTTTATTTTAAATGAAAACAAAAACAAATTGGATAGATTGTATCGACATTTTTACTTTCAATTTTAAAAATTCTACAAGTGTCCTCGATAAGAAATATGTGCAGAAATGAGATATTTCAAAAAATTCGTTTTAATTTGTATAAGACTACCGTTACTTAGGAGTCCCAAATCATTCTTTTTCTTTTTACTTTTCAATTTTTTAATTCCTCTTCCTGTTTGTATTTGAATTTTGCATTTCTCACAAGCTGCTTAGTTTTTTTGGACAGACAAATGGGATAGATTTTTCTTTTTCAGTACCTTTTTTGACGCAAGCCCTGTGTAACTAGTATGCATGGAAAAATGTTTTATAAATACGAATTTTTGGAAGGGTGTATAAAGGCTGTATAAATACTTATACACTGCATAACTATACAGGTGTTTAGGCGCGTATAGAAAATTCTAACAAATAAGGCTGTTATAGTTTCAGCTTTAAGTTTTAGTAATTGGAAAAGCTATATTTTCCATACAAATTTTGCAATTGTGAGCTTCCGTAATTTTAAAGTCGCGACTGAAATTTGTTATTAGCTGTTTTTTATTATCAGCGTGATCTGATCCGAATCAGATCAAGAAAATAAAACAAAACGGATCATTGAAAAGTTTAATTTTGGAATTGTGGCAACAGTTGCTTTCAAAAACAAAACAGATAATACAGGGTATTACAAACTTTATATTGCCACCAGCCATATTGCAAATATTCTGCTCATCGTGACGTCACACAAGTCAGATGTCCTTTCACTTGATATGTCGGGGTGTTACCATATTTGAATCAAATTTGCATAATTTTTCTTTTCAAATATATTTTTGTGAAACAAATTTAGTATTTTGTGTTCAAATATGCAACACATGAACAATATTTTGCTGTTACCGCTTGAGTTTATCTTGGCATATTAAGGTGTGTCCAAACCACCGAAACATTTCAGAAATGTTTATGAAATGTTTCTGACGCAAATCGGACAGATTTTATAAACATTTATAAAAGATTTCTGAAATTTATTTATTAACCCCCGTATTAATAAACACTGCGTAAAAGTTATCAACTCGTTACTCAGCAGTTACGTCAAATTTTTGTATGCTATCTGACGTCTACTAGCTAACTTACATTTGCATATTTGTTTATTAATACGGGGGTAAATGTTTATGAATTGTTTCAATTTTATCCTTTACTGGACTAGAAGAAAATATTGTGGTAGGATTCTTAGCAGCGAGTAAAGTTTTTATTTTTGTAGTTTTGGTCTCGGCAATCACGCGACACGCGATTTAATTCAAATAATCGTATTAAATGAATCACTTTCTCATTAGGTTTTCAAAGCTTTTCTGGACATTTTTATTTTATTTAAAAACAAATATTAATCGGATACTAGGGATACTTGTAAAACAAAAATTATTTCCCATCACGATTGGGTAACTGTGAAACATTTTATAAATGTTTTTTTGGTGTCCAGATCCAGCAAACATTTTTCAACATTTCATAAAAATTCTTTTGTTTAATAAGTGTTTTAGGAATAAATATGAAACATGAAGGTATTTAATTGTTTATCAAATGTTTGGCTGGTGGAATGAGAAAAAACAAAATAAGTCGGAATACGGACAGGGAGTTCATTCGAATGCGAAGAAAATCAATTGATTTTTTGTGTTCCATTTTTTAGCCTGGTAACGTGATTGTTTGGCTATCGTTGACAGGCAGACCAACATTTAAAAATAAAACAAGCCACCTAGTCGGAAATAGTAGAAATAATTTTCAGATCATGATTCGTGATCTCGATGAGAAGCAGGATCATGTTGCTGTAAGAGCATGTAAATCGATGATCTATAAAGGGTGATTTTTTAGCTGGTTTGGTTTTGGCAACACTGGTTTTGACAGCTGACGTGTGTTTAGTACCTTGTGTCACTGTCAAACAGCTTCAGTTTGGTTTGCAATTTAACCATGGATCGTCTTACAAATGAACAACGCTTGCAAATTATTGAATTTTACTATCAAAATTCGTGCTCGGTTCGAAATGTTCATCGCGCGCTGCTTCCATTTTATGATCGGCATTCTCGACCTTCTGAGCAGTCTATTCGGAAGATTGTGACCAAATTTCGCACCAAATTTACTTTGTTGGACATTAAACCACCAACACGTTTACGTACTGTGCGTAGTGAAGAAAATATTGCGGCCGTATCAGCTAGTGTGACAGAAGACCGCGAAATGTCGATTCGGCGCCGTTCCCAGCAGTTAGGCCTTTGTTACAGCACTACGTGGAAAATTTTGCGGAAGGATTTGGGCGTAAAGCCTTTTAAGATACAGCTGGTGCAAGAACTAAAGCCAGCCGACCTACCACAACGCCGAATTTTTGGTGAATGTGCTCTTGGAAAGCTGGCCGAGGATCCGCTTTTTTATCGAAAAATTGTGTTCAGCGATGAGGCTCATTTTTGGTTGAATGGGTACGTAAATAAGCAAAATTGCCGCATTTGGAGTGAAGATCAGCCAGAAGCATTGCAACAGCTACCAATGCATCCCGAAAAAGCCACTGTTTGGTGCGGTTTATGGGCCGGCGGCATTATTGGGCCATATTTCTTCAAAGATGATGCGAATCGCAGCGTTACTGTCAATGGTGAACGCTACCGAGCGATGATAACAAACTTTTTTTTGCCCGAAATGGAAGTTCTTGACTTGCATGACATGTGGTTTCAACAAGACGGTGCCACATGCCACACAGCACGCGAAACAATGGCGCAATTGCGAGGCGAGTTTGGTGAACAGTTAATTTCACGTTTCGGGCCGGTCAATTGGCCGCCTAGATCGTGCGATTTGACACCATTAGATTAATTTTTGTGGGGGTATGCCAAGGCTAATGTGTATAGGGACAAGCCCGCTTCGATTGACGCACTGGAAGCCAACATCCATGCATTCATTCGTGAGACACCGGCCGATATGTGTGAAAGAGTATGCCAAAATTGGACTCAGCGGATGGGCTACCTGAGACGCAGCCGCGGTCAACATTTGCATGAAATTATCTTTAAACATTAAATTGCAAGGTTCAAACTATCGATTCAAATAAATATTTCATTCATTTTTTCGAATTTTTTGTGTTTTTTTTTTAAAAAAAGTTCTAAGCCTCTTAAAAAGCACCCTTTATATGAATCAAAGTTGATAACAAAAAACAGCTATTGTAGAACTTAATTTTTCAATATAAATTTAAATTCGAATAAACGTCAAAGTTAAATAAAATCAAAAAGAAAAGTTATTCATTAAATAAATCTCAGTTTTACTTAAGCGTCACCCTGTATGTAATTTTTTCTGTAGTTTATAGAATTCGCATAGGATGTTTACTTTCGAAACCAACGCTATTTTTGAGGCCCCGTTTACCAAAGAGAACTTATCTCTTGTCCAAAATTCTTATGGAGTTTTTAAAGGTATATTGAAGCAAAGTTTCATTGCAATTGGGCGACTAATTGAGAGGATATACGACCGATTTCAATATTGCTCATCATTTCCTCAAATCAGTGACAAAAATGACTGTCCAACCAGTACAGAGCACAGCCAAGATTGGAAAACTTACAGAGACGAGACTTTTACGCTATTAAAGACGCAAAATTGGAAGCTCTATATATCTAAGTCAAAGGTATCGACAACTCCTCGTTCAGTAAAGAAGGGTGCCAACGGAAAGTTTTCTTTGCCAACTAAGCTCAACTGCTTTTAAAAATATATATACTGGTCTTACGGTTACCCAGACTACACTTAGATACCCCTAGAACTATAACTATAACATGGTTAGACAAGTGTGCATCCATTTCGGTGTCGTCTTCAACACTATTATCCCACTCGCACAACAAATTGCTAATTTTAAGGTTAAAAATATGAAAAGCTTGACATTTTTGTTACTTAGGTAGGAAGTCGCATCCTTGCTGCATCAACGATCCAATAGCAAACCACATACAGTTCATCAGTGTGAACTGGCTCTCCTCCTTCTCACCGTGTGCTCCGTTATAAGATGGCCATTCGTACGGGGTAAACCTTCGAAATGAGTTCAAGTCTTGAAATATAATCAAAAACAAAAATCAGTACTCGCAATCATACCTGGCTAAGATGAAGAGCAAAACCGAAACACCCAAATACGCTGTAGCCATGTATATCCACACGTCCAGCGATAAGGGCGACAGGAAGGAAAAGAGATTCGGCGGCTGCTTTACAGGTTTCCGGTACAGGACTGATACTCCGAGGTTCATGAAAGGCATCGTGAAGTCGACAGCCTGCTCTCTTTCAAAAGTTATTGTAAGATCAGCGATTGCCAGGTCTGCACGTTGCTCCAGGAGCTCTCGGATCATACCGTCCCATTCACTAAAACCAAACAAATTGTCAACCTGTATTCCAAACTCGTAGACATTCACTTACCCGGTTTTTTTGTTGAAGCTGCCATATGCGTGATCTGGCACCAACTGAATTTTATAACTGAAACCCAATGACTTAGATATCTCGTAGATAAGATCCACCGCATATCCTTCAAACTGATCATTGCCCGTAAGTGTAGCCGCCGATTCTTTCCTCATGCAATATGGATCACTCTGTTCGAAATGAGCAAACGAGTCAATAAAATCGCAGTTCACTTATAAAGAACTTGGACAACTCACTAAAATGGTTGTGACAACCAAAGTTTTGTTCTTGAGATTCGCCTCAATCTCTTTCTGCTGCTCGCTAAAGGTTCGCGTAAAGTTGATGCCGTTCGGTTGCGTTGAGTTCCACATTCCGATTTTGCGAATGCCTGTCGAGCCCAGGTCGACGATGTCCAAAACAAAGTCGGTACGGAAACCCTGATGGTCGAATTTGATGACATTGGTCAAGCCCTTCATTTCGACAATTTTCATGTAGTTAATCAAGCTGAAGCCGTGCTGCCACGTGTTTTGCCCGTCACACGATATTGGATGGATGTCGATTTGCTGACTTGTGTCCAAGTCGTGGAGCGCTTTTGAGAACAAATGCACGGCGTCGTACATCAGCGCTGTTTCGGCCTGCAAAGAAAGAAGGACATTATATAAAGGACTCGGGTAGAATTACAACCACGAAAGTCACGAAAGACAACAAATAATGGTCCCGGTTGCCGGTGAAAATTACGAAAAATGCTCGAAATCTTTCACGGCCGATATTGTCGGTATCTTCTCTGGACGATCTATTTAGAGCTTGAAGACGCAACTGATATCCACCGGCAGTCACCCAAATTGAATACTTCTTAGTCGACCAAATCACTTTTTAAGTGGTAGGTTTAAAAAAAGGTTCCATTTGTCAACAAAATACCGATCTTCTGATACTAGAAGCTGATGCAAGGTTCACTGAAAAACCCCGAAACTGACTAAGGTAGAGCTAGAATTTAAATGCGACTTGGAGCACTCAATCTTCCTCCCCAATGGAGGACATATAAGATTAATCTCACGCATGCACGTACCATGAGACAATTGTCGTTCTTTTGTATGAGAAATTGCGCCAAAAAAGCTTTTCACATTCTCCGCAGATACGTCACAACATGCGCAAGAGAACTCTGGCTCCGCCGTCGTTGCAACGAGACCACGCGAATGTCATATGCTCCACATACCAAGAGACATAGTCTAACCAGCCATCACGTGCATGACGTTGTTTCGTATGAGAAATTGCGCCACAAAAGCTTTTTACATTCTGCGCAGATACGTCACAACATGCGTAAGAGAACTCTGGTTCCGCCGCCATTGCAACGAAGCCACGCGATTCTCGTATTCCTGCTCATGGGTTCACCTTATCGGCTTTGGTATATCAAATTACCTTTATTGTTGTCAAATTGGCCGATCTGGGAACTCCCTTTTCGTCTATTGTCCATTGCCGCACCACGTCGCCAACAACTTTGTCGTTTATCAATCGAAAGCCGGTTACATTTGTGCCTCCGTACTTGAACTCGTCTAGATTTACTGTGTGCAGGTCCAAGGAAGTCACCAAATAGCTGTGATAATCGCTCATCATTCCGATTTGCTGCGCTTGCTTTAGGACTTCGTAAATTTTCTCCGTCGAACAGTCAAGGACGATGTGCGCCTCGGCGGAGTTTTTTATTTGTTTCAGTAGTGGTCTGCAAATACAGGGTCTCAGAAGTTGTTCATTATTTTGGTTTTTCCTTACCTGTAATCACCGGAATCGCTAAGCTGTCGAACTGTGATGGGAAACGTAGACGGTCCGTGTGCTTTGAGCAGTTCCTGCAACCTCACAAGTCCGTCGTTGTTCTCGTATATAATTGTGAAGGTCTTCCAACCCCAAGCCTTGACTATGTCGACATAAGCCTTGCAAAGTTTTGAAAATGTCATTGAGAACTCAATTTGGAATCACTAAATAAAATGCTCACCTTTGAGAGAGTGTTTGGGTGCGGGTAGAGATTAACGAGGCAACTCTCCCGCCTGAGACGATAGTCCCATCGGTTTTCCAAATGGGGCACCTGTGGAAGAACGGTTTTTGTCAGGTTTTTTTTCCAAGTTTCTTACGATAGAACGTTGACCTACCTCCATGGTGTCGCATATACTTTGCACATGGCCGGCAGTGTGAGAAGATTGAGGTCCAAAAATGGCAGCGACGCCGATATTCAAAAGGCTGCAAACTGTAAAGGAATTTGAAGAAGCGAAGGTAGTAGCTTAAAAGGTGAATGCATAAAGCGAGAATGTAACAATGGAATGTACGTAAATGGGCAGATGATTGTTAGTTGCTACAAAAACATAGGACTGTTCGCAAAGCCGTCCATTTGACGAGTGCGCTACTTCCCTTTGAAAGGTAAACAGAGTTTTAAGGCTGATTTTTTAAATTCGTAATAATTTATTTATATTACAATTTTACAATTAAATTTGCGATAAACGTGGCGCTCTATACATCTTTAAGCCACCCAACCTCAAAGGGATGTGGGCGGCCTTGCTGGTGCTCCGACTGTTGTTATTGTTCTTAATGACTACCGAGTCGACGTCGTTTTAATTATGTTGCCTAATGGCGTTTTCGATTGAAAATCAGAGAGAATTACCCCGAAATTCAGAATTTCTCTTTTCAATGAAATTCGTTGGAGCACTTTTGTAATAGTGGTAGACACCATATGAGAGATTTGGTTTTCTGTTGCTACTTGTTTTTGTTTTCTGTAATAATAAATACAGCCAGATCAATATATTTCAATTTAAGTTTACATTTTGCACGCATTACTGTATATTTTCGGATCACAAGCGAAAAATTTGTTTCTAATAACACAACAAACACTTCAATCTGACATTTTCAGGGCAATTCTCTAAAAATATTCCGGACTCTTCTGTCGTGTTAAGAATTGACCTGGAAGTGCACTTTTTTTTTCAACGAAACATAGAATACATCGAAAGAGCACTTCTAGATTTGCTCTTTTCATAGAAAGGGCAATTCTTTTCATCAATTGAAAACGCCATAAGTAAACTTACTCGATCACCTTAATTTTTTTTGCTTACATCGCAATTTACTCCAAGCGCAATGTTCCTTCCAATATTTGCAGGATATAGACTGCGCGAAATGTAAAGATTTACTTGGTGTCTACAGGAAAATTGGGTGTCTCTCAAGAGATATAATTTCGGGTTTTCTTCCATTGGGTCGTATGAATAAAACGTAGCAATTGCTGTTACTCAAGAGAAATGTCAAAATCGAAGCATTTGCTACATTTCGTATGAATAAAACCCAATTTGAGTTAGTTCCAACTTTTGACATGTTCGAAAAGCGGCGGCACTGACCTTTTACTCCGATCGGTATGAATAAAACTAATCAGACAAAGAAAATGCTATATGCAAATTCTGAGTCTGCTATTTAGTTGACTCAGACCTTTTGCTAAATTTTTTGTTCGCACATTTTGTACATAAAACAATCTTAGCATTGCGAATTTTCGACGTTTTGTTTACAAATAGTTAAATTAAGTTTTGTTCGTGCAGGAAAACCATGGATGCGATAAGTTTTCACATTATACCTGCTTTACCTCTTGTTGTTAACGTTCGTGCTAATAAAAAACAGTATAAACAAAGAAGAATTGGTGACGATAATAACTTCTTTTTTTTTTAAATGCTAATTTTGAGACTCGTGGTGGTGCTCTTTCAAATATCCGGAAAACTAAATCTTTCGTAAGGTATTAAATTTATGAGATCCGGGCTTTCAGGTAAACATTTTAATATTCATGGCTTAACACGTGAAAACTTTGTGTTTAGGTTGGGGTTGGAGAAAATCTTGGTGTTCATCAGTCAACCGTTTCGTTAAATAATTGGTATGTGTGTCAACAAGCCGATGATTGGATACATTTTCCGACAACCGAGGAAGAAATCAAACATCAGCAAGCGATTTGGCAAATAAAATTTATGTTTCCAGGTGCAATTGGAGCAATAAATTGGTTTTGATATTTATTATTTGTTATATATGTCTTTCGATTTAATGCCGTCGTTTTGGATAAATGCCACACGCAAGCGATTTTGTCGCTAGATCTAGTGGATTTTTAAGACTCCCGACGATTTTTAATAAAATGTTGTCGCTAAAATAAAATCTAGTGAATTGTAGCGATTTTTTACTACCAAGCCCTGGTACTACCAACATGTTCAAAAAAGTGGCAGCTCCGTACCTCTTTGAAAATATTTACCACTGCGAATGGTTTGTTGCACATGCCAATAACTGGTTGTTTAGTAGACGGCGCCGCGACGGAGTTTTTCATGGCAGATTTTTTTTTATGAACATCGTTAAGAACAAATTGCGAAACAACTTTCAACGCTGACGTTAAATTCAAAAATAACAAGAAGAAATCAATTTTACTTTTAAATATTATGTATGTATTTTTTGAACTTATACTTTCAGCTTGATATTTTAGCGAATTCTAGCGGATTTTTGAGATGCAAAAACTAACATTTCTAGCGGATTTAACGTTGTGGTCTAGCGGATTTTTTTTTCTCTTAGCGGCAACACTGCACGCAAGTACCGGGTAATTGATTAAAAAATTACATTTTGCAAGTTAAAGAGAATAATGAAGATTGCAACTGAATTTTAGTTTGTGGTTTAGTTAAGAAAATAAAATACATAATTCGAAAAAAAAACGGGTTTATTTTTATTAAATAGTAGCAAACGATGACGGTAAAAAAGAATTGCACTTAGTTCCTTCAACCTTTATCTGTAGCACGGGATGGAACTCTGCAAAAAGCGTAAATATGGAAAATCTGTCAGCAAGAGTCATTGCTAGAACTACAGCTCTACACATTCTTATGAGTTCGGAGAGAAAAGTGTTTTATTTGTGTTTTAAATATCTTTTAGTTGATAGAGATTTTGACAGATTTGGGTGAAAAGAAAATATTTTTTTAACATTCACAGGCGATTGTTTTTTCTACGTTCGCGGGCGATTCTTCCTTAAGCACTTAATCAAACGATAACTACCAGGATTTGAAATTGAAAATTCCTTGTGGATGGCCGAAGCTATTGGTGTTTGAGCCAAATTCCCGCATCTGTGTAAGAGCTCTACGCCCGTGGAATTATGACGAATTGGCAGGCGAAAATTAGAAAAAGACGTGCTGAATTTTTATACGTTCAGCACTTTCCCGACCTAATGTGGTATTCGATTGTGCTTCTTCAGATTCGCTCTCAGATTTGAAATCTCGTGTGTCTAATCGAACATACAAACGTCACTTTCCTTTTATTTTTGTTGATATTCGTGCGATTGGAATATTTGTTGCTTTCGACACTTTTCTAAGCGTTTTTCATTCACGTTACATTTTATATTAAATCATTCGAAGTTTGCGCCCAAATTGGTTTCTAAACATTTTTACATAAATTACTAACAAAAATAGAAACGCATTTGAAAAATTTCAATAGAATACCACATAAACTGAGTTTAGATTTCACTGTGAGAGAAAAAAATGTAATATATATCTAATATATGGGAATATCTTAGGGGCCTAGCAAGACGACCTATCCACCCCAATTTGACGTGCATAGCTTAGAGTATAATGTATGTTAGCAGAGAAGTAATTTTGAGAAAATTCGCCCACCAGAGGGAGGTGCGTGTTTTTTTTTTTAATCTATGTTCCAAAAAGTTGATCGTTATTTTAATAACAGACATTTAGAAGCGGTTTTTGCATCATGCGTTTGTTTTTTAAGAAAAGAACTGTTATATTCCATCAATCTACCAATTTAATTTTTAATTATCTTATATTAGAGCGCCATTTCATTTTTGGTTTCACTTTTTTCTTGTATTGGGTCCATTTAACAAAATGTGTACTTTTTTAATTTTATAATGGCAAAGTTATATTTTAGCGAAATTTTTGAAGTAAACAAAATTATCCTATCGCAGACAACAAAAAAAAAACCCTTCCCGCCACGAAGTGCTCGTTCACGGATGAGATGTTTCGGTTCCTTAACTTTGTCATTCGTAGCAGCCATATCTTCAATTGAATATATTTCGGCACTCTGGTGCCTACAAGTTTTTCTGTACTGGGAAAAGAAGCCGGGAGTCTTTAAGAGTTATAATCAGAGTTTTGAAATCGGCCTTCCAGTCAGATTTGACTGGAAAAGAATGCAGTCAAAAAACTAAATTCCAGTCAAAAAAACAGTCAACGAAATCCAATCCAAAATTCAACTTCTTATTATTTTTTGTAACTTCAGACCATTGACTTATTATATGGATATTATATGGAATTATATGGACTGCTACTGAAACATCACTTCCATACAATCTCTGCCCAGAAATTGACGCCAACATAACTAGCGCTCGTGGTTCTATGCGAAAAATAAGTGGAACAAAATCAAAATGACAGCCATCTTGGATTTCTCCATACTAGAGCCACCTATTGGGGGTGAGTGGATTTGCCAAGTAAAACGGTTGAAATTCAAATTGTTGCGGCATTGTTTACAATAGATGTCATCTCGAAATTGTGCTATTTTAAATAATTAATAATAGATGGAACCAACAAAATTTGAATAAAAAATCGTTTTTCATTGTCCCATAAACTGCATAATTTTCGTATATTTAGTGCGAATTAGTTTTTTATGTTGCTTTTCATTATTAATTTTAGAAATATGATGTAATAGCACTTTAGCGTATATTTCAATCATATTTCTGATCAATAAATACTTGTCAATAAATGATTGTCAAGAATATCACATTCAAGTACATGAGAATTTAATTCATCATATAAATTGTTTACATCTATATTTCTTAAAGTACTTATAATTATCAGGCTATAAATCTTATTGCACCCTAATTTATTTTGTAATTCATACAAAGACACAGTTTTCTGGACAGTTTTACAAATTTTGATTGTGTCTTTATGTGGGTTTCTCAGGAAACCTTTAGATTTTATATTAATAAAATTTGATTTTTCTGTTCTACAAGAAACTAAAAATTGTTTGCATTTCGTACATTTAATTGTTTTAATTATCTTGTGCTCTACGATTCCACTTATATAGACAACAATCTCTTCAAATGGTTAGTTAGTTTGTCGTTTATAAGAGCTAACGCTTATGTTGGAACCAACGCGAAGTTGTTTACCAGCAGTCCATATATATTAAGTCAATGCTCAGACGGTATATCAAAGTTGAAGCAGCTTTTTTGAGTTAACAAAGGCAAGTACAAACTTGTATCAATGCAAACGTATGATTGTATTAGTGGGATATGTTTCCAAGATCAGAGCAAGAAAATTAAATTCAAGCAAGTTTTGTTCTTATTTTAATTTTTATTTTTTTCTCTCCTTGAATTTTAAAACGTATCGGTACTAATGATGACACGAAACATTGAAAAACAGGCTTTTAAAAATCCAGCCGGCTGGATTGTGAAAAATCTTCCAGCTAAATGTTTATCAACCCAATCAGATCTGACCAGAAATCAGTCAAAATGGCAGCGCTGTCCGTAATCCGTTGCTTCTCAATTCGTTCTCGGAGCTCGTGACTCGTGTCGTGAGGCATGAACCCCTTCACACACATGCTGTTCAGAGAAGATACGAAACACTATTGCCATGTTGTTTCTGCATAGAAGGATCAGAAAACAAAGAAGGAATACCTTCGGCCTTTTTTGTTATGCTCACATGATCTATATAGATCATTGATTTCCATGGTTAACAACAAAAGTTGGATTTCGTACTATTGTTGTAAACCGTGGAAATCAATGATCTATATAGATCATGTGAGCATAACAAAAAAGGCCTAATGTTCAAAATTTCAAGCTCACATGATCTATATATAGATCATGTGAGCATAATAAAAAAGGCCTATTGTTCACCATTTCCTTAAAGTATAATAAACCGAAACTTCGTGATAGAACCGGGAAAGTGTTAACGCCACGCTGACTTTGTGTGACCTAGACCTTAATTCTGTGAAGGGAGCATTCGGTATGCGTATGCTTCGTGGTTTGTTTTCTTACTAGCGCCGTTATAAACGGTTCCCACTTGTGGCCACAATCAAACGGAATCTGTCGACGTCGCTATTAGCTGCTTTTTATTATCAGCGTGATCTGACCCGAATCAGATCAAGAAAATAAAACAAAACGGATCATTGAAAAGTTTAATTTTGGAATTGTGGCAACAGTTGCTTTCAAAAACAAAACAGATAATACAGGGTATTACAAACTTTATATTGCCACCAGCCATATTGCAAATATTCTGCTCAACGTCATGTCATCTCACTTGCAATGTCGGGGGTGTTACCATATTGGAATCAGATTTGCATAATTTTTCTTTTCAAATATATTTTTATAAATAAATATGCAACAAATGAACAATATTTTGCTGCTAGCACTTGAGTTTATCTTGGCATATTAAGGTGCGTCCAGACCAGCGAAACATTTCATAAATGTTTCTGAAGCAAATCGGACACATTTCATAAGCACTTATAAAAGATTTCTGAAATTTATTTATTAAATGTTTATGGAATGTTTCAACTTTATCCTGTTTTGGACTAGAAGAAAATAATGTGGTGGGATTATTAGCAGCGAGTAATGTTTTTATTTTCGTAATTTTGGTCTCGACAATCACGCGACACGCGATTTAATTCAAATAATCGTATTAAATGAATCACTTTCTCATTAGGTATTCCAAGCTTTTCTGGACATTTTTATTTTATTTAAAAACAAATAATATTCGAAGCGCTCACTTTCTGCAGGGATACTTGTAAAACAAAAATTATTTCCCATCACGATTGGGTAACTGGGAAACATTTTATAAATGTTTTTTTGGTGTTCAGATTCAAACCAGCAAAACATTTCTAAACATTTCATAAAAATTGTATAAAAATTGTATTGTATTTAGAAATATTGTTATTGTTTATCAAATGTTTGGCTGGTCTGGGCATACCTTTATAGAACCAAAAAAACAAAGTAACTCGGAATACGGACAATTTTTGAATTGAATTGAATTTTTGTGTTCCATTTTTTACTCTGGAAACGTGATTGTGTGGCCATCGTTTACAGACATACCAACATTTACAAATAAAACAAGCCACCTAGCCTAAGATAGTAGAAATAACTTTCAGATCATGATTCGTGATCTCGATGAGAAGCAGGATTATGTGCTGTTGTAAATCGATGATATATATGGATCATAGCTGATAATAAAAAACAGCTATTGTATCTGGTGAGCATTTACATTTCCATTTTGCGATACGAATTGCTATCCCTGTGAAAGGTTTTTTTTTTCAAGTTGGCAAGACTTTCTCAATCGAACAACCAACATCTGATTTCTGCTCATTCTGGTTTGCCATGTCAACATTAGGAGCCCTAGCTTCTTTCAAAAGTAGTTAACAATTAGAATTCAAGTCAAAGTTCAAAAGCAGAGCTCATGAACGGTATCAGCTGGCTCTCTATAGTCCCCTGGAAAAATATTTTCATTATCGTTAGTTATGTGCCTCCAAATAGTAGCCTAGATGTTTATGAAAAGCATTTCAGTAATATTGATTCTATTTCAAATGCATGCTCGAGTTCAGACAATATTTGTGTGTTAGGTGATTTTAATCTCACTGATATAATTTGGAATTGGTCAGAGAGCGACAAAATGTTGACTCCCCATAATATGAAAAAGACTATGAATTCTTCTTTATTGACTCTCTTTACTCGCTCAATTTAAATCAAGTTAATCATATCGTGAACTCACTACATAAAATCTTAGATCTTGTTTTTATCTGCTGTGAAGAGTTTAAGGTTAATGTAACAAATGTTCCCTCTTCACTTTGAAATGACTCTATTAATCATAAAGAACTTTTTATTGAAATTGATCTGTATACATATTCAATAAGAACCAAGAGAACTATGGAAAAATGTTATAACTTCTCGAAATCTAATTTTTTCGAACTTAATATTGTGTTCAGTAGTATTGACTGGAATTATGAATTTTTGAACCTTAAGCTAGATGGCATGTATAAACGCTTCATTGAAATTTTAGAAGATGGTTTTGCTAAATTTGTTCCTTGTTTTTCCAAAAATAAATTGTCTAAGCCCCCTTGGTATAATAGACAGCTCTCAAATTTAAGAAATGTAAAGCGAAAAGCTTTTAATAAATTTAAGAAATCAAATAGTTCATATGATTATACCGTTTTTAGTAAACTACGCAAAGAATTCTCCAATCTAAGTAAATTTCTCTACAAGGTTTACATGATGAATATTGAAAGTAACGTCAAATATAACAGTAAATCATTATGGTCATTTATAAATTCTAAAAAGAAATCGGTGGGAATTCCAGATGCAATGTTTTTCAAGGATAGTAAGTCCTCTAATTTGGGTTCTAATCTTGAATTGTTCTCTAACTTCTTTGAATCGGTTTACTCCAAATCAGGTTTAAATAATAACTCGATAGACAATATAGCATGTAAGGTTGATATTGGCTCATTCCAGTTATGTAATGATGAAGTCCTTTTGGCGCTTAAGTTGCTTAAACGCAATCCTATTGCTGGGGCTGATGGTATCCCAACTATAATTCTTAGTTACTGTTGTAACTCTCTCTGCTTCCCTTTGCTTAATATTTTTAACCATTCACTTTCTGAGGGTATCTTCCTTCAAGAATGGAAGACTTCATTCCTTGTTCCTATCCTAAAGTCTGGACCTAAAAATAATGTCGAAAACTATAGGGGAATTTGCAAGTTATCCGCAATTCCTAAGGTTTTCGAAAGCATTATCACAAACAAACTTGAGTTCGTCACTTAAGAGTTCTTATCAGTTGCTCAACACGGTTTCGTTTCCGGTAGGTCTACTACCACTAACTTGGCACTTTTCTCATCGTATGTTGTCAACGCTATTGAGAACAAATATCAAGTCGATACAGTTTATACCGACTTCAGTAAAGCCTTTGATTCAGTAAATCATGCAATACTATTGAAAAAGCTTGAACTTTTTGGTTTTCACTCGAAGATTTTATCATGGTTATCGTCTTATCTTGTTGGGAGAACACAAAAAGTACGCATAGGCAATGTTTGCTCCAGATCGATTCAATGCACATCTGGGGTTCCCCAAGGCAGCCATTTAGGTCCATTGCTCTTCACAATTTTTATCAATGATATAACTTTGGCTATCAAGCACTGCCAGTGTCTATTATACGCCGATGATCTAAAACTGTATCTAAAAATTAAAAGCATAGATGACTGCCGCCTAGTACAATCAGATCTAAATTCTATTTCAGAATGGTGTAACCCCAATGATAGAAAGCTTAACATAAAAAAGTGTAATGTGATAACCTTCTCAAAATTGATCTCGATTTCGCAATTTGATTACGTCATTGACTCTAACCTACTTTGTAGGGTTGATAAGATCAAAGATTTAGGCGTTGTTCTCGATTCAAAATTTTGTTTCAAAAATCATATTGACTATATTGTCTTGAAAGCGAATTCTGCCATCGGTTTTATTAACAGAAACTGTAAAGATTTTAAAGATCCATATGCCCTCTTATCTTTATATTTCTCCTTGGTAAGATCGCTTCTTGAGTATGCCGATGTCATTTGGAATCCCGCGTTTAATACTCACTCCGATCGCATCGAAAGAATACAAAGACGTTTTACGAGACTAATATTCTTCAAAATGCGTTGGAATTTCCGCCCAGAATATTCAGCCAGATGCCAATTACTTGGAATTAAATCATTAAAATCGAGGCGAACTATTCATGACGTAATGTTTGTAAGAGATATATTAAGTTATAATATCAAATGTCCACCCCTTCTTTCAATGGTACCGATCTATGTACCTGCTAGATAACTAAGATCTAGAGATTTTCTTTTTCAAAACGCGCACAGAACTAAATATGGGAGTAACGAACCTTTATCTAGAGCAATTATATCTTTCAATGAAGCTTGCAGTAATATTGACTTATGTGTATCTAGAGATAAATTTAAGGCAATGCTTTTGGATATTTACTTTCTTTAATTCATTTGTATACCTCAAATATCTGTTATGGTTCCCGTGGCAGAATCTATCTAAAACACATTCCAGAAGACAACAAATCAGTCAAGTGAAGAGAAGAACACCATTCCCGCATAAGAAAACATTGATCTGTCAACACTCAAATCCAATCCAATAGACGATAATTTCATTTCCAGATCAAGGAATGCCACTCGATGGCACTGAATGTTTACAAAATTTGTAATGTAAATAGCCCCGATAAACAATCACCCCTACTACCATACAAACAACCTTGTATTTAGCACCACACACTGGTAAATATTTACCTCTCTTCGATGCGTGGAAACTATCGAACGGCGATATTCTTTCGATTTGTGCCACCAGCTTCGAGCGCGGCAGTATCAAGCGATCGGCATTAATGTGGTCCACGGCCTGCTTGAAAGCCAATTCCTGATTATCGTCTGACGGATGAAAGAGTCCACCTATAATTAGCCGCAGCGCACATACGAAACGCATTAACGTGAAAAATCAATAGCACTCGTGCCACAACCAGACCCAGAGATGAGATAAACTCACCGATTTTTATCACATCTGGCAGCGAATTGACGCGAAACAAAACAGCACATAAAATCAAAATGATTACTTGCACACGTCGGACCGTTGAAAACATTTTACTTTCGAAAATAGCACACTTATTGCTGCATTATTATTATTTTTTTTCGATGGGTAAATTCTCGGGAGCAGTTTTCTCCTTGCTGTGTCGGTCGTAAGTGTTTTAGTACTAAGCGGGCTGCAGATGCACAGCATCCAAGTAACAGTTGTCAAACGTATCCTCCGACCTGACGTTTCAGGTGCGCATGAGTCGGCGGGTGCGGAGACTTGGACGCCATGCTGGAAATCTCTCCACTTTCAACGGAGTCACATCCCGCTGTGCCAGATGCTGCTAATCGCTTGTACTAAGCTAACTACCCACCGAATGAAAAGAAAACAAATAGCCAGATCGAAGGGGAATTGTTGCACGGACATTTCCCAGGGTGGGTGGAAGGTGAATTCAAGAGCAAAAACTTAGAATCCTTCAACGGCGCAGTGTGTGTTGGCTGTATTGTTTTCCGGCGGACTTTGCCTTTGTTCGTTAAGGAGATACGAGTACGATTGTGAGCAAGGATGCTCATTTGGTTCCCAACGAATTAACCCTTTGAAATCTGCGGCATTCACTGTCGGATTGTGGTGCCCCTCTCCGCGTGTGTATACTTGGTTTTGTTAAATATTTCCACATATACGAGTACACATCCGTCCCCGTGGGCGGGAGAACGACATCAAGAAGCTGCTCTTCTGTGGCACGTTGGTTTTTGATACTCGTACGCTGTCCTTGAGCGGCAAACCCCTGGGACTCGCCTCTCTCCTTGGGTTGTTTTTGCTGTCTTCCTGCAAACATACATATCACAAGGTTTAACCAGGTCAAAGACAGCAAAACGCCAAGAGGAAGAAAACAACAGAATTAATGAATACAGATGGAAGAGAAAGCGAAAGTGTCTCTGTAGGAAGTCAGAGGCTATTGAAGCAGAAAATGAGAAAAATTAGGCACAACATTCTGGAAACGATAATTTGTTTTGAACGCCGAAAGGACAAGTTCAATGGGCGAGAACTACACCCCCTCACCACCAGTTGTGGATGATGTGCTGGATGGTGATGTCCTGGGTGAATCACATACCAGCATTTGGGCCTGGTCAAGCCATCATCCGTTTAGCTGTGAATTGAGAGCATGCAACACGTTTCAATCTTGGTGGGGGTTGATTTTTTTGTCGCCCCATAGAATGCAGAGAAATTGAAAACAGAAAAACCAAATCAATACCTGGGAAAATCTGTGCATGAATAAATTAAAAGTTTCAACAAGGATTTATTGCGGAATGCTCGGGCTGAAGTGGTCGGTCTTCGCCCGGACTTTCCCAGCTCACTTTGGCCAGAGTTTTGCAAATTGTTCGCTTCTTTTCTCCGGCGATGGTGTATTTTTTACCCGCCCTGGAAGAGTAATGGACTTAAGCAGATTGCGAGACGGCCAGATAGTTGGATTGAAGTGATGATATGCAAATATATTCAGTAGATTCAGGGTATGCAAAAATCCCCCTTAAATGGAATTATTGAGCGTTTCGGGTTGGACGGTATGCGCGGCAGCGTGTAATGAGCGGGAAATGTTGCATGCAAATCTAAAAATAGTTCTAGATAAGTTGTTTACCGTATAGAGCGAGCTGTGGGATTTTGTATGCAAATGCGGTTGGTGGAATTTTATTTGCAATTCTTTAGCAAAATGAAAATATTCAGCAAAAGAGTGGGGGGGGGGGGGGGGGGGTGTATTTTTGACGCATGCAGATGGCGAAATGCAATCTCGCTAAATGAACAGAAGAACGTGATCGGCATGTCCAGTCCAAGCTTTGTCCTTGTCCTTGCTGATAATTGAAATAACACCCCCGGATGCGTGTTATTTCAATTATGAGCAAGGAAATGTATTTAAAATATCACCTTCTGAGGGCAGCTAATCGGGGTAGCTAACCGGAAATGTTTATGTTTTTTCAGAGCTGGCAGTTAGAGTTTCCTTTTGTTTGAAGGTCGAAAAATCTTACAAATGCTTTTGATATTCGTTCTTTGGGCAAAGTGCGCAAATCTGCATGGTAAATTTCATATAGAAAGCCAGCTGTTTGTAAAGGTCTTGATGACTCGATAAACGCGACAGGTTGCAGTGCACGACTCAAAAATCAGCATCTTCGGATGAATAGAATTTTGAAGCTGCACATTCGCTCTTATTTCGACTATAGCCGTCAAATTTTGAGAAATAAAAAAATGAATGACGGCTATAACCGTCGTTTTGTGTCCTACGTAACCATTTTTATAATTTATACTATTGAGTACGATACCATACTATTTTTTTTTGTTTTGTGTTGGGAATTCGCTGGAAGTAAAAAATCATCGAAAGACATTGCAGAGCTAGTATGCGAGGGATGCTTCTGCAATAGTGATGGACTTTAACTCATCTAAAACAAGTAAAAGTGCTATCATCGGCCTGGCCGATGCTTTGATACCCTCCACTGCATACAAGTCATGCAAAGTTTTAGGCATGTGAGGTAGTACGTAATTACATTGAACAACAGACAGAGAGACACATGGGCCTAATATTGATTTTGTATGGAAGGTACCAGAACTACTTGACCGACATAGCCCATTTTTAATACCAACTTGACGACAATAAAAATAAGTCCTCTCACAAAATTTCACTAACCTAGATAGATTCTTTTCGACGCTATCGTACTTTCAACATGTGTTTTCTAATATTAGTTTTGTATGGGAGGTATCAGCCCAAGTAACAATTTTACTTCGGTAAGGTTCAAATTTGTAATTTCTGTAGGCAACAGCTTCGATAGATCTTCTATAGTCTTTGTTAAACGAAGTTGATCTATTTCGAAGCAATTGTTTCGATAATAACTTCAGTAAGTCCTTTACGAAGCATACACACAGGCTTTATAGAGGGATATGAAATTAAGTTTCGATAAGATCTCTATTAGTCTTCTGAAAATTTGTCTGGAAATGGGTGGAAAGTTAATTGCTTCGATAAGGCTTGTGGTTCGTAGCACTTTCTGGAAGCTTCTTTAGCTGGAAGCTGCACAGAAGCACTTACTCGTACTTCATATGGAGGCTTTATAGAGGTAAAAATGAATTTGATATGAAATGAATCACAGCTGTCTATAGAAACCACAATTAATGAATCGGGGAAAAATGACAAAATATAAATCACACTTAGCACAGTGAAAAATATGTCAGTAATGTCATTTTAAATAAACACTTTTCGCCCATAAATAAATTGGGTAACACTAAATGTCTTGCTTACAACATCGGTCGAGTACGCTGCAAGTTTATTGCAAGTCTTAAGGAAACTCTAAAATGTATCAAGTAGTTCAGATTTACCACTGATACAGCCGAATTAGCCCAGGGGGTAGTGTATTGGACTACGGAGGTGGACCCATGTTTGATTCTCAGTGCGACGCATGTAAGTAAAATATAAATTATAACGAGTACGTTAAACTCCATGAACATTGCAAAAAGTCATCGGATAATATTTTTTATTAATAGGATAAAAAAAATAAGAAAATGTAAAATTTAAAAATGTAATAAAAAGCATAAATATATTTTTCTTGTTCATTTTTGAGCCTCTATAAAGCTCTCATAAAGTTTCGGTAAGGCCCTACCGAAGTAATAACCTACTGCCGATAAATCTGAGATGCTTCTTTTGCGAAGCAATAGCCTACCGTGGATGTTAATTGCCTTTCAGACGAAAAAGTTGTGGTTTCAGTAAGGTCTATCCAAGCTGTTCAGGAAGTCTTAAACAAATAAATAACTGCATTAAAGTGCGCCATATCTGTTTCCATTAGACTAATATTGCGGGAGGTGAAAGAGCTTCGATAGCACCTTACCGAAGTCAAATTGTTACTTTGGCAGTTTTTGAAATACATAAGTCCAAATTTCAAAAGTACCGATTTTGTCAGCGAAAAAGTGAGTATGCAGTCATTTTTACCTCACTTACTTAAGCGAAAATGTCAATTTTGGTTGAAATCGTTGGAGCCGTTTTCGAACAAAGCAAACTGGTATGAGCATTTTACATGGGAAGTACCATTAATATTGAGGTTACCGTGCAAAAAAAAAACTGCCCGAACCGTAAGCCCCAAACTCCAAATCCGAAGTTTGAACCGAATCAGGGCAGCTGTTTAGGCTGTAGGCCTCGGGAGCATACAGACAGGACTGACTGACAGACAGACGGACGGACAGAATTTCGCGACCCACTTTTTTGAGTTCCTCTATCATCGTAATGTCAGAATTGATTAACATCTCGAGTTGGAAATTTTGTGCGAATACAATATCTTTCTCTTACTACGTAATCGAGAAAGTTGAAAACTTAAAAATTATATGACTTGTTTGCTCCTTCAGCAAGTTTGGGGAACATTAGCATTATCATTTTATTCATTAAATTTTGGTTTTCTTAATGTTCAGTTGTTGTTTTTAAGGAATTTTAATGAAATGCAGGGCAACCCAAGTAACAATTTTACTTCGGTAAGGTTCAAATTTGTAATGTCTGTAGGCAACAGCTTTGATAGAGCTTCTATAGTCTTTGTTAAACGAAGTTGATCTATTTCGAAGCAATTGTTTCGATAATAACTTCAGTAAGTCCTTTACGAAGCATACACACAGGCTTTATAGAGGGATATGGAATTAAGCTTCGATAAGATCTCTATTAGACATTTGAAAATGTGTCTGGAGATGTGTGGAAAGTGAATTGCTTCGATAAAGCTTGTGGTTCGAAGCGCTTCCTAGAAGCTTCTTTAGAGCTTCTGACCGAAGGCATTATAGAAGCAATGAACTGTCATGCAGTCATAACTGCTTGCGATTGGAAGCTGTACAGAAACACTTACTCGTACTTCCTCCTAACTTACATATTGTGGCTTTATAGAGGTTAAAATTAATTTCATATGAAATGAATCAAAGCTGCCTAAAGAAACCATAATTAATGAATCGGGGAAAAATGACAAAAAATAAAATACTTCTAGCACATTGAAAAATATGTCAGTAATGTGAATTTAAATAAACACTTTTCGCCCATGAATAAATAAGGGTAACACTAAATGTCTTGCTTACAACTTCGGTCGAGTAAGCTGCAAGTTTATTGCAAATCTTAACCAAACTCTAAAATGTACCAAGTAGCATTATGACGAATTAGCCTAGGGGGTAGTGTATTGGACTACTACGCAACAGGACCCATGTTCGATTCTGAGTGCGGCGCATGTAAGTAAAATGTAAATTATAACGAGTACGTAAATGTAAACTCCATGAAAATTGCAAAAAGTCTTTGAAAATAAAGATAAAAAAAATTAAAAAAATAAGAAAATGGAAAATTGAAAAATGTAATAAAAAAAATAAATATTTTTCTTGTTCATTTTGGAGCCTCTATAAAGCTTCCATAATGTTTCGGTAAGGTCTATCCAAGCTGTTCAGGAAGTCTTAAATAAGTAAATACTTGCATTAAAGTGCGCCAAATGCGTTTCCTTGAGACCTTATGCAGTTAATATTGCGGGAGGTGAAATAGCTTCTTACATAAGTCAAATATATAGAAAGCGCCTTACCGAAGTCAAATTGATTCCTTTGGACGCTATCGTGTTTTCAACAGACAGAGAGACACATGGGTCTAATATTGGTTTTGTATGGTCGGTACCAGAACTACCTGACCGACATAGCCCATTTTCAATACCAACCTGACGAAGATAAAAAGAAGTCCTTTCACCAACTTTCATTCGGGTATGTCAATTCATTTGGGCGCTATCGTGCTTTCAGACAGACAGACAGACAGACAGACAGACAGACGGACATGACTGAATCGATTCAGAATGTGATCCTGATTCAGAATATATATACTTTATGCGGTCTCCGGTGACTCCTTCTTGGTGTTACAAATGTAATGACAAAGTGAATATACCTTCCTGTGGAGGGTATAAAAACTGCCGGGGGACTGACATTCGCCATCCCGAATAAGATTGCACCTAGTCGTACGACAAATCAGCAATTTATTTTTGAATTATTTTATGAATTTAAGGGAAAAATCCGCCGTTTGTCGGATTTCAAAATTTGTTTTGTTTGAAATCCATACCTATTTTCTTAGCCCTAGCTAAATCTTATAGATCAAGAGGTTTTATCCGTGTCAATCTCATGATTACATCGTCATTATTTAAAAGTTATTTCTGTATTTACGTGGTTAAGAAGCCTACTTCTGTGCTTCCGAGCAACCTTTTTAACCTCATCTTCAACCGTTTCAACATTTAGATTTCAATGCAGATCGGCATTGCGTATGTACCAAGGTGCATTAACTATCCTGAATTGTTTGTTAAGTTGTTTGGCATGTGCATGCCCACAACTGGAGCCCGTAGGTCCATGCTGGTTTCAGAACTTGCGTTTATAGCTATACCTTATTGTAGTTGGACAGGGATGAGTATCTCCCAATAAGCCAATACATTTAACTGTATCGCATGTTCATGTCATGCCTAGATATTTGGCTGTGTTTTAATATTCCATTACATTGTTGTTAACGTAGACTGGAATGTGTGGTACGTTTTTATACGTAAAATTAATATGGACTGACTTAAGGTCATTTAATCTAATCTGCCATTTCTTAGTCCATTCTGAAATATTGTTTATTGCTGTTTGAAGCTTTTTTGTTGCTATTTCGACAGTTGCTCCCACAGCAAGGACAGCAGTGTCATCTGCAAAAGTAGCTGTGGTGGTTTCTTCACTTTCAGGCAGATCGCTAGTGAAAAGGAGGTATAGAACTGGACCTAGCACACTGCCTTGCGGTACACCAGCTTTAATCTCTCTTAATGTTGAGTACTCTGTCTCTTGCTTAATTCTGAAGAATCGATCTGATATATACGACTCCAGAATGGTCGCATAGTTCTTCGGCAGTTGCTTTTGTAATTCGTGCATCAGTCCTTTTTACCAGATTTTATCGAAAGCTTGTGCTATATCAAGAAATACTGTAGAGCTCACATTTTTCTCTTCAACTGCTTCTCGATTTTATCTGTTATTCTATGCACCTGATCAATGGTAGAGTGCCTATTTCTAAATCCAAATTGGTGAATTGCGACTAGCGATTTTTCATCTATTATTTTTTGCAGACGTTTTGCCAGCACTTTTTCGAATAACTTGGACAACATTGGTAAAATAGATATTGGGCGATATGAGGTAACTTCGTAAGGTGGTTTGCCTGGCTTTGGTATCATTATTACCTCCGCGACTTTCCACATGCTTGGCACATATTTTAATTTAAATGCAGCATTTATAATCTGCGCTAGTTTTTTTTTAGACCTTTTTGTGGGAATTGTTTTAAGATTTCCCCTGTAGTCAAATCAAACCCTGGTGCCTTTTTTGTATTTATGTTTTCTTTTCTTTCTTTCTTTGGCAAGTTCTTTACCTGTTACCGACCGAATAGGTCTATCTTCTTCGCACCTGACTTCGAGTCCTTGATGACCTTGATCTTCATAAGGTTTGAATACGTCTTCAAGATACTCAGAAAAAGTGTTTGCTTTTCGCCCAGATATCTTCTCTGGTTTTTACTGGCGGAATGAGAGCTATTGGCCTGTTCATTTTCTTTGTTGCCTTCCAGAGCGAGTGGTCAGTACTAGCATCATTTGTAAGACTTGTGAAGTTTTCAAAGACTCGTTATTGAATTCTCTTACAGATTTTCTGAGCTTATAATTTAAGTTATTGAGTGTGGTCTTGTCGCTTGGCGCCCTTGTTTGTTGCCAGCGTTTCCTAGCTTTCCTCTTTTCTGTAATAATTTCACATATTTCCCGAGGATAAGAGTTTTGTTTGATCTTTTTTGTTGTTTTGGGAGTTGCAGCCCACGCAGCCTTTTGTATACTGAGCGTCATGTTTGAACTGCTTCTTCTAGTTGATCTTCTGAGTACGATACCGTTCTATGTGGCAACACTTATTGCGTTTACGTTCTGTTCGAATGTGTTGCATTTTGCTTTTGAAATGGGAAATCCCCTATCTGCAACAGAAATTAAAATTTGAAGTTCGACTGCATTAGCCGTCTTTATTCTTCATTTGAAATTGGGCTTGTTGGAAAAAAGTGTGTTTTTTTTAGAATCTTTTCTGGTGAGGATAAATTTAATAATTTTAATTTAGGATTTAAAAATACATTTTCTATTAATTTTGAATGCAGAATTATGGAGGAACACAATAAAAAATAAAGAGCAGTTCGTAAGCTGTTTGAAGAAGTCGACAGTCGAATTCGGAAAATAAGTCGGAATTGGAAACAGATTCCGACAGTGAAACCACTAGCAGCTGTCAGACGGCCATAGCCGTCATTCGCACGACAAATCAGTAGTCGCATATGAGTGACACAAATGACCGCTATAGTAGCTATTTTGAAAAACGCTTTTCATTGTTCCAATCGGTTTCACAGAGATTTTTGTTTTTTTTTTGCCTTCTTTTAAGCTTGTCCCTAGTTTTCCCCCTTTGTATTCATAAAGCTCCAAAATTAGCACTTTTCCCCTCAATCTGGGTTCACTGGCTGAAAGTGGTTATACGATTTCGGGTTTTCAAGATTTTCGAACTTTTTCGGTCGAAATTTGGAATTTTCAGCCTCGTAGTGGGTTTTGTTTTGGCGGCAGCCCAGCAAATTCTCGTCGCCTGAGAATTGTTTTGTTCCATACGCCACTTTTGTCGTTTTTGAGTTCGGAACGGATTCGATGGTAATTTTGTATGCTCTTTTTAAATCTGTGATTCGATTTGCTCTATGTCTTTCCAATCCCGATATTTTGTCCCATATGTTTCACCAAAATCAACTGTTTGCAGATTTGTTTTATGCTATAAACCATTTTTTGGCGTTTGGGACAATTTTTTGCGAGAATTGCTTTCTTCCACGTGCATATAACGGTGACAAGAAATGGAGAAAATATTAACAAAGTTGAGAATTGGTTTGTCCTACGTGTACTTGGGTTAAAGAAATGCTATGTATGTGGGACGCCGATCGCAAACAAAATTTTAGTATTGGTTTGATCCACCTCCATTACAGTTGTGTAGATATTCGCTATTATGAAAATATGAATTCAGTTACTGGCTGAACACAATGGGGCTGCAAACGCAATACATAGTTTAAGATCAAAACCGATATCAAAAGAAAAGAAAAAAGATTTGCAAGACTTGCTCCCGTTTATTTATAATATCGAGAAGCAATACTTAAAAACGTTGTTAAATACTTAGAAACAAATTTTAGTCTCGACTTTAAATTTACGGATGCTCACAATTGCGAAATTTGTATGGAAAATATAGCCACTGTGAACTACTAAAATTTTGAGTCGAAACCGATACCAGTAGAACTAAATTAATAAATTAATACTAAACACTTTGAATAATTTTCTTATTTGATTGTATTTTTTTAATAAAAACTTTGTTACTAAAAATGGTGAAATCGATTTATTTTTTAAGTTTAAGCATCCAACTCGTTTTCTTGGTTGGTTGGTTGTTTTAAGTGGCTGTATTCCCGTCTTCTGACGAGGGAAAAACACAAGTAACGCATTAAGCGCCATTTTGAGACCATAACTAACGGAACCAGAAGAGAAAAAGGGGGAGAAAGAAGTTAAGGGAGCTCAAAACCAGACCTAATACACTGAGTCTGGTTTTCGCTAATGCCGGACACTCACAGAGAAGATGAAACACTGTTTCACCCGTGTTTGTGGCAGCGCAGCTACGGCAGTGGGTGTTATGAGGGATGCCAAGCTTAGCAGCGTGAGTTCCTAAGGGCCATGTTTTCTTGCCTTTCAGATATTTTTTGGATGAGAATTGCTTTGTGCCATATCCATGTTTTGGTGTGCCACGTGTATAAAAAAAAAAATGTTTCAAATCAGGACACAAGTCAAAAAAGTAGACTTATACGTTAATTAACGTAGTACGTAGTAATTAAATGGTACTGTAGTGCAAATGTTTTATTTCGGAACACCTTTCATTTAAACCTTTGAAGCTTTATTTTTTGTCGCAACCAAAATGCCCAACTATATTAAGAGATTTTTTTAACAATCCTTGCTCTGAACTCTGTTTTTTTTTGCACATTGTCAGGCTAATCTTTTTCATAATAGCATTTTATGGATTGAGTCCCAGGAAATATGCATGATGGAAGTATCCCTGGTCATTAAAGGGCTTAAATAAAAATGTAGGCGCAGTGGCTTAGTAGTATAATAAGTATCCTCATTATTTAAAATAAGGATCTAATGCAGGTAACATTTATTTGTTTACATATGTCAATACTTTCCTGAAGTATAAATTTGTTTAATTAAATCTGGTTTTTGTTTTAAATTTGTATTGTTAAATTGTGTTAGACTACTAAGCGAGGGGTCCCAGGTTCGAATCCCGAAAAAACCCAAATTCTAACTTATAGTTTTTTCCCGCTGCGGCTTTTCAAATTGGAAATTTTTGAACATTTTATAGAAAAAGACAAAACATTTTAAAAATTTTAGAATTTTGTTTGTGTCTTCCGGGGTCGAATGCTCCAAGAGAAAGAGTTTTTTCAGTCTTAAATAATGTTTGGACAAATGGAAAAAACCAAATGAAAGTCGAAACTATGAAATCAATTTTAATTACTAAATTTAACTATGAAATGACCTGTTTAGAGTTCAGAGAATATTTAAAACAAAAACCAGATTTAATTAAACAAATTTATACTTCAGGAAAGTATTCAAATATGTAAACAAATAAATGTTACCTGCATTAGATCCTTATTTTAAATAATGAGGATACTTATTTAGTTTTTAAGCGTTTATTTTACAATATTTAGTTAAATTAAAGACTGAATTTTATTAATTTATTTTACCTAACATAGGTACAAATTAAGAGTTCCTTCTGTAATATTAATTTTAATGTACGAAAGCAAAGACTGAATCCTTGTGTTATATTTTTTTTATTGAGTTATTTTTAAAAATAAAAAAATAATAATTAAGAACTGGGTTCATATTTTTTTTTCTTTTTCCTCATTGTTTGGAAAACAGATGGTCACAGTACGTATGGAACAAACCAATTCTCGGGCGACGAATTCTGTATACCAAGCTAAATGACAGTATAGATTTTCAGAAGAAGATCAGTTCTATAACAATGAAGCTTGGGAAGTTTTTAAAACCCAACTAAATGCATGCCACACTGCGTGGCCCAAAACTAATAACTGGAAATCATTTCTGTTGCGTCCGAACTATAAATCTTAACGCACTCTCATTGCTGTGGTAGTGCACTGAGGGACACCTTAGGGACAAGTTAATCTTCTCAAAAAATACGCACTAGGTACGGAGCTATTTGCTAAGCCCCTACCTATATACGATTGAATTGGACAGTCTTGAAGCTTTCAGCACTTAGTGTGAGAGCTTTCAGTTCATATTTAGATGCAGCAAATGGTGTTACAATCCCGAAGATATGGGCGACCAGTTGTGGAGGTCTTAGGTTCGATAAAAACGCATCTTAAGGTTCATTTCACTGCGCCTTAAAAAAATATATGATAGTCGCGTCGGTCAAGAACAAACTACCCATAGCTGTTCTCCCCGAATTTGTGCAGTCAAATCACACTTCAAAATGGACAACTGTGCGTTGAAATTACTGTCGATGTTGGCTTAAGTAGCGCAACAGCTATCGTTGCAGTTCAAATGTCTGTGACCTTGGCAAATGATTTGAGGAATTAAACGGACAACTGGCAGCTCTTTACAATTTCAATGCTCACATTTAAATTTTTAGTTCAGGGACCCAGGACTCCGCTGATATAAAGAGTTACAGCTGCAGATATTAGCCACATATAAGACTCGTTTTAGCGCACAGGCTTTGTTCAATCAGTATTGGAAACGATCGCCGTCGACAGCCCCAGATGCAAAATTCGACCCCGGCCCACCATCGAACTTGTAAGAAATCATCGTTAACAAACGGGCAAAAGAAAAGAATTAGTATTGTGACAAGCCAGAAGTGGGATAGCACAGCAAAAAGGCAGATGGACACAATAATTACTCCCCCCGACCAGGGTAGAGCAGAAATGGAATGAGCATCAAACTCCTACATTTGAATTGTTTCACTTGGATTGAATACGTGCTGGTCTTTGTTTCCTACACATGTTTCTTATCACTGTGATGTTATAAAGTTGTATAAAATGCACAGTCAATTCAATGGAACTACACACACCCAGCTTGCGATGTGTAATTTGAGATTGCACACAGCACAAGACTGTGCCAGCCACCCAAATTTCAATCGAAAGATACCTCGAATCTGGTTTCAACACCCCAGAGTGTAATGTCTTCAAAGATTGCCTGCCTAGCGCCACTGCACGAGTATACGTAACTTCGTCTTTCTGTTCGAACTCAACGGAGAGAAATGTGAAACTTGCTAGACTTAATTTCATTTCCGAGGTTTTTATCCTTCCACCCAAGTTACATCAACCGAATTAGGTCACACCAGTATATATGGCACATGTGCCCAATACTCCAATACTCATACACGTACCTACTTTAAATCCGTTGATTTTGTAGAGATGGAAAGGGCTTCTTTAACGCGTATTTTTCCCTGCCCAGTGTATCATTGGCATAAATGAAACAGGATCAGGCCGGAATATTTCGAATTTAAAATGCACTTCCGGTTTTCCATCGCTACACATTTATATTGAAAATCTCATGTATCCCATGCGCTCTGGTACGTATCTGTACAGGACATCAACATGGTTCGTTTAAATACATTTTTTTTGGGGGGGGGGGGGGGGGCCTTTGCGATTAAAATCGATTCAAATCAACGACACGTGTATTGTGCTGGTGCTTGTGCATCTACATATAGCAAATTCAATGAGGTTTTGTTTTTGTGCGGTTGTCTGTGGAGCTGTAATGTGACAGGCGAGTAGTCCATTAAAAATGGCTTTGCACCCCCAACGAGAGAATCGTGTGCGGACGTGAATTTGATTTTATTACATTTGCCTTCTTCTGAATGCGATGTCTGTCGGATACCCATCAAGGCAGTGATTAAAATAAAAGGTACGGTATTTCGGTAGTAGAACGGCATTCAGACAGCAAGAGTGAATGAAAGAAAATTCGTTTATACACCTACGTTGGATGGGAGGAAAGGTATCCTCGATCTACATTTATGCGATGTAGTTACAACCCAGCTTTTGGATACTCGTATACTCGGGGAAGGGAAGACACTTGATACAAACGTATTCATGGATTTTGATCCAATTTATTTTGCATATTATTTTGACGTTGCAAAAGGTTGAAAAGGTACTCGCGTCCGTCACTAGCCCGGGTGGATTTGATTCCATTATCTCAAACTAGATCCATGCTCGGGCTTTCAACTCATTTAATTGCGGTCAACTCAAAAAACTCTACCCCGGATGGGCCCGATTAGGGCAGCTTAGATGTTGTAAATAGAACCACACGTTCGTTATGCATAAAGGCATAAAGTCCAGCAGCCAGCTGAAGAACTTTGACTTGGATTTAATGACCGTAACGTGATGTCAGGGGGCTGCTTGTGTGAAATATGTACTCTTTGGGTGTGGCGATTTCAAGGAACGACAGATACGTCTACGGGGGTCGACAGATATGTGCTTCCTGACTAAAAGCAACAACATTGAGCTGGTGTAGAGGCAACTGGGATGTCAGGGGGTAAAGGGCAACGTTGCAACTTTTTAAACTCATAAGCAGGGCTGTCGTTTTAAGACAAAAAGCAGCAGTATTAGCAGTCGACAAAAAGCAGTACAAAGCAGTACCTATAGCGTATACGATAGAGCTAAGTATGGAGCTACTAATCAACGTTAAAATTAAAGCACTTAACACACTTATGTAAATTGCTTATAGTCTTTATTTTATTCAAGAAAAAATATAAGACAATTCAATTGCACAAAGTAGTGAAAAAGTAAAAAGTAAAAAAAAATAAAGTAGTAAAAGAGGAAGTTCTTATATTAGCATAAGTCTTATGTACATTTTGAACACATTATAATTAATGACATTTGGCTTGTCAACTCCAGAACTTAATACATATAAGATAAGAAATAGATTACACTGTTTACAAAAAAGAAACAATTCCAATGCAAAAAAAGTCTTTCAAAATTCGTTAGTTATCATGGCTTAAATTCGTAGCTTTTGTAGTTATTGAGCATAGATTTGGCGCTTACTGTTGACACATTTAAACAGTTCCTAGTTTTTGTCATAATTAAATTAGCTCCGAGAAACCTCTTTCGCAAGTGGCACTACTCTGAGGTAGGGCAATTAATGATGCGATGAAAGTTTTTAAAGACGGGAAGCTATCTGCTCCCATAGTATTTTTAAGGAGGAACACTTCACTCCAAACACTTCACTCCAAACATTTTCGAAATCTGTAGATATAGAAACAGATGTCAAATTCAAAAGACCCCTCCACTCACTCTTCAATGCTCTTCAATATTAACTTATCTAATAAGATTGGGAAATAAAGAGGTGAATTCAATTAATAGTTGTTGCTACTTTCAACAAAACTTTGTCTTTAAGGTGAAACCTTTTCGTTATATGCCACGAAGCTTGTGTGCGAGTGCGACAAGCGCAAGAATACTCGCATAAGATGACGTATACATAACCCTTCTTTCATTTCCGTTTGTAAAGTATGTTTGTAAAGCAAATGCAAGAATATACTTTAAGGGTGCGTGTTTATTTCAGATGCTTGAACATTTTAAGAACAAAAAGCGCATATTTAAAAAAAAAACAGTATTTTAGGCAGCTGTGCAACACAGCAGTACATAGATACAAAAAGCAGTACAAACACTGCAAAACAGTACAACGACAGCACTGCTCATAAGCAGCGAGTATGCGGAATAGAAATGATACCTTTTGGTATCATATTGGGATAGACCCATTGAAACGCCGATTACATTTCAGTCGCGGCGATCAGTTTGAAATTTTTGCAAGTGCCATTTGAGCTATTCTAAGACCTCTTTTCGAAGAGATGATTTTATCAATTGCAGTTAAGGTTGTATTGTTTACATACATACATGATACAAATAAAATATCCCCTGAACTAAAAAAAAAAAAAATAGTTGGCGCAACAGGTCTGTAGGGACCCTAGGCCTAGCTTCTCAAAAACATTCGTTGCGTGTGATTTTTAGGGACCCTAGGCCTAGCTTCTCACAAACATTCGTTGCGTGTGAGTTTTTCATTTTTGGGACGAATACAAGGGATCTACAATTTTATGCCGGGTCCAAACGGCTAATTGAGAAGCTCATTCATGACAGTTATACTCTCGGATGTTTGTCAGACGTTCGCGAAGGTGGCGCAGCGGAAAGAAACCATAAGTTGGAACTTTGGGTTTTTTTCGGGATTCGAACCTCGGACCCTTGGCTTAATAGTCCAACATACTAACCACTAAGCCACTGCGCCTACAGTCCCCTGAACTATTCCTGTGTAAAATGCTATTTGGCATGCCCAATTTATTTTTTTGGAACGCTTTCGACCAAATCTTGCGTCGTCACAAAATTTGTACGAAATGCCTGCCATAACAATTCACACAAAAAAAATTGGTTTGGCACGAATACTTTGTAGGGGCCTTTTTGAACCAAAGATAACATTTTTGGTTTTTTTTTTTTGAAAGTAAATAAAGGTAGGAATTACAAAATGGAAAAGATTAGAGGGGATGGGAATGTGGAAGAAAATAAATAAATAAAGTAAAAGCACAAAATGTCTGCACACCCAAAAAAAATTGTTGAAAACCGCTGTTAAATCGACTGCATTCGTTGTCATAATCGACCCGACATCCAATGCTTTCAATTTAGCAGAGACATGGTTGTACTTTCCAAAACCAAATTATGAAAATGAGAGCATTTGGTGTAGATTTTACAACTAGAAAAATTGTAAATAAAACGGCATTCGTTGTTGAATATACAGCAAATTTTGTAAAATACACAATACTTATGTGTATAAACTACGGATTTTGGTTGTAAATATTATTCACAACACCTTGCGGTCAAAATGCAATTTCTGTCGTAAAATCTACATCTCGATTTCCAGAAACGATTACCCTTTGCTTTAATTTTTGCAGCTCTTTGGCCTACACAATTTTTTCTGTAAAATCTATGCTCCAAAATAAAAAAAAAGCATACACCAAATAATTTCAAATTCCTTTTATTGAAGTATTATTGAATCCATAAATGGCATAGTTACATTATGATTGGTTATACAAAAAAAATAAAATAAAAATAAATAGGTACACTTATTTCGGAAAACTCTTGTCCCATCCATTAATTTATTTATTTAAGTGAATAGGTGGACTTGTAAACTTATTAATGTTTAAAATAATAAAGTCATGAAGTATTTTTGTTAAATCAACCACATAGCAACTATAATGAAAATTAAAATACAAATTTTGTATTCAAACAACACAACACTTTTTGACAATGTGAAATTGCCCACCACTTCAAAAACTTCCACCTCTTATAGTAATGTTTTTTCTGTAGCCGCGTTTCCTATGACGGGATTATTCTGAACAGTATCCTTGTTTAAATACTCAGCATTTTTAGACAAAAAAAAAAGTCAGAAATCATTTGAAAAAAAACCTCACAACTTTGCACTCTAATAATTCGTCTTGTTGGTTCTAGACTTGATGATTAAAAGAGCAAAGGAATGTGCAGGAATGTATAAACCATGAAAATGTTCTGGCTGGGCTAGTGAGTTACGGTTAATGCAGCTGTCATATTCACAACTCAATGTATAGTATCAACTGAAAATGGTTGTAGATTTGAATACATATGCTGTGCATTTTACAAGTTCTACGTACTTTCTACAGCATTTTGAATGTGCATTTTACATTTTGGTTGTAGATTTGACCAATTCATACATGTACATTTAACAACAAAAATTGAAAACGCGCTGTCAATTTTACAACAAGAAATTGCGATCAATTGAACAAATTTATTACTGAAATAAAAGCAAACTCTGTGAAAGTTACAATTAATTGTGAATATGAACGCATTTGCTGTTAAATACACAAATATGCAACTTATTGTAAATTTGACAGCCACATGTTGTATAATTTACAGCGGAATTTTTTTTTGGGTGCAGAGAGGGCTAAATACAAGTTTAATTTTAAAAATGCAATAAAATGAACAAAATTAAATTATTTCCATGTATTATGGCTTTATTAGTAAAAGCAAACATTCCCACTAATTATGGAACACAACGTCGTTCACGATGCTGCCTCGGCTGGCTTCGCAGTAGCGCATTCTGTCACTCTAAGTTACCAAGACCTTGTTGATGGATTCGGGCAGTAGCTCACGGATTGCTTGGATGATATTGGCCTTAAGTGCTTGAATCGCTTCCGGATTGTTGGCATAACATCGGCCCTTCACGGTTCCCCACTAAAAAAAAGTCCAAAGGGGTCAAATTGCAGAACCGAGGCGGCCAATTGATGTCGCCAAGACGGCTGATGACACGATGTGGAAATTTGGCGCGCAAAAGATCGATTGTGGCATGGGCTGTGTGGCATGGCGCGCCATCCTGCATGAACCAGAAGTCGTCCAAATCCTTGCCTTCAATTTCAGTAAAAAAAAGTCGCTTAACATTGCTCTGTAACGCTCACCGTGCTCGACTACTGAGCGAGAGGTTTCAAGTTGAACACCCTCACGAACGCAAGTGTCTCGCAAACATCGGAGGGAGAATCTATTGAAAGTTTCTCAGCCTATCCGTACACAGAATGCGAACGCCTGTTAAATTGGTCACAAGAAAAATTTTCCTTCCAGTATTCATTTTCAGAACAACAAGTTGCTGACTTTATGACAGTAGCTCTCTGGAGAGGTGTAATTAGTCACCAATTTGTTTAAGTAGCTGCGACGTGGAAGTCACTGTGTGAGATTCTAAGGGAAGGCAGGGAGAAGGATTAGCAAAAAAAAAAAAGGATTAAGGAAAATTTTGATCATTTACAAGCGACGCTCTTTAAATATGGAGCAAGGCGCATATGTATTTACAAAACTATCAACCGACGTTAGTGCGAAGAGGACATTTTTTATGCCTCAGCTCTCCACAATCACAATACACAAAATGGCGATTTAATGTTTAGCAAGTAGTACCGGAGCACAATAAAAGATTTGGGGAAAGACGCAGCCATTTATGCTTTATTTTTAAAAATTGTTACTTAAGCTTTACAAAAAAAAATTAGTGCACTACAGGATAGATCCAAACGTTCTCGGTCATTGCAAACCCGACTTAAGCGAGATTCCTTTTTCGATTTTCCCAGTTTTTTTTTTTTAAACTAGAATTTGGGACTTTTACTGCGAGTGGAAGGGTAAAAAGGCGAATGCTTTTCTTTCTGCTGTTTTAGCATCTTGATTGCCGTCAAAACAGTACCTACAAAGGAGTTTGACGCACTTTTGATGGGCGAAAATTTATTTTGAGGTTCTCTGTGAATATTTGTTTCTTCACGCGTAAATCTTTGCTGAGCGATAGGCATTTCTGTAAGTTCCGAAATGAAGCTTCCACATAGTTTGGGTAGCATTCCTTGTTGAATTGATATTGTTTCGGCGTTCATCTAAGTTTTATTGACCCATCAGTACTAAAGATGAGTTCTAGATTAGTTTCAGCTATTATATCGTAGTGTAGCGGTGCAAAATGTTAAACCGGTTTACTGACAAGCAAGTCACTTCTTTCGCAAAGGGACAGTAGAGGATTAAAATATTTTGACGAGTACTTGGTCGTAAACTTACTTGAAAGCCAAACTATTGATGCAGATAGAAAATACTTTAAAACTTGAAATTTAAAAAAATATATGGGAGAACGAATTCCTGGCTTTTGAAAATTCTATGGTCCTTTATTGTAAGTACTGCCATTGTGTTTCAATATTTCTTTTTCAATTGAAATATATTTTTTTTCAAATTACCAATCCCGCCTGAACGGAGCGACTTAGAGCACCGTCCCATTTTTTTGTTTAAACTTGTTATAGGAAGATGCCTAGGAGCAGGTTATATTTAAGTTGCTCAAAATTTAATAATGGCCGCGCTCCACTGCCCACTAGGTGACTAGCGGCATGTCAAATCTATATAAAACAAATTACATTTCTCCATTAGCGCTAGACGTCTAGCACTTTTTGCGAAATATCCCTCTCAGGGAAATTTCTCAATTTAGCGCAAAGCTACCCGCTGAATTGAGAGAACAAAAAACGACCTGTCAAAGAAAATCGTTCATTCGTTTACAAAATAAAAATAAATACGGAGCCGAGCAAGTGTAATTGTGATAAAATTGTCAATAAGGTTACTTACCTTAAACCCGTATGACACTAATTTTTTTTTGCATATTTTCTGCTTTTAAAATGAAACTAAAGCAGTACGAAAAATACAACGAAAATTGCAGATAGGAGTGAGTGCGTACAAACCGACTTTATTTATGTAGCCACGTAAAAAAAAAAATGAATTAAAAATGTATTCAAATCACATTTTCCAGCTGCTTTTCTTTTTTTGACATTTCAGGATTATTTGAAAATAAATTCGATTAAAAATTTGCGGTTGCTTTGCAAACAATTGCTACCCCTTTCGTTATACACTTTTAGTCTCTTTTACACACCGCTGACTTTTCAACATTATAAAAACGGGCATTAGCAATTCAGATATTGTTTTTATCTATATATATAAAAATGAAACCCGTTTTCCGTTGTCACGACATAACATGAAAACGGCTTGACCAATTTGGCTGATTTTTTTTTGTAGTTTTCTAATACTCTGTACAAGGTTCTTACGGAAAAAATATTGAGAAAATCTCTCAGAAAGATTGAAAAATATACATTTAATTTTGCACATTTTAAAAAACGCACGTAACGAATGTCAACGTCATTCAATTTAAAACAAAAAATCGGTGGTAATCTGTGACAACACATCCATAACCGCGCTAACAATAATTTTATTAAGTTTTTGATAAAGTTCGTTTTGTTTTAAAGACTAAGAAGTTTTTTGTTTGCTAATAAGTGTCTGTTAATCACGGTAAGTTCACTTCACTTCATATCGATTTTTGGTAACTTTTGGTGACTACACAATATTACAATTTAACATGGTTATACAGAAAATATATGAGATCTTTTTATTTTCAGTTGGATTTTCGTTTTTAACAATGCCACCAACCAGACGTACAAACTTAGGCCATGCTCCCGGTGGAACTGGGAAAACTTTTTTGTTATCATTGATTTTGGCAACGATTCGATCGCAAAATGGAATTGCACTAGCCCTAGCTTCATCAGGTATTGCAGCTACGTTGTTGGAAGGCGGTCGAACAGCTCATTCAGCTCTGCCGTTGAACATTCAAATTAATGAGACTCCAACTTGCACCCTTTCGAGGAATTCTGCGATGGCCAAAGTGCTGCAGCAAACCAGATTGATCATTTGGGATGAATGTACGATGGCACACAAAAAATCTTTGGAGGCATTAGATCGCTCGATGCAAGATTTACGAAATAACAAAAAACGGTTTGGTGGTGCAATGATACTATTGGCAGGTGATTTTCGACAAATATTGCCAGTTGTTCCACGCTCAACGCCTGCTGATGAACTGAATGCATGTTTGAAGTCGTCCATTTTATGGAAATACATTAAAACACTTAAATTGAGTATAAACATGAGAGTCGAATTGCAGGAAGTGTTTTCCAAACAACTGCTCGATATTGGTAATGGTATTATTGCTGTTGATACATCATCTGGATACATTACATTCCCTACCAATTTTTGTAACTTTTGTGAATCAAAGACCGAACTCATGGAGATGGTTTTCCCAAACATTGCTCAAAATTACGTAAATCACGTTTGGTTAAGCGAACGTGTTATATTGGCAGCAAAAAATGTTGATGTGAATGAAATGAATTTTCAGATTCAAGAGAAAATAGCTGGCGAATTGAAGAATTACAAATCAGTTGATTCCATTACTAATGAAGATGAAGTTGTCAATTATCCAACAGAATTTTTAAATTCGCTGGAATTGCCCGGCTTACCACCTCATAATCTGCAATTAAAAATCGGATCAGTAATTATTATGTTACGGAACATAAACCAGCCACGTCTGTGTAATGGCACCCGGCTTGCGGTGAAGAAATTATTGAACAACGTCATCGAAGCCACAATTTTGAAAGGGAAGTATAAAGGCGAAGATGTTTTAATCCCACGCATCCCTATGATACCGAACGACATGCCATTCAGCTTTAAACGTTTACAGTTTCCAGTGCGGCTTGCATTTGCAATGTCAATAAATAAATCGCAAGGGCAGTCGCTAAGTATATGTGGCATCAACCTAGAAAATCCATGTTTTTCACATGGCCAATTATATGTCGCCTGTTCCCGTGTCGGAAAACCATCAACATTATTTATTTACGCGCCAGAACTTAAACTGAAAATATAGTTTATCAAAAAGCATTAGAATAGAGAGAAGCAGTGAAGGGTATAGAGGCTATTAGTTGCTTTCTAGAGCGCGCGTGGTGTTGAGCTCAGTGTTTACTTCAAAATGCAAAGTTGTTCAATAGCGATTTGTAAAAATATGAGTAAAATTGAACCCTATGGAATAAACACTATTATGAAAATATATATGTTGTTTTTTATTTAATAAAAATTAGTAAAGTCCTCAGGTATGGCGAGATCAGGGAAATAAGGATTCATTTTTATATGGAGGATATTATAGATTCCAGTTCAAATTGAATAGGTACTCATACAAAAGATAGGTCAGCTATACAAAATAAAGTAGTGCATCAAAGCTACGCTAAGGCGGTACGAAGTTCGCCGGGTCAGCTTTGAGAAAATAAATACTACTAACACTAAAATACTATTACGGACCCTAAAACGAAACAGTACCCGGGCGAAGCCGGGTCGGGCAGCTAGTAATAAATATATTGTATCATTTCTTTGTTTTGGAAATATTATTATTTCAATTGTAGTGTGGAAATAACTTTACCGCTGGCGTTAGGGCTCTAGCGCGGACGTTTCTTCATCCGGGATATTCTGTGCTAGACGTCTAGCGGGCAATGTGACAAATTTGCAGCTTTGTAAAAAATTGCCTATTTTTTGATTTTTTCTTAAGCTTTACGAGTCCATAACCTTAAAAGCAACAGCAACGATCTCGGAAGAGTTAAAATTTCTTTATCGATAGACCTAAAGCAACAATTAAATTTAACAAAATTCAAGAATGATGCTCACTGGCTGTCCGACTGTTAAAACAGACATTCGAATGGTGAATAAAAAAGTAAGTACAAATTATTTTAATTAAGAAATTAAATTTGTGTAACATTTATTAAACTTGCTGTTTGTCATTCACTTAAAAATAATTGAGTCATTACAAATGACATTAACTCACCTATTTTCGGGGGCGTATGAGTATTTTTTTCCTATGGAAATGAGAACATTTATTTTTGGTAAAGCTGGGTATATGGAAACTTCTGTACCACTGTTATAGCCAACAATTATTTGGCTGACTTTTTAGTGGACCTCCTCTCATGAACGTTTGACAAATTGCCGAGAGTATGACTGCCTTGAAAGAGCTTCTCAAATTAGCCGTTCGCACTCGGAATAAAATTGAGACATACAATTTTGTTCCGAGCTCGGACGGCTACTTCCAATAAAAAAAACACACACATATAACCGGATGCTTGTGAGAAGCTAGGCCTAGAGTCGGACCTGTTGCGAAAGCTATTTAACTTTTTTTATTTTTAATGTTAATATTTTAAAATATACAAACACATCTATCACGTTCGGGCATCTGCACAACAATTTTATCAGGAATTTGCGAAATTCAGTACTCAAAAATAATAATAATTAAAACGTAGGATTATATGCCCGTACCGGGAAAAGCTGAGGGTGATTCAATTGAACCTTCATCACAGCAAAGCAGCATCGGCAATGATGACTAAATGTTTTGATGAGGATTCGTTTGATATAGCCCTGATACAGGAGCCTTGGATCTTTAGAGGAAAGATTAGAGGACTCCCAAATAGCATGGCTGAGTTGCATTATGCGCAAACTAGCGGAAGAATTAGGTCCTGTATCTTGGTGAGGCACGGAGTTCAAGCATATAAATTGCCGGATCTGTGTGCCCCAGACCTTGCAACAGTACGAGTAGGATCAGGTGCGGGAAGTTTTGTCATAGCATCTGCATACCCGCCGTATGATTCTCCAGAACCTCCTCCGACAAGAGAGTTAGAGTCTTTGGTGAATGCATGCAAGAACAGGAACGAGGATCTAATAATGGGTTGTGATGCCAATGCACATAATACAGTGTGGGGCAGCACCAACGATAATTACAGAGGAAAAGCCTAATTCGAATTTGTATCATGCAAGGATCTAGCTATCTTAAACCGGGGAACAGAGCCAACCTTCGTCGATGTGAGACGAATGGAAGTGATCGATGTTACCCTGTGCAGTAGCCAGATAATTGAAAGAATATCAAATTGGAGGGTAATGGATCAGGCTACATTGTCGGATCACAGAGCAATTTCATTTGATGTTCGCTATGGATCTAAAAGGAAAAAAGATCGGAAATACATCAGAATTCCGAAGAACACAGATAGGATAAAATACCTTGAAGTGTTGGAGGAAAAACTGAATGTAATGACATTCGGAATACCGAAAAAACACTTGGCATGTAGAATCACAGCTGAAGCGTCTGCAATCAGCTGTTGAAGATGCGTACCGAGTGGCTTGTACACCTACTTTAGTGGAAAAACAAGATCCTGCGCCTTGGTGGTGCCGGGAACTTGAAAAGCTAAAAAAGGCTGCGAGGAAGGCCTTCAATCACGCCATGAGGAGGGGAGAACCCGAAGCATGGGATGAATATAAGGCGAAAAAGAAAGAGCTAAACGTTACTCTGCGACGACGTAAAAGGGAGTCATGGAGGGACTTTTGCTCGAGTATGAGGAGTACATCTGAAGTCAGTAGACTAAAAAAGATTGTCTCGAGAGATCCAGTTTCTAAGATCGGACTCATTCGTAATAGAGCGGGGGAGATGGTGGAAACACTGGATCACACAAATGAGGTCCTAATGGAGGTATACTTTCCAGGAAGCTATAAGTCAGATCAGCCCTGGGCTCCAAGGAAACAAGGAGCGAACAGGATGGATAGGACGGAAGCAGAACGGATCGTGAAACCAGAAGCGGTCAAGGGTGCGATAGCAATATTCTCACCCTTCAAAACTGCGGGGCCGGATGGTATATTTCCAGGTCTAATGCAATGGGATATAGACGTAATTGCACCAAGGCTCAGGAATATATACGTTGCATGCCTAGCAATAGGCTATATCCCGATAACTTGGAGGGAAGTAAATGTGGTCTTCCTTCCAAAACCGGGAAAAAAGGACTACACCGAGGCAAAGTCATTCAGACCAGTCAGCCTAACATCCTTCCTGTTAAAAATAATGGAAAGGGTGATGGTGGACTATATGGAGAGTACTGCGCTTAAGATGTATCCTTTAAATAGTAGACAGCATGCATACAGGGTAGGCCTGTCTACAGAAACAGCGCTACATCAAGTAGTACGCGTTGCAGAGGAAGAGCTAAATACCGGGGGCATTGCGATGACCATTATAATGGACATTGAAGGTGCCTTCGATAAGATATGCTTTGCAAGTCTGAAACAAGCCTTGGAAAAACGTAGGGTTAACCCACTGGTGGTAAGATGGGTGGACAATATGTTGAATACGAGGGCGATTAATATTCAGACGGGAACCTCAAAACTCAGAGGAAGGGTTAGCAGAGGTTGCCCACAAGGAGGTGGAATATCACTGTGGACTCTCTTCTCGACAGACTCGAGGCGACGGGCATTCACACAGTGGGATATGCCGACGACATAGCAATAATGGCCAGAGGCAAATTCATGGACGTCACCGCAGATATCATGAGGAATGCATACAGAGTGGTTGAGCAGTGGTGTCTGGAACAAGGGCTCTCCATTAATGCGGCGAAAACAGATCTAATAGTCTTCACTAGGAAGAGGAAAAATCTGGAATTTCGGCCCTTAACACTTTTCGGATCGGAACTAACAATGACTAAGAAGGTTAAGTATCTGGGAGTCTATCTAGATACTGGACTTACTTGGAATTACCATGTTGAGGAGAAGGTCCGGAATAGACAGAGGTGGGGACTCTCGCCTAGGTCAGCATACTGGATGTATACGATGATAACTAGACCCATTATCACGTATGCCTCGGTTGTATGGTGGGCGAAAGCCTCTCAGAAAACTGTGAGGAAGCACCTGGATAGGGTTCAACGTTTAGCATGTATGGAAATTACAGGTGCAATACGTACAACCCCAACATGCGCATTGGAAGTCATCATGGGGATATTACCGCTAGACTTATTTATTAAGAAAACAGCGGCCCAAACGGCACTTCGCTTGCATCGAGATGCGAAATGTCACAATCGTGGTACGATCTATGGACATAGGAAGATCCTGGAACTTGTTTAAGACGAGATTAGGGAGCTAAACATGCCTATGGATCGAATAACAAGGGTGCGTATTATGGAAAGAAATCACAGAACTCGGATCCATGATGGATGGCGTAGCGGGGGCCGGTATCTGTTCAGAAGAGCTGGAACTTGCCCGTCACATTAGCCTCGGGAAATACACTTCAGTATACCAGGCTGAGATGATTGCTTTGCTTTATGCGTTGGACTACTTGCTTGAGTGTCAGGTGGAAGGAAGAAATATCCTTATAGCACTGGACAATCAGGCGGTGATCAGATGCATGGAACAAACAAACATCACAACATCACTGGCACTGGAATGCGTACTTAAACTCAATAAGTGTTCATCTAAAAATGAAGTAACACTGACTTGGGTACGAGGACACATAGGGATCGAAGGCAATGAAAAGGCGGACTCCCTTGCAAAACAGGGGTGAAAGGGGTCCAAGTTGCTGGGACCAGAACCATTCTCTTCAATTGGCAGGGGAATGGTTGAACAGCTTATCCACAAATGGATCACGGCAGAACACCTGAGAAGGTGGTCAACCGTGGACAAATGTAGACAAGCTAAAATGGCAATAAAGTGGCCGACCTGCTCCACTCAAAGAAGGGTTCTAAGCATGAGCCGAGGAACATTGAAATGGGTGGTGGCTTTGTCTACAGGACATGGTAATTTCAGGTTCACTTAAGGAAAATGGGCCTTATAGAGGATGATACTTGTAGACTATGCCTGGAGGAATCTGAGACAGCGGCACATATACTGTGTCAATGCCCGGCATTGGCTGGCAGAAGAATGAGGATCTTGGGACAATGAGTCGAGACCCAGTCGATGAAACGGATCTCCCGTAAACAGATGCTGGCGTTAACACTAGGAATTGAGCCCAGAGAAGAACTGTGGAGAAATCCAGAGAGTCTTTCTGAGTAAGATTTACAGTGGTAGAGAGACGAAAAGAGACCCGACAATGGGGGTCTGATTCGGTTATCTCTCGAAATATATATATATATGCCAGAATAGTTTAATGGAGGCTGGGCTATGTTTGTGCGATCCTTGACCCGCATACCGACATAGCTAAAGGTCTAAAGAGACGTTGCTGCTTCAGGAATGTGCAGCTCCCAGCTAAATCAATATGGGTAAGTGCTTTGCAATTCACAGCGTGAAGTATTCACTTTCCTAAAATTAGAATACCCATATGGCTGTTCCTAGTACCCTTATCCAAGGCCTTACTTTGCCACGTTGTCCATCGTCTTTGTTCCATTAGGAATAGTTTCACATTGTCTCCGAATGCCGATTGTAATGGACATCAAAAGGGAAACCCGAGAGCACTCCTCCAAAGTTAATTGGCGTTCTTAATTTGAAAAGATTTGAGTGGCCGCTGCAATACCGCTGAGGCAACCAAAATCTGTCACAAAGAAACCGGGGATCACGTAACTCTTCAGACGACTGTCGTCGAAACGATAGACCTAAAAAACTAGCAACCAGTGGCAAAATTACGAGCTTGAAAACTCCACCCAGTTCATTCTACGCAAATATAGTAAAATCTGACGATAATTACAAAAAAATAAAGTGCACGACTGGGTCGAACGAAACTTTCCCGTTTCCGTCTTATTTTAAAGGGTGATTTTTTAGCTGGTTTGGTTTTGGCAACACTGGTTTTGACAGCTGACGTGTGTTTAGTACCTTGTGTCACTGTCAAACAGCTTCAGTTTGGTTTGCAATTTAACCATGGATCGTCTTACAAATGAACAACGCTTGCAAATTATTGAATTTTACTATCAAAATTCGTGCTCGGTTCGAAATGTTCATCGCGCGCTGCTTCCATTTTATGATCGGCATTCTCGACCTTCTGAGCAGTCTATTCGGAAGATTGTGACCAAATTTCGCACCAAATTTACTTTGTTGGACATTAAACCACCAACACGTTTACGTACTGTGCGTAGTGAAGAAAATATTGCGGCCGTATCAGCTAGTGTGACAGAAGACCGCGAAATGTCGATTCGGCGCCGTTCCCAGCAGTTAGGCCTTTGTTACAGCACTACGTGGAAAATTTTGCGGAAGGATTTGGGCGTAAAGCCTTTTAAGATACAGCTGGTGCAAGAACTAAAGCCAGCCGACCTACCACAACGCCGAATTTTTGGTGAATGGGCTCTTGGAAAGCTGGCCGAGGATCCGCTTTTTTATCGAAAAATTGTGTTCAGCGATGAGGCTCATTTTTGGTTGAATGGGTACGTAAATAAGCAAAATTGCCGCATTTGGAGTGAAGATCAGCCAGAAGCATTGCAACAGCTACCAATGCATCCCGAAAAAGCCACTGTTTGGTGCGGTTTATGGGCCGGCGGCATTATTGGGCCATATTTCTTCAAAGATGATGCGAATCGCAGCGTTACTGTCAATGGTGAACGCTACCGAGCGATGATAACAAACTTTTTTTTGCCCGAAATGGAAGTTCTTGACTTGCATGATATGTGGTTTCAACAAGACGGTGCCACATGCCACACAGCACGCGAAACAATGGCGCAATTGCGAGGCGAGTTTGGTGAACAGTTAATTTCACGTTTCGGGCCGGTCAATTGGCCCCTAGATCGTGCGATTTGACACCATTAGATTATTTTTTGTGGGGGTATGCCAAGGCTAATGTGTATAGGGACAAGCCCGCTTCGATTGACGCACTGGAAGCCAACATCCATGCATTCATTCGTGAGATACCGGCCGATATGTGTGAAAGAGTATGCCAAAATTGGACTCAGCGGATGGGCTACCTGAGACGCAGCCGCGGTCAACATTTGCATGAAATTATCTTTAAACATTAAATTGCAAGGTTCAAACTATCGATTCAAATAAATATTTCATTCATTTTTTCGAATTTTTTGTGTTTTTTTTTTAAAAAAAGTTCTAAACCTCTTAAAAAATCACCCTTTATTATGTAGGTAGGTAAAGATCTGAGAACCGATGCTAGATAAAAGAAACGGTGCATAAAATATGGGAAAAGGAATATGTAGTGTGAAATAAAATTCGCTTTGGATTATTCATCTGATAGGCAGTACATGAATACCTAATGTGAGTTTTTATAAGTTGAAGCCACCAGTAACAGGCAATTGACCCAAGCTATTACTATTATAGTACTATTTTATAAGTTCTTACACTTTACGCAGTGGTTTTTGATTTCTGATCCGCTAATGCGTATTTTTATTTTTGACTGGAATATATTAGTAACGCTGAAGCGAGCGGGGTGCTTGCGGGGTGTGGTGTGTGTGTGGTAGGAGTGTACGTACAGCTGTCGGCGACGAAGACGACCAGAGCCAGGCGACCAATGAATTGTTCAGCCCGTCTACTGTTCTATATAATAAACGCAGAGTAGATCTTCCCGTTGGCTTAATCAGCGACGATGATGAGCAGAGCCAGGCGACCAAGAAATTGTTCAGCCTGTCTTCTAGCAATTTGATAAAATGTGAAAAAAGAGACTCCAACTATTGGTTGTGTGTTCAGCTTTTAACTTTATTTAACAGACTGCGACTTAGGCTAATTCGTGTGGGCTTTTTATACACAAAATATTTAGTAACGGTCACTTGCGTATTGTTTTTATTCTCCCGTTGCGCTAGTTCTATTTTGTGTGTAAACAACTACACGTTACATTTTTACTTTTTAAAATTATTTTTACAGAGTCTATGATTGGAAGTAGGGGTCGTGGTAGACCGATATCTTTACATAGATATTTATGTAAGTTTTCAGAGATTTGTTTTTGAGTTTGCATTAGCAGTAATAAACCGAATATGCCGATGGACGTGGGTGGGGTGCAAAAGAAGTGGGAGTTTCTGATTGTGTACGGAATTGTATGTTCAACAATGATAAAAAAAATGTAATATTTGCTAAAATGAAGTTTTGCGTAGCTGTTATTGCACTTTTATCGGAAGTGTGGGAGATTACAACAGAAATATAGCATAGATATTATATGTGAAAATAGATTGGGAAATATAAATAACTAAAAGAACTGATTTTTTCGAATTTTTTGAGGAAAAATAAGTAAGGGATCTTATTTCGAATACGGATTTTATCTTTAATATGTATTTTGATCAAAAACTTTAGACCGGTTCTTGTAAAATTTGGCAGACAAAACAGTAATAAATATTACCATGTTTAGTTTGAAAAATACTATTGCTTAATTATTTAGCTGAAAGCTGAGTACAAGTTGTTGTTCGGGATGTTAGCATAACTTGGTTTTTAAAGTTTTATCGAAATCGAAAATGAGGTTTTCAAGATATGAGCGGTTTTTAAAACTAGCGTTTTTGGTGATGCGAATTGAAAATTAAGGATGCAATCATTTTGAAAACATGAATTTTACTCTAAGTTTGCATTTTGGTCAAAATCGTCATTGCCGTTTTCAGGTAAACTAAAGAAAACTAAATTTTAAAGAAATGACTTTTTCCAAAAATCCATTTTACGATAATACAGAGAAAAACTGAGTTTTCCATTAAGTTAGAAATGACCATATTACCTCAGAAATACATTTTTTTTACAATCGTATGGACCGTTTTCGAGATATGTCCAAATTTCAAAAGTACCAATATCCGATTTTTCAGCGGAAAACTGAGTATGCAGACATGTTAACCTCACCCAATTAAGCTTAAATACCAATTTTGGTTGAAATCGTTACAGCCGTTTTCGAACAAATCAAACTGGTATGAAAATTTTGTATGGGAAGTACCATTAATATTGAGAGCACCTTGGAAAAAAAAAAAACGGCCCCGAACTGTAAGCCCCCGAACTCCAAATCCGAAATTTGAACGAAGTCCGGGCAGCCCGCTTAGGCCTCGGGACATACAGACAGACAGACGGACAGATGGACAGATGGACAGAATCTTGCAAGACCCACTTTTTTGAGTTCCTCTATCATCGTAATGTCAGAATCGATTAACATCTCGACTTCGAAATTTTGTACGAATATAATATCTTTCTCTTACTACGTAATGGAGTAAGGTAAAAATCAGTTAGAAAATAGCCTATTTTGGACATTAAAATCTCAAAAACGATATCGCCCAGACGATCGTAATCTGCCCCCAGCCCAATTATCGTAATTGTGCGATTTGCTCTGAATACTTTATAAAATCAATTTTTCGGATCCGCAACCTACACACACCTACTTTAGTACCTAAAGGCAGAAGGAAATGAAAGTAATTCCATCACTCGACAAGGGATCAAAGCGGAGCGTGTCTCTCGTAACTATCCCCGGAGAAATGCGAATATTTTTAGCGGAACAGCTCCTCTTGAACCGGAAATGACAACATATCCGCCTTCGCAGTTAACGAACCTTCTCGAAAGGACTCTTACTCCACATATGCTCGTACATGTCACATCATTGAGTATATTTATCACGCTTCGTTAGACGCCCAATAAACCACCACCAGCATTAATAATATAATGCTGAGAAATAAAAATCGATACAATTGTTTGAGGGGTCGACGGCCTTATCCGGCCTATGTACAGCCAAAGGTGCGGAGAAGATGTTTGTGTCCTCGTGGATAAACAAGTTAATAGATAACCTTGAGCGTCTCAGCGTTTGCCAACAGATTTTTTCAACATGACTGGCAATTGGGTCGAATTCATCTGAGAGGAGAACACTGAGTACATAGCGCACGACCACCCAACATGCGGATATGCGGTGGCTGAGCAGTGAGCATGCTGTATCCTGCATCAGTAACCCAAAAATATGCGTATAGTGTCGAAGTGACAAACGGCAAACATCCATAAATATAAACGAGCAGCCTTATTTTTACGAGGTCTATTTTATTATCATGTTGTCATTTGACGGCATGCGACACATCCCACCTCACACCAGTGATACCAGACTTTGGAAGCAGGTATACCCAAAAAATCCCTTTTATCCCTCGGCAAAATACAAAAAATCCCACATTTATCCCACGAAATATTAAATTAAAAAAAAAAAAAACATGTATTTCATTAAATTCAGTCTTTTTTATTTATCTCATTAGTATGTGTGCGGTGAGTTGAGATTTTCACTACAGCCATGTCAGTTTATGAAACAGTTTAGGGAAATAAATCTGGACCCAGGAAAAGACCCAGGAATTTCAAATCGATACCCACCACCTGTTCATCGATTTTAAAGTTGCATACGATAGCGTGTATAGAGAAGAGCTATATAGAGCCATGTCTAGTTTTGACATCCCTGCCAAGCTCGTCCGGCTGTGCAGGATGACTATCTCGCTGCTCTCTAAAAGTCGGTAAGAACATCACCGAAGCTTTTGATGTCAAAAAAGGTCTTAGACAGGGTGACCTCCTATCGTGTGACTTCTTTAACACCGTACCTGAAAGAATTGTACGTAACTCTCAAGCCAACACCAGTGGTACAATCTTTCATAAGTCTGTGCAACTACTCGCGTATGCCGATGATATGGACATTATCGGAAGAAACCAGCGGGCCGTCAGTGGTGCAGTTGCGAGTATTGAGGCAGAAGCGTCAAAGATGGGTCTAGTGGTCAATGAAAGCAAAACGAAATATATGCTGTCCACAAAAAAGGGCACGCAACACCGGCGACTTGGTCAAAACGCCACAATAGACGCATATAGTTTTGAGGTAGTAAAGGAGTTTCTCTACCTAGGCTCTCTGGTGAACTCCAAGAACGACATCAGCGCGGAGATCAAACGAAGAATTTCCCTTGTCAATCGCTATTTCTTTGGGCTTGGGAGGCAAAGCCCTCACACGAGCAACTAAGGAGACGTTATATAAGAGCCTCATCATCCCAGTCCTGCTATATGGTGCAGAAGCATGGACTCTTTCCAGAGTGGATGAGTATGAGTATTCATCTTGGTTGCTTTGAGCGAAAGGTTCTTCGTGTGATCTTCGGTCCCGTTTGTGCCGAAGGTGTATGGAGGAGAAGGTTTAACGATGAGCTGTACGAGCTGCACAGCGATAAAGACCTAGTCAAAAAAGCACGAGTCCGTCGGCTTAGATGGCTGGGTCATATTGAGCGCATGGACACCAGCGCCCCCGCCCGGAAAACATTCGAATCGACACCAGAGGGTAGAGGAAGATCATACCTACGGTGGCGTGCGCAGTTGGAAGGGGACCTCAACCAACTTGGCGTACGAAACTGGCGGCAGCTAGCTAGGAATGTTGGTTGAGGCCATGGTCCACCCCCGACTGTAGCGCCATCAAAAGTAAAAAGTAAAGTTAGGGAAATAAAAAGAAAAGAAAATGTACGCATTCAGATATTTTGAATGACTTTTTCCTAAACTTTAAAATATTTAATTTGATCGTAGTAGTAATTTTTTTATTCCTAATGAAATAAGCAGTTAGAAACAAAAATTGACCCTTTTTTGTACTATGAGGTATGAAAAATCCCTTTGACCCTTTTAGCTTAGAAAAAATCCCGCAAAAAGGGATAAATCCCCCGATCTGGTATCACTGCCTCCACGCACCGAAGCTGTCTGACCTGACGAAGAAGTACCACGCTGATTAAGAATTTATGCGTCGCCTTCTATACATGGCGTGGATGGTGGATGTGCGGCGGTGGATAAGTGGAATTGCAAAATGATTTACATTCTATGCGGAATGAATCTGACATGAATTTAAAACAAATGCAAGAGTACGCCTTTCAAAGTACTGTATATCGAATTCGGATTTATTTTCAACTCGGTTGTTGTATTGATTTATGCTCAGACCAGGGAGGACGGCAAATGTAACCACTGCACCAAGTGAGAGGAATCAGGCAGGAGCCTTGGTAGGGAACTTTGTCCAACCCAGTTGGTTACAGAAGTCCTCAAAAGGTCTATCGTCGCAATTAAAGATTTGGGCAAAGAAACAGCCACATTTGCTGTATTTTCAAACGGAAGTCTTGCAAAAAGGTACTGCGTAAATCGAAACGTTCTTGTTCGTTGCAAGAGCGATTTTAAGTTTAGAATGATAGAACTGCGAGAGTTCCTTTATCGTGCTCGTCTTTTTTTGAGGTAGTTAGCAGGCTGCGGTCTGATATCCATTGCTGCAATTCGTTGTAAGTCGCCGTTTCCTATTTCCCTCTGACGATTCCTTTTAGGGCTTTATTCTCTCAAAACGACCACAGAGAAGTACAGCAGAGCTCCCCTCACTCGAAAGAAAATTGTAGATCCCTTTCATTCGTCCCAAAAATTAAAAACTCCCACAAAAGTGTAAGAAGCTAGGCCTAGGGTCCCTACGGACCTGTTGCGCCTAAACTATTTTTGAAGTATAACTTCCTTAGGCGCGCTTGACTTCGGGGGTTAGCTGGTGAATGCGTCACGAAACGTTACGGAAATTGCAAACGGGAGTTGAGAGGCAGATATAAGTTAGTAAAGATAGAAAGAGAGAGAGTTTCGTATATCTAAGCCACAGCCCACAGTGCAGCAGTGATACAAGATCGGGGGATTTATCCCTTTTTGCGGGATATTCTCACTTATAATAAGCTAAAAAGGACAACGATTTTTTCAAATAATTCATAAGATATTTATTTTATGTTGAATATTATTTTCATTTTAATGCCGAATGCAATTTTATGTTCATTTTTGTAACGTTTTAAAAATGTGTAAGATGTTATTATTGTATTAAGGAATTTTTTGGGTATAACCGTGGGATAACCTGCCTCTAAAGTCTGGTATCACTGCAGTGCATGTCTATTGTCTGTATTACACTGTAGGAGCAAGAGAGTCGCACCTCACCACACCTCGCACTGCCAGGGCCCGACCAACCATATGTGCAAGATGTGCAAATGCACAAGGCGCCAAGTTCTGGGGGCGCATTGCTAGGAAAGAAAAATTATTTTTATCTTGCGTGAACAAATACTGCCATTTGCATTTAAAAAAAAAAGCTTGATCAAATAAGCCCAAAATAACAACATCCATCACACCTGTTGTAGTGTATTCTGGCATCACATATGCGTGGGGCCGTTGTTTGGCAGCACTGCTTTGTTTGTCCGCCTTGCACAGAAGATGGCGATTGATGTGAGACGTTTCTTGGTAAAATAAAATATATATATCTAAGCGTGTTAAACCTGGGTTTTCTTTTAAACAACGAAGTATATTACATTGGCGACGAGGTTCGAGGTTCTGAACATAGTGAACGACGAAATATTAAAGTTTTACGAAGTTTACAAAGAAAATTGATTAAAAGTGAAATCACATGACTACGACGCATGTTATGACTACGACGCACATTTAAGTATGACGGAAAATAATACGAGTATTCCGCAAGGAGTGTTCAGCATTCCCAGTTTTAATCACGATGCTCACAATTGGACAATTTACAAAAGTCGGCTACAGCAATTTTTGGTGCAAACCGAGATAAAGACGCCGGAAAAAAGAAGAGCAGCTTTGTTGAATTTGTTGAGCGATAAGACATACGAAATAGTTCACGGTTTGTGCAGTCCTGATAATCCAGGCGACAAAACATACGATCAGTTGATAAAACTAATAGACGAGGCTTTTACAATCCCCACGATTCTGTTTTGCGAACGCAGACAGTTCTACGAAGCAAAAAAAGACGACGCTGAAACTGCGCAGGAGTATGTATTTCGCCTGCGTACTCTAGCTAAGTCGTGCCATTTTGGTGAGCGATTAGAAAGCATGTTGATCGACAAATTCGTAATAGCCATGTCAGAAGTAACCTTCGACAAGTTATGCGACAACAAAGAACTTACGATGGCTAGTGCATTGGAAACAGCAAAAAAACACGAAAAGCGATACGAGGATTCATCAACCGAACACCAGAACGAACGTGTAAACGCAATTAAAACAAAGTACCAACAGAGACAACGCGAACAACGAGGTGGACAATCACACAGCAAACAACAGCAACCGCATCACAACGACAGCAAGAAGAAGTTCGTCAAGGAACAGGGTAAGAATTTCTGTGTTTGTTCGCACTGCGGTTTTACAAACCACAAACCCCAGAACTGCAAATATAAAGATGTTAAATGCTATAATTGTAACAGGATAAGACACATGGCATCAATGTGTAAATGTCCTAGTGGTAGTAATAATTCTAAGAAAAATGTAATTGCTAACATCTACGAAGATAGCTCGGACGAAAATATTTATAGTATAACATCTACTAAAACATGTAACCCATTATTGTTGAAATTGAAACTGTTTAAAAAATATTTGAAATTTCAAGTAGATACGGGAGCAGCTATATCTGCGATTCCCTACGATATTTATTTACAACATTTTAGTGAAAGTAAACTTAATTACGACAACAGCATTGTTTCAGGCTACGGAAAAAATAGACTTACGGTTAAAGGTTCATTAATTTGTAACGTAAATTACAATAATATTGAAGACGAATTTAAATTTATAATTATTGACGGGGGAGAAATTCCAATAGTCGGTAGAAATTTTCTTAAACATTTTAAAGTAAAAGAACTGCAGCTAAATTCCATTTCATCTAAGGAAGAACAACTCAAGTCTATTATTTCCAATCATGCAGGTCTCTTTACGAATGAATTCGGAAAATTAAGAGACTGTAAGATTCATTAAGATATGGACAGAAACACGAAGCCAATTTTTGTTAAAGCTCGACCGATTCCATTTGCTTTTCGAAAAGAAGTTGAGAACCAATTACTCGACTTAGAAAATCGAGGAATCATAACGAAGACCGAAAACACTGAATGGGGAACGCCGTTAGTACCAATCTTAAAAGCTGATGGTAAAATACGTATCTGTGCCGATTATAAGATTACAGTTAATAAATTTCTTAAGGATTCAAATTATCCTTTGCCACGAATATCAGATATCTTAGCAGGATTAGGGGGTGCAAAGTATTTTTCCAAAGTCGATTTAGCGAAAGCATACAATCAAATCGAGTTAGGCGATGAATCCAGAAAGGTAGTCACATGGAGTACCTATGTCGGGAATTTTTTAATGAACAGATTGCCTTTTGGTGTTAAATCAGCCACGGGCATTTTTCAAAGAGAAATAGAAAAGGAGGTCATAGGCGGTATTAAAGGAGTTATTAATTTTCTGGACGATATAATAATCACAGCTCCAGACTTAGAAACGCATAACCAGCGACTAAACGAAACTTTTAACCGATTACAAGCTGCAGGCTAAAAGATTAATTCAAAGAAATGTATTTACGCCAAAGATCGATTGGAATATCTAGGATATATCATTTCCGATAAAGGTATTTTTAAAATTAATCGGAATGAGACAATTAAAAACTTTCCACCACCAACTTGTATCTCAGACGTACGTTCATTTAGCGGGTTAGTAAATTATTACGGCCGTTTTATTCCAAATCTAGCCACGAAGATGTCTCCCATTTACCATTTGCTGAAACGAGAAAACGGAAAATTTAAGTGGTCGCCGCCGGCTCAAAAAGCGTTTGAATATATAAAGGACGAAATAATTTCCGATACAGTATTTGTACACTTTGATCCAAAGTTACAATTAGTGTTAACTTGTGACGCGTCCAATGTAGGGATTGGGGCTGTGTTGGCGCATAAGTATCCAGACGGTTCTGAAAGACCAATCGAATTTGTGTCACGGTTGCTTTCAAAGGCGGAGCAAAACTACGGGGTAATAGAAAAAGAGGCTCTTGCCATTATTTACGCGACGAAGAAGTTCTACCAGTATCTCATTGGAAACTTCTTTGAATTGGTAACCGATCACAAACCTCTCTTGGCTATTTTCGGAGAGCATATAGAGGAATTCCTGAAATGCAGGCAAGTAGACTTCAAAGGTGGGCACATCAACTTTCGGCTTTTAGGTACGAAATACGATACGTTAAATCCGAAAACAATGTTGCAGACGCAATTTCTCGCTTTCCACTTAAGGTAAATGAAACCGATACAGACGAAAAATTTACTATTGACTATTTGAACCGCGTCGAAACTAACAAAGATTTTTTTGTCGACGCCGACTTGATTCGCAGGGAAAGTGTCGATGACAAGGTTATTTTTGAAGTTTTAAAAGGTGTGCATTCAGGTAAATTTAGTTGGAATAATACTAATGATGAGTTCACGCCTTATAAGAAGCGTTTAAACGAGCTACACGTTAAAAATGGAATTTTGATGTGGGGTCACAGAGTAGTGATACCACGTTCTATACGAAACTTAATTCTTGATCAAATACATCGTACTCATTTGGGTATTGATAAAACGAAATCTTTGTTACGGTCATATTTGTGGTGGCCAAATATAGACAGAGAAGTGGAGGAGATGATTAAAGCTTGCGACATTTGTTTGTCATTGTTGCCGAATCCCCCTAGGGCAAACGTTATAGATTGGGTTGAGCCAGACGGACCATGGAAGAGACTGCACATAGATTTTGCAGGCCCTTTACGAGGTTTAAACTTTTTGGTGGTAATTGATGCATTTTCCAAATGGATCGAGGTCTTTTACACCAAAAAACCAAATTCCAATTTTGTAGTCAGATGCTTAAGAAATTTGTTTTCACGATTTGGAATTCCGGACGTTGTGGTCTCTGACAATGGGACCCAATTTGTCTCAGACGAAACCAAGGAGTTTTTAAAAGCATTCGGAGTTAAGCAAAGCCTCACGGCACCGGGTTACCCAGCAACGAACGGGGCAGCTGAGAACGCAGTTCGTACTATTAAGAATGCAATTAAAGCCCGTGAAGAAGAGACCGACATTGATAAAGTTTTGGCTGAGTTTTTGTTTGATTACAGGAATGTTAATCACTGTACGACTGGTAAGTCTCCGGCTTCATTGGTATTGAATTTTAAGCCTAAAGGTAAATTAGAATTGCTTAGTCCCGACAACTTAGACAAGGAAGCCTCCGATAATAGGTTTAAAGAGCAGATGGGTCATCGTGTTTTTGGTACTGGGGAAACAGTTATGATACGTGACTATAATATGAAGAAAAATTCCGCGAACTGGAGCAAGGCCTCCATTGAAAATATTATCGGTCCTAGAATGTATTTGTGTCGAATGGAATCGGGACGTAGTATTAAACGGCATACAAACCAAATTAGAAGATGTAGTTTGAAGCAAGATAACAATTTTTTGAACCATGATAAAAATGTTAATTTTAAGACTTTAAGAAATGAAAACAATGATTCAAGAGGTTATGTTTATATAACTCAAGCTAATAATAAGAATACAAGTATTGGTCAAAATGTAAACATTCAAAGTGAGGCAAAGGTTGACACCGTGGAGAATTTGCTTGAATCCGGTATGGATATCAGAAGTACAGATCAAAATAGTTCAAATAATTCCAGAGCGCTAAGAAATAGGTCGGAAATTCAAAAACCAAAAAGATTTGCAGATTTTGAATGTGACCAAGTCGATTTTATGAATTAAGTGAAGAATTAGTTCGTATTTTTTGTAAGAGGGGACGTATGTAGTGTATTCTGGCATCACATATGCGTGGGGCCGTTGTTTGGCAGCACTGCTTTGTTTGTCCGCCTTGCACAGAAGATGGCGATTGATGTGAGACGTTTCTTGGTAAAGTAAAATATATATATCTAAGCGTGTTAAACCTGGGTTTTCTTTTAAACAACGAAGTATATTACACCTGTGCTGAATTATTTCTTGCACATTAACTCACATCACTTGCAATGTTGCAACTAAATACAAGGAGAATCTAACTCAAAATATCGCAAAATAAAAAATCCCACTAGACCTATGCGAGTTCACTTCTTAGCTACATAATCTCAAAATATTCCACCCTGTTTATGTAGGTATATTCCTTGCACAAATCTAGTTCAAAAATCTCAAAATAAAAAAATACCCCAATAAAAAAAACCCCATTGAAAGTGTACTTCCTGGGTGATGTGGAAAAGACTTATTCATGTGTGCAAATATGAAAAAAGGGCGCTTTCTGTAAATCTTGCACAAGCCGCTAGTTTGCCGGGAGCCGCCACTGCGCACCGCACACATTTTCTTTCTCTCTTTCTTTCATAACCAGTTATTTTTCGCATATATAGACACAGGTCACGCCTATTGCACGGTTGCCACTTTGGTATTTTTTTTATCCAAATTTGGTATTGTTTTTTTTTTTTTGCTTTTTGAGTTTCGGTAATTTGGTAATTTTACAAAACAAAAAGGGATAAATCCCACGATATAAAACACTGCATACAAACATATTGAATTATGGATGGAGCTAAAGAAGTTTTACTTCAGTCGTGTGGTCTAAAGCACACTCGTCTAAAGCTCAGTCGTAATTCTTTTTTTAAAGTCGACAAGATCGGAGATCTTTAAGCGGGTCTTTCAGCTTTCGAAATCGCAGTCAATCCTTGTGACGAGAATGACTTGGGGCTGTTCCAACAAAGAAGGATGGACAAGCGGTAAATTTAAAGGGTGTATTAAGTAAATAGAGAGCTACTTCTCCAAGACCAAAGTTCGGAAGTTCTTTTAAAAGATTAAAATAACTCGACGGAGAAACAAAAAATGGATGACTATATTTATAGGGAAGAGCCAGGAACATTTTTAGTAGAGTAGCAGTCGGTGTTAAAGTTAGGGAAAAGCACAAATAAAAATAACGAACCACTCCTCTCAACATGGACGCTAAAAATCAAGGCTTTCATTCTTCGTACAAAAGGGAAGCGAGTGAGGATGGAAATGTATTATCACAAGGCCAACAATGCTGATGAACTACTTCGTGCGGTTTCCATGAAAGTATACCCTCTAAGCTGCGGCAACTACAAATACATCAGCCGCCTCAACATCGCATGCAAGATCTTGTCTGCCGTACTGTGTAACTGCCTGTCGAAGAGCTAATTGGGTAAGTAAAACACCGGGCAAAAATCTCGCAGGTCCTGGAGAAAACCGAAGAAGTTCAGTTATAACTTCGAACTTCTCTTCCATCGCTTGAGGAGGGACTTACAATTTACAAGTCAACATCTAAGGGTACAATTGTTCTGTACAATTACTTGCATACGTAGATGAATTTGACATAATTGGCAGAAGTCAGCGAAAGGCCCAGAAGCGGCTAAATAGGTTTAAAAGTTAACGAGGACAAAACCGGGCTTACACCGTCATTAAGAAGGGGAACACAATGGGCCTAACCAATAAATATTTTTAGTTTGGACTCTAAATTTTAGTAGTTCACAGTGGATACATTTTCCATACAAAATTTCGCAATTGTGAGCTTCCGTAAATTTAAAGTCGATATAAAAATTCGTTATTAGTACGGCACAATATCGACTAACGTCATTTTAGACAGCTATAACTTTGAGGTGGGTGTATGGAGCTTGCGCCGCTTTTAACACTGAAAATGACAAAACATTGAAAATCAAGCGAAGAACTACAATCGGAAGTCACGGTTCCTTTGGCCTAGGAAGGCAATTGAGTAGCAGGCCTTTGTCAAGAAGAACCAAGGAGATTCTACATGAGACCCTAATCGCCAGTCCGGCTATATGACACAGAGGGACTTATTTTTTGATTTATTTTTGCCTGGAAAATAGTAAGACCGAGGTTAAAATCCTGAATGGTGAATTTGTTGGTAATTTTTTGGCGCAACCGAATAAAAAATGGAACAAAAACAACAACCATAAGAACAGTTTCCCGAATCAGTCAATTAAAAAAAAACTACATTTTTTAAGAACAAAATTACGAATTTTGTATTTGAAGTGCTTAACCTCAAAATTGAAAACACGAATGGTAACACTTGTTAACTTTAAAAAAATTAACCATTTGTCTATGGAAGAGCGGAGTTTGGAAGCTTTTTTTTTGGTAAAGTGGAACAATAAATCAGAAAATAAACACAAATAAAAAAACATTTTTTATTTATACAACACACAACTTTCAAATTTGTTTCCACTTACTGGAAGTAGAAGCTGGAATTATTTTTAAAGATTGACAAATAAATGTTCGTTAAATGGGCAGAGTTTGAAAGTAGAAACACTTTCATTACATAAAGATTCTTTTTGGCCAAGATTTTTTAGGAATGTTTAGAATGTTTAGCTTCCACTTGGAAATTGGAAACAAATTTCAAAGCTGTTTATTTTTTTTATATATGTTTGATTTATTGTCCCACTTTACACAAAAAGAATTATTTTAGGCATTATTTTATTGAAAAAGGTATCTTTTTTCTTCAAGTTAAGCATTTTCTCGTTAAAAGTGGTTGGCAACGCTGCCGCCAGCTCAGACAGAGAATTTGCCTGCAAGCAGTTTTCCGTGTTGCTACGTGGGAAAGTGTGTGTGCCATGTTAAAGTAAATTAGCCGCACGCAAACCACTTGGAAATATAAATCTAAAAGTTGGTTTGGTTTTTTTTTCTTTTATTACACCTCCTGTCATTAAGAATTGTTGTTTGCTGCTTCACTGCATTCACATTCACAGATAGGCAATTTAAGAGACAATTTTATTTTCAAAATTTGCGGGGGGAGTCGGGTAGGTGCGCGGGAGCTGACGGTTTCATAAGCTTCATTGGTATTCATTTTAAAGAATACTAATTAATTAAACTTCATATTTCATGTTTTTGTAAATTTACGTTTTAAGCAATAGATTGCAATTTTTATATGTAAAATAATATGCATTATTTTTCATGTACAATAGCGCATTAAACGAAAATGAAAATTGTACGAGTAATATAGTTTTTGTAGTAGGTAGTTGGTTGGTTGGTTTAAGTGGCTGTATTCCCGTCTACTGACGAGGGAAAAACACAAGTAACGCATTAAGCGCCGTTTTGAGACCACAAACAAGTAGTAGGTAGTAGTTTATAATATTATAATATACCTATAATAAAAAAAGTATTTCCTGCACAATAAAATATTTCCTTACGTTTCAAAAATATTTCCTGACGATTCAAAAAATACACACGTAATTGTTAAAGTTTTCACTTCTGTCGGCTTTTAATAAATCAGCTCGCAAAATACCAGTACCCAAAACGGGACCACCCTGTTTATAAGGCAAACAACTGCAGCTTCTGATTAGAATCCCACCAGCAATCACTATCGGCAAGTTCTACAAAAGATGAAACAACTCCATTTCAAGATAACTAATCAATCTTCCGGCTTCAAAAACACACTCTTTTAGAGGAAGCCTTAACTCCCTTTGCAGCAATCTGCAAAGGCAGTACCCAATCGACTCCCTTTTTCATCGCTATTGATAACAAGCCCTCCGATTGTACAAAGTCTTTGCACAGTCTTATCGCCAACTACATTGCCTCTCTTCGGCCCCCCAAATTTACATCTTTTTCAATGGGTAATTTATATTGGACTACTGAACCGATAACACCACCCAAAGCGTTGCATTCCGGGTTACTTCAGGCGTGGTTCAACAGGCAAGTACACGAGAGCGGTGCTTATCGAAGAAAGAACTCCCACTGTACGGCAACGGACTTCCTTTAATCCCTGCACGCAAATCGCTCCCCATTGACGGCAAGTTTTTGTAACGCTCCCCTTTCTTCGAACATTCTCGATAAGCAAACAAGTAAAAATCGGAAATGAGGTTGTGTTGATTGATTTTTCTTGATTCTTTTCTTCGAAAGTAAAATAAAAAAAAAATGCAGTTGAGGCTTATAATTTGTGAATTTTCGTGGTCTGTATGTGTATCTACAGAAGAATATTCCGGCAGGGGTTTTCATTTAAAGTCCACAAGTGAATTTAAATTGAAACCAGACGGTTGGGGTCCCACCATTCATATTGCAAACTGGCAAAAACATGCAATTGTTGTGCTGGCTGGCTGTCAGCGAACACATCGTGTGTGTGCATCGGCTTCTCGCTGGTGTTTGTGCTGAATAGGGAGTCACTGATGGTGTGGTTGAAACATTTGATGTGGCAGTTGGCTTTGTCATGTGGCAGTCGTTCTTGTGCACGTAAACCACAGCTTTTCTGGTTTTGCTCTTGTTGACAATGTCAGCTGTCACCGGCAAATAAAACGCATTTATTTAAGTTCACCCCTTACCTCACATAAGCTCCATGCATATAAAATGCGTTCAATCCCAAACAGTACCCACAACGTTTTGTTGGTTGTGTGTGTTAACGTAGTTGATGAGAGATGTGTTTGGTTTTGCTACATAATAATCAGAAATTTTTCACGAAACGATGGACAACCGTGGAGTTTGCGGATCGGAAATTAGCTTCGTTCAATTATGTAGAGTGCCGCGTAGATTGTGGGTATGGGTATACCCACGCGCTGAACAGAGATACGTAGGCCAAAAGTAGTCAGCCCAAAAGCAATTAAAGTTAGGCAAATCCCGCATATTTATTGCTTGCATGCTTGATTTTTAACGAAAGAATTGGCAGTTGTGCTAAGCTCAGAATAGGAAGGATGGAGCGGGAGTTATGATAGACTTGCCGTAAATAATTTCTTGGTTGTTTCGGCAAAGGTTTCTGTACCTTGATTTATTTTTCCAGACTGAACAATTGGAATTGCTTTTACATGCTTTTTGTTAATTTCCTCTTCTATTCAATAAATGTTTGTATTTATTGTATCTTATTTATAAAATTAAGTTAGTAAGAACAAGTACTTTAATAAAAATGAAGACGAAGTTATTAATTAAGTGAAATAATTCGCAAGGATTTACTCTATATTCTACACGTTCCCGGTCTCAGCTCTGAACTCGGAATCGATCAATACAAAAAAAGAAAAAGTAATTATTGGTTGTCAAAATTAAAAGTTAAACACTCAAGTAGATGGGCCGCCACCTTGTACGTGGGGTAGTTAACATTTTTATTTATTTATTCAGCTGACAGTGCAAAACTGCAGCGTGGGACCGGAAGGGATTCGTGTTTGATTACAGTGTGAATATTGCATTTGGAAGGTTATATTTGATTCCAGAGATAGAAACATATTATATTTGAAAGAATTGCAAATGAGGCTTAAATGACTACGCGTGGATGTTGAGGTTGAATAACCGTAACTCGGACACTAAAATTGCGTTGGCATTCGGACGAAGTAAACTGATTTCAGTGGCTTTCTGCGAGCGAGGACTAGGAGAACTAAGTGGCAAATTGTATGAAACTTCTTCCATTTTTATGAGTATCAAAATGACCGCTATGTCCACAAAGCTCACTGAAAAAATTCGTTATTGGATCTAGAGGCAGGACTGGAAAGACACCCACCTTCGAGGGGGATAACAATCTTTTGGGACGCTCAAAAAGACGTCGGTGGCTCCTCATTTCGGCCCTTTAAAGTCGCCAGGTGGGAGTTTAACTCCCCACTAGAGATACAAAGACGCTACTTTGGATGGTGGCCATTTTGTAGTCGTTAGAGTGTTTGACCACAAATATTTTCATGAAAATGAAAATGTCGCCCCATACATGTAAGAGTTTTTCCACTTCTACTCCAAAAAAAGGATTTTAAAGTCGAAAGAGATTTTCCGGCAGGACAAGCGACAAAGAGCGGAGGCTAAATAGAGCCCGAAATCTTCTGCGAGATAGGGAAGCTCAGGCGAGGAAATAAAAATGGCCTATAAGCTATTACCTAGAAAATCCCAAGATTTAAGACAGGTGAGGACATTTTAAGACATTTTTGAGGGAACTATAACCTTAAGCCTAGTATCCTGCTCGTGCTAAATTTTATTTCCCATACAAAAATGTCTACAGAGATACAATTTAGCTTGGCAGTTTAGCAAAGCAGTATCCTGTTCGCACGCTAAACTCCTAACTTTATATAGACGGCCAAGTCTCCACTCATTTAGCTCGCGAAATAAATGTCCGATACATTAAATCGAAGATAAATTTTGACGTGAAAAACGAAGGAAGACGTTTGTGTTGCGTTTACTATGAATTTTATGACATTTGATCCAGAAAGAAAAGAAAAAGCTTTTTTTACGCTTCAAATAGTCTTACATCTTTTGCAGGTCGGCAGTTTGTTTGCCTTTTTTGCAAATAGGAAATTATAACACACGAAGAAAGTGTCTTCTTCTGCTTAATGCTACAGACATTATTTGAGCTGCAGCAATGATAATATCTTCTTCAATTTTTCTTATATCCATTGTTTTGGAACGATTCGAACACTGCGATGTCTTTGAAGTTTGAAGTTCGAAAATTGTAAAAATTACGTTTACTGACTACTGTCATGAACAAACTGTTTTTGTCCCATTTATATGATGTTTTATAATTTAGCGAGCATTTTTATCTTTGGTGTGGAGAAACAAAGTGGAGACTAGGGACGCTAAAATTTAGCGCGAGCAGGCTTTGATGGCAAGCTGCATTGGGCAAGCCTCCACGTCTAAAACCACAAATCCATCATTTTTAACTTTCTGGAATAGGTACTTAGTAAGAGAAAAATATTGAAAAAATAAATAAATAAATAGTTAGCGCAACAGGTTCGTAGGGGACCCTAGTCCTAGCTTCTCACAACCATTCGTTTTGCGTGAGTTTTTCATTTTTGGGACGAATTGAAGGGATCCACGATTTTATGCCGAGTCCAAACGGCTAATTACGAAGCTGAGAAGCTCTTTCATGGCAGTTATACTCTCGGATTTTTACTAGACATTCGCGATAGATTGCGCAGTGAAAAAAAAAACCTTAAGATGGACTTAGTAGTCCAACAAACTAACCACTAAGCCACTGCGCCTAAAGAAATGGTATTCGTACAAAATGTCGCACTCGAGATTTTAAACAGTTCTGACATTACGATGATAGAAGAACTCAAAAACGTTGACCTCGCAGTTCTGTCCGTTTGTTCGTCTGTCCGTCGGCTGCTGAGGTCTGCAGCTTAAACTACTGGAAAAAATTTGTGTCAAACTTTGAATTTGTAGTTTGGCCTACAGTTCTGGGCTCTTTTTTCCACGTTATCTGAAAAATTATTGGCACTTCCCATTTAACGGTTTCAAACCAGTTTGATTTGTTCGAAAACGGCTGTAACGATTTCACCAAAATTGAAATTACAGCTTAGGTATTTGTGGTGAGGCTAACGTCGCTGCGTACCTAGTTTTTCGCTAAAAAAAATCGAATAAAGATACTTTTAGAAATTGAATTTATCTTAAAAACGGTCCATACGAATTCAACAAAATTTCATTCGGAAGGTTATAAATATGGTCATTTCGAACTTAATGCTGCAATAATGCTTAGATTTTAATTTTATTTGTAATAGCAAGATGGTTGGGTTTTTCTCGACCCCTTCGTTTTTCACAAGCAACTATTTACATGAAGTTAGTCACGGCTACTTCTTTACGAACCGAAGTTGGCTCTGTTTTCTTATTTTTTTTTTATCTTAATCTATTTACATGGAGAATAACTAGGTGGCGCTGCCCGAGACAAAGAGGCTGAGTGCGTTCACTAAATATGCTACTATTAAATAAGCTTACAATACCAAACTCAGTAACTTAATACCAATCTCAGTTGTTCCCTATATTATATTATCGTTTAATGGATTTTTGAAAACAAAGGTTTTGTTTTTAAAAATTGGTTTTCTTTAGTTTACCTTAAATTGTCACTAACGATTTTGACTAAAATACGTACTTAGAGTAAAATTGATGTTTTCAAATTTATTGCGTCCTTAATTTTCAATTCGAATCACCGAAAACGCTACTTTTAGGAACTGTTCATATCTCGAAAACCCTATTTTTTTCGATTTGCATAAAACTTTAAAAACCAAGTGCTGCTTACATTTTTATACTCAGTTTTTAGTTTAATAGTTAGGCAATAGGAATTTTCAAACTAAACACTGCAATATTTGTTACTACTTTTGTCTGCATGATTTCCCAAAATCGCTCTAAAGATTTTGATCAAAATTCGTGTTTAACGTGGCATAATTATTCTAAATGATGCAACACTTCTCGGAGTATTTTGAGCTGTCATTCATCCTTCCCCTCTACCCAGAGAATAAGTAGCAATAAGTTCTAAGCAGATCTTATTTAATAAAGTGCGAAAATATGTAAAATGTATTGACTTCGATGGTAGCTCTGCCTTGGGGGTGGAGGCTATTTTGTGCGGTATTCCGAGTGGTGGTGTTATTTCAGAACCGTGAACGAGAAAACACAAATTTGATGCTCTTGGCTAGTATAACAAAAATAAATACACATCAAAATAAACGAGTGCCAATAATTTACACGAATGGTTAACACAAAATGCAAAGTTCCAATTTCTTGTCTGGTTATTCATCTAAGAAATATATCAACACCTGCAGTGATCGAATTGAATTACAGAACTCAAAGATGTTGTTTGTAAACATTTGCCAAAGACCAGTTCCTCACGCAGCCAACTATATAAACAATTGTACAATATCGCGTTGCACCTCATTACTTATCCTTTTGCCGTTCGACGCGCCTCTAGTACATGCCATAAATAGGTTCACACATTCTGCCTCAGCTCTTAGCCCAACTGCCTATGTGTACACTGGGAGATCTGCGTTTGCAACACTTGCGCCAAATTCACTTGACCTCCTGCGGCTTAATTATCCATCCGATGGCAGTCTTGCAGATTCATGCAGACAGCAAATGAAATTTAAAATAATTATGCACGACGAGCAAAATCTGGCAGCCGGCGACCTTCGCACAAATTTCTAGCCCTCCTCTGAGCACGGATGTCATTGCTGACTGTGACACAATTGAATTTTAGCTCTGTGAAATGTTCCAATTGCATTCGTATTTCAAACGAACTTCAGCCTGGGTGCAATTAATGTCCGGATAGAACTGTCATTCAAATTCAGTTCACTTAGAGCTGGAAGCACCTATTTCCACAAAAAGAGAGGCAGATTTTTCTTTTTGTGCTGGGGGTAGGAAATGAGGTGCAATCTCTTTGGAGCTTTTATTGAAATGGAATTTCGGTGTAACAAAGTCTCAACTCAATCGAAGGATACGGTGTGAAATGAAATGCAAATGTGTACTGAAGTAAATGCTCCTTGTGGTATATGAATCTTGGTTGGTGTTCTGCATTCATTCCGTCACACGTGTCACTTGATTGGGGCCGATTAAAATGTAATTAAAACTAAAATTTGTCACTGAAACAACAGCCATTCGTCATCAGTCGTCTCTGCTCTGTCCGCTTCCTGGATTTTCAACTCAGAACTCTTGGGCTCTGTGTGTGCTGTCGAGTAATTTGAGTGGGTAAATGATTTGTGCTCTATAGGGAAGCAGAAGATCCTTTGGATTGAAGTGCCTCTTTGGTTTCAATGGGAAACCTTTAGATGGGAAGCTGAACTTGAAGGTATTTTAAAATGAGCTTTTGACGTGTTTTGTTTTCCTGCCAGAAAGTTGAAACCTTGGATGCGATACCAGTAACTGGTTGATTTTCTTTTTGATTGTTCGTTGGAAGGCATCTCCGATGGTCCTCCGACTTAAAAGTGCACCAAAATCTTTTGTTTAACATTTAATGTGACCTTTACCTTAAAATTATTTTCAACCGATCTACTGGGTGTCCTCAGTTGACGACCACCACATCTTTTGCACTGCTTGCTCGATATCTACCGAGACTTAAGATCAATCAAGAATCTTCGGTGGAAGACTATCTGCAAAGGTCCTTTCGGGCGAAGTTCATTTCGAAGTGGATTCTGTTAAGCATTGCACTTCACCAAATCTATTCGTTTCTTCATTTTTTCTTAATTTGAAAATACTTTTTAAAACACGACCCGATGGACGACTTTCAGCGTGCATTTTCTAGATGGGCCTTGACAAAAGAAACCACAACCTACTGAACTTTCCTTGGAATTGACATAACTCCTACAAAAGTAGACTATTTAACGCATTGCTTATGTGACACAACTTTGTTCGTCGAGTGGCAAATTTTTCTCTTACTAAATCGAGCGTTCCGTCCAAAAGCTTGTCCCATCAGTGAACTGCCATCCACGTGCGCAGGTTCGTTCCGGTCCAACGGAGAAAGCAGCACACAATGCTTTCGATATGTTCCCAATCCTAGCTAATATTTTCAATTTGATTTGTAGTTTAGCCTTAGGATGAAACACAAAGATTGAAGAAAGCTTCAAATAAATTAAGGAAGATTGAAGTCTCTAAGGAATTCCTTTCTAGTTTTTTCGGCGTTGCTAAAGAAATATTGCCATTACATCTCAATTCAAAGGCGGCGAAGTCCGGATTTTGACCAAAAAAAGGTCCAAAAAGTGAGCGGGACATACCCTATATATATATATATATTTCGAGAGATAATCGAATCAGACCACCATTGTCGGGTCTCTTTTCGTCTCTCTACCACTGTAAATCTTACTCAGAGAGACTCTCTGGATTTCTCCACAGTTCTTCTCTGGGCTCAATTCCTAGTGTTAACGCTAGCATCTGTTTATGGGAGATCCGTTTCATCGACTGGGTCTCGACCCATTGATGTCCCAAGATCCTCATTCTTCTGCCAGCCAATGCCGGGCATTGACACAGTATATGTGCCGCTGTCTCAGATTCCTCCAGGCATAGTCTACAAGTATCATCCTCTATAAGGCCCATTTTCCTTAAGTGATACCTGAAATTACCATGTCCTGTAGACAAAGCCACCACCCATTTCAATGTTCCTCGACTCATGCTTAGAACTCTTCTTTGAGTGGAGCAGGTCGGCCACTTTATTGCCATTTTAGCTTGTCTACATTGTTCCACGGTTGACCACCTTCTCAGGTGTTCTGCCGTGATCCATTTGTGGACAAGCTGTTCAACCATTCCTCTGCCAATTGAAGAGAATGGTTCTGGTCCCAGCAACTTTTCAGTTGACCCCTGTTTTGCAAGGGAGTCCGCCTTTTCATTGCCTTCGATCCCTATGTGTCCTCGTACCCAAGTCAGTGTTACTTCATTTTTAGATGAACACTTATTGAGTTTAAGTACGCATTCCAGTGCCAGTGATGTTGTGATGTTTGTTTGTTCCATGCATCTGATCACCGCCTGATTGTCCAGTGCTATGAGGATATTTCTTCCTTCCACCTGACACTCAAGCAAGTAGTCCAACGCATAAAGCAAAAAGCAAAAGGGACATACCCTAAAGCGAGTGTCTTATGAAACATTTCAAAGAAGTTTCATCGAGATCTGTCCCGACATAAGACCCTCAAGAGGTTCAATATATGTACAGATTTGACACCTACGCATATAGTTGCAGGGCACTTTTTTATCTCTTGAGATCGGTATACGCAGAACGTGGTGACAAATTATGATCCACAGCTGCAGTCCTATAACTTATAAGACTTGCGGCTCCGCCTGTTACTTCCCTCGCTTAAGGTATACCTAGGTCTTGAAGAAGTGGAAACAATGTGCCCGGGAAGGCTGCGCAGCTTCCGCTCCAGAGCTCTCCCTGGTATACCAGTTCGGGTCAAGATAGCAGACTTACGAAAACTCCATTTCGAGAGTCCATTTCAATTAACGGCTAGAGCTGCTCAAAGATGTTACCAATCGTCTCTGGTAAGCAATCCCTCAGAAAAAAGCATGCCAACAATTTTCGTGGGTTTAAAATGTACCCAAATATCAAAATTTTTGACTTAAGAATGCAAATATTGGCAATGATTTAAGAAAATTTTTATGGAGAGTATATTCAGCTTGATTTTCGAAAACTTAAAAACGAGTTCTTGCTTTCAAAAATCAACAACTTTAAGTTTCAAACAAGACAAAAAGATGGTTCATTTGCATTTCTTACCATTCGGCAATAGGCGCTTTTAAGGCTAAAGGTAAAAATGCCTCTAAGGGTCGTGCTCTTTTAACGTCTCTATTTAAAATAACATCCAATCAGGCGGAGCCTTTCTATAGCGTACCTTCTTACATGCTTCTAATAATTTTTCGAGTATTGTAATGGATATGAGCGTCATTATGTGACAACCCTTAGCATTTCCAACCATCCAACCTTTTTAATGACCAGATTTAATTGCTTTTTTATGCAGGCTTCCCCTTCTCGAGGATGTGTTGAACGTCAGTTCTAATTATTGGTAGTTTTCGGCGAACCTAGTCCGGCAACCCTGGTAAATTTGGCCACACCGATCTGAGTTCCGCGATTTCAGAGGTCCACTAATATGCGGGACGTCAGTGTTTCTCTGTTTCCAAATATGTATAATAAAATTTTGAACGAGTTAATACCATGGTTATGAACTTAGCTCCACTTCTGGGTCCATTTATCGTCTTACGAAGTGTAGAGGGTGTGTATTAAATGCAATACCCTCTCCTGACCGTCGTTCGGTCTTAAAGTTGTTTGGCCAGTTTTGGGTCAATGGTCACTATGTGGATAATGGTCGCTCACGTCCAGTAGGAGTCTGCTATTTACAAAAGTGATATCGATAACAGGCTTCCGACCTAGCTGTGCCAAAAGCGTTTGTACTGCCTGTTAGCTACACTTACTCTAAACATGAAAATGGATCTTGTAGAACCTTCCTATTACGATTTGTATATGAACGGGTTCATTCCGAGGCTTATGCGTTTGTGAGACCAGCATGGGTCCATTTCCGTCTTTCTAGCTCTAGCTCTTACCCAGAGAGAAAAGAGTGAAAGTACACCTTTGTTAAGCGGACTTATTTTCCAATCAGGGTGGTTTTAGTTCCCATGTGGAGTTCATTCTCTTGGATTTATTTTCCTGCACCTTCACCGCCACCTCATCTGTTTGCATGAGATTTGTTTCTTTCTCTGAGTCTCAGTCAATTGACGTGTCAGCATCATAATTCTTCTGCCAACTATAGTGTTGGACATTTGCACAGTATTTTTGCCGCTTCTAAGCTTCCTCCAGGCATATTTCTATAGATATCATCCTCTAAAAAATCCGTATTCCTTAACCATCACCGGAAATGTCAGGTAGTTGCCGGATGTTCAATGTTCCTTGACTCATGCTTAGAACCCCTTTTTCTTTGTCTCTATTTTTCCACGGTTGTCCACCTTCTCCAGGTGTTCTTCCATGATCCATCTGTCGATCAGTTGTTCCACCATTCCTCTACCAAAAAAAAAAAAGTTGTGGTCCGAACAGTTTTTCAGTTGAGCCCTGTTTTAAAAGCTAGTCTGTCTTTTAGAAGCTTTACATAAGGTCGGTCTCCAATAGTTATAGTGTTTATATAGGTCGTGGTAAGTGTTTTCTCAACTTTACCTTTCTGAGTGCGCCTTTCATTTTGCCACAGATTTATGCTTCTTCCTCGAAGGCTGTGCTGCTTGAATCAGGAATCAGGAAAATTCATTTTCAACCCTCATTGCTTTGAAGTGCGATGTTTCCTTTGTTCAAGGCTGGGCTAATATTTCAATATTTTGTTCCGCATACCACTTTCTGTCAACATATGCTGAGGATAGCAAATATTTTCCAAGGTTCAACACAAACGGACTTTTAAAAGAAAAAAGAGGTTCCCCGACATGATTTCTTTTCCCACCACCAGCACAATTGTAAGTGTTTGCGCTGATTTGACTGCTTAAACCAAATAGCGCTAAAAAAATAAACGCAAAAGAACATTTGTTTAAGATTGAACGTCATACTATGAGTGAAAATCTTGCACCCTTCAAAGGACGATATCAAATCTAGCCCTAGACATTTCATTCAATCATTGCTCCAAATTGGGTTGTCCCACAGGAAACGAGTTCCTCTGTCAAATGCCACCCGATTCAGTTAGGAAGTTCCAACAGCAAAAACATCGCCGCACAGGTAGACCTATAAAACGCTACCGAGTTAATAAAACAATTTAAATTGATTATTTCATCTGCGGTTGCATCAACCCATTTTATTGTGTTTCGGCCTTTAAAACATTTTCATCTTTTTTTCGTTTATTCATTGGACCGAGATAATCTCACTTTTGAACAATAAAAACCGTTGGCGGACCGTTGCTCGTAAAAAAGGCCATATTCGCGAATTTTATTAACCCTTGGCCCAGCCCCTGCCGGTGTTGGTACGAAACGATACAACAGCAACCACGCGGTGTTCGCTGTACAGTACATTATGTGCTGGATGTAGGATTCTATCACAAGATAAGGGGGTTGCACAATTGAATCGATTTTTGTCCTGCTGTCCTCGGTTTTTCAGCAGCTAATTCTGCCCGGGGTAATAAATTCGTTCGCAAGATACGAAATTTGTTGGTCCTTCGAGCCCGATGTTTTTATGCCGCGACATATAGCTCTAGATACATACGAAGGTATGGTGGCGAAAGCCCGTAGCACGTGTGCTATTTTAGCCCCGTTTCACAGTGTAAATCTATTTACCAGAAAATGTAGCCTCCTTTGGAGGATACCGTCGTTAGAATTAAACTTGCTATTGTGTGATTATCGCTTGAATTTTATGGTTTATGTCATAAGTGGTTTTTTAATGTTGGGCATATCTTAGCTCCAGGGGTCTGGCTTCGTTGTTTATTATTTACTTTGTCCTTTTTAGGCAAAAAAAATGACCATTTGGGCGAGAGCAGATGGCCGAAATGAGAAAAAAAACTCCATATCCAACATCATCAATTATGAACTTGATGTGAACACATTTTTCCGTGACAGATGTCAACCTTTAATTTGCAATTCCTTCTGGGCAGATTATCAAATTTTGTTGTTGAATTATAATGTTGGCTTTAAGAGCTGGCACTTGGACGATTGTGGGGTGTACTGAATAATGCATGTGTAAATTTACTATAAAGCCTATTTTAAGACAGGACAGATGAATACCGAACCCTGATTTATTATTATACCCTCCACAGGAAGGTATATTCACTTTGTCATTACATTTGTAACGCCAAGAAGGAGTCACCGGAGACCTCATAAAGTATATATATATTCTGAATCAGGATCACATTCTGAATCGATTAAACCATGTCCGTCTGTCTGTCTGTTGAAAGCACGATAGCGCCCAAATGAACTGATATAGGAGAATGAAATTTGGTGAAAGGACTTATTTTTATTTTCGTCAAGTTGGTATTAAAAACGGGCTATGTCGGTCAAGTATTTCAGGTACCTCTCAATAGACGATTAAACCACTTTGTTATTAAGTATGTCACACCTATTCTATTTTTACAAAAGAAGCACTTTCTAGAAATTTCATTGCGTTTTAAAATTCAATGTGAAGAATCCAGTTAAGAAAATTTATCTTAGTTGACCTGTGCTATCGACTGGGCTTTTACAAACATACCCATTGATAATGTGAAAGCTATACTACATACAAAACTGCTCATAGCTATCATGAAGGTATTGTTTTGCGTATGTATAAGTTAGAGTAAGATCGAATTATACATACCTATTCTATATTATAATGTATTTTACTATAAAAAATAAAATGTTACAATAAATTATCTCTTTGATTGCATTTTTATTAGCTTAGTCTCTCTCATATTTTCAATGAACATCTCCAGAAACAATGCATATGTTATTTAACCAATGTTTTTTCTATCACCATTTTTTTATGAATTCGGCCTTATCGCAAAAAATTAAAAACCATTTCAGGTCAATTTTAAACTTAGTACTATCCAGAATTTGGCGCAATATGATTACCTGTAGGTACGGGTCATAAAATTTTAAGAAAACCTAAAAAATTTACGGAAGGGTATATAATAGTCAATAAATAATAAAACAATTTAAGAAAACCTAAAGAATTTCCAAGAAAGCTATAATGTTACCTTGAACAGGTAACAGCAGGTAGAACTGTAATTAGATTACTCAAAATCTGACTTTTATTATTTGTGGACCTGTTTATGAGAATCAAAGGCGATATATTCCACTTTTTGCAAAAGTCGGGTTGACGATGCATTTTAATTCTCTTTCTTGAGATTACTGTTTTCGTTAGTTTCAAAAGCCAACTAATTCCAGAGACATTTTAAGTTGAATACTTGGGTTAGAATCAAAACATATGGATTCCTTATTTCACTTTCTTGTTAAAATCAAAATAACTCTATTCCATTACTTAATTCAAATATTTGCTTATGTACAAATCAAAATATGAGTATTCCACGGCTTAAGAAACGTTTTCTTTGAATATTTCAAAACTAGTAAAAGTGTTCTTTATTCCGATAAACATCCTGTTCAATGTTATTACGTACTACCTGACATGCCTAAAATTTAGCATGACTTGTATGCAGTGGAGGGTATCAAAGCATCGGCCAGGCTGATGATAACACTTTAACTTGTTAAGAGTTTGAAGGCTACCGCTGAGTTGAAACAAGGGATCAATTTTTACTGTTTCAAACTTAAAATTCTTACGATGTTGACAGCGAGTTATACTATTTAATGAGTAATGTGTCCCCTGGTGGTCTTTCTTTCTTTTAGAATAAAAGTTAGAATCAAAGCTGACTGAGAAATCGGTCGTTGACAAAACTTAGAAAAAATGCGCATGATTCGGCCGCACGAAGCTTTCTCCTTCGTTTCTATATTGGCTGAAAAACCGCCGCAAATGTAGTTCTTTTTTCCATTTTACAAGTTGTGAATGTACTTAAAATACCTGATAAGTTTACCTTAAAAATGGCGGTTAAAATTCACTTACAAAAAGTGCTAGATAACAAGACATCTGGGTAAAAGCTAAAACGAGACATTGAACGTTTTTGCCGCTCATCTAGAGGAAACTTTCAGACCATTCAATTAAAATATTAAAAGTCCGGAAATATTGTGGTAAAAAATTCAAAAACAAGAAGTAAAGAAACTAAACGACCTGACTACGGGTGACCTTCTAAAAACACAATATATGTATGAACGCTGCAAATAGACCACAACATATTTCGAGTGGATGGAAATTCGCTGATGAGTTAATGGGTTTCAATAGAATAGGAAAAAAGTTATTCCAGAGCCAATTCTCCTCTTTTAATCACCTCCAAAGTTTTTAAAAGGATTATTACTCGATCGACTACAACTAATTGAAAAATGACTTATACCTGACAGAAAGATCAGATTTAGAAGCAAACATTCGAAAATCGACAAAAAGCTGACGTTTTAATGGCGAAAGCTCTCGATGAAAATACAATTTGATCTGCCGTCTTGTTGGACGTTTGGAAAGGGCTTGATTCGATGTAGTGTAAGCCGTAAGTTGAAATTGAGACTCTCCGAACTGTTACGGAAAATCTTAGAGTCACATCTCTAGAAAAGACTTCGTGTCAAACACGGCAACGAATATTTAGAATTTGAATGAATCAAAAAGGTGTGCCGCAAGGAAGCGTTCTTGGGCCACTGCTTTTTTACGTGGGACGTAGCGTAAAAAGAAGACCTTGAGAGGTTGCAAGGCTTGCTTAATCGGGTCAATGACTGCTGAAACTACAATCAGAATGGAAACTTAAAAAAACTTACGGAGTGGTAAGCCAGGCACTTGAGAGTGTCTATCCCGCCATGGGTTGAGTTCATGCTATTGCGTCGTAATACACAATCTTCTTATAAAATACGTGAACAATTACAAGAATGGTAATAAAGTGGGAAGATATCCTCAAAATATCCCTTTAAACTAAAAATCATAAACTTTGTTTTGTCGCTGATGATTAATTTGTACTTAAAAAACCATTTCCTAAGCAAGTCAAGGTCATAATTTACATCACAAAATATGTTAAACACCGCTTTTATTAGAATAAGACTCAGCAAATTCTGTTATTTTACCTTTAAGAGGTTGCTCAAACAAGGAATTAAAAATAAATTCAGGACAATATAGGGCCCAGGACTGAGCCTTATGGAACACCGAGTGCTATAAAGGGTGATTTTTTAGCTGGTTTGGTTTTGGCAACACTGGTTTTGACAGCTGACGTGTGTTTAGTACCTTGTGTCACTGTCAAACAGCTTCAGTTTGGTTTGCAATTTAACCATGGATCGTCTTATAAATGAACAACGCTTGCAAATTATTGAATTTTACTATCAAAATTCGTGCTCGGTTCGAAATGTTCATCGCGCGCTGCTTCCATTTTATGATCGGCATTCTCGACCTTTTGAGCAGTCTATTCGGAAGATTGTGACCAAATTTCGCACCAAATTTACTTTGTTGGACATTAAACCACCAACACGTTTACGTACTGTGCGTAGTGAAGAAAATATTGCGGCCGTATCAGCTAGTGTGACAGAAGACCGCGAAATGTCGATTCGGCGCCGTTCCCAGCAGTTAGGCCTTTGTTACAGCACTACGTGGAAAATTTTGCGGAAGGATTTGGGCGTAAAGCCTTTTAAGATACAGCTGGTGCAAGAACTAAAGCCAGCCGACCTACCACAACGCCGAATTTTTGGTGAATGGGCTCTTGGAAAGCTGGCCGAGGATCCGCTTTTTTATCGAAAAATTGTGTTCAGCGATGAGGCTCATTTTTGGTTGAATGGGTACGTAAATAAGCAAAATTGCCGCATTTGGAGTGAAGATCAGCCAGAAGCATTGCAACAGCTACCAATGCATCCCGAAAAAGCCACTGTTTGGTGCGGTTTATGGGCCGGCGGCATTATTGGGCCATATTTCTTCAAAGATGATGCGAATCGCAGCGTTACTGTCAATGGTGAACGCTACCGAGCGATGATAACAAACTTTTTTTTGCCCGAAATGGAAGTTCTTGACTTGCATGATATGTGGTTTCAACAAGACGGTGCCACATGCCACACAGCACGCGAATGGCGCAATTGCGAGGCGAGTTTGGTGAACAGTTAATTCCACGTTTCGGGCCGGTCAATTGGCCGCCTAGATCGTGCGATTTGACACCATTAGATTATTTTTTGTGGGGGTATGCCAAGGCTAATGTGTATAGGGACAAGCCCGCTTCGATTGACGCACTGGAAGCCAACATCCATGCATTCATTCGTGAGATACCGGCCGATATGTGTGAAAGAGTATGCCAAAATTGGACTCAGCGGATGGGCTACCTGAGACGCAGCCGCGGTCAACATTTGCATGAAATTATCTTTAAACATTAAATTGCAAGGTTCAAACTATCGATTCAAATAAATATTTCATTCATTTTTTCGAATTTTTTGTATTTTTTTTTTAAAAAAAGTTCTAAACCTCTTAAAAAATCACCCTTTATAATACATCAGAAATATGAAATCTAATTTGTTTTAACAGAGAGCTTGACATATTGTCAAAGGAGGAAGATTTCAAAGTTTTGAGGGAACAAACTATTTTATGGATCTCTAAAGCAGTAAAAGGTTCGCAGAAAAAACTAGATGATTGACGTACCAATCCTTCAGCGACGGGCACATTTACAGAATCAAAGTTATTATTAATTGTGTTCTGAATGGAGCTAATATTACAAAAAATAAACTGATTAGCAACTTCGACAAAATCGGAAACAGGTGAATTGTTGATATTTAAAACAATGTTTCTTTTGGCAGCTTTTCTGTTAAGAATCTCATCAACAACACGCCATTCTTTTTTGGAGTTACCAGCACTTCTTGACAATTTGTTACGATAATAATTATCCCGACACCGAGGTATTTCTGCTTTAAGTTCTTTACAGATCTTAACATAGTATTTGTTTAGTCTTAAATTACTTATAATTGAGTTTGGTCTGGCATTTCAACATGAATAGACTGACGCCTGAACAACGCTTCCAAATTGTGAATTTTTTTTGAAAATCATGGTTCTTTTCGAAATACGTATCCCAATTTTCAAAAGCGAATTTTGTATAGCGATGAGGCTCAATTTTGGTTGAATGGATACGTCAATAAACAAAACTGTATTTGTATTTGGAGTGATGATAATCCTCAAGTGTATGTTGAGACACCGTTACATCCACAAAAACTGACTTTTTGGTGTGCTTTATGGGTTGGTGCAATAATTGGTCCGTACTTCTTTAAAGACGATGCTGGTCGGAACGTTACAGTCAAAATGGTGACCGCTATAGAGCCATGATTACTGACTTTTTAGTTCATCAATTGAACAACGATGACGTGCAGGAGCTGTGGTTTCAACAAGACGGCGCAACATGTCACACAGCTCGTGCCACAATTGATTTACTGAAGGAAACGTTTGGTAACCGCATACTTTCACGTTGCAGACCCGTGAATTGGCCTCCAAGATCGTGCGATTTAACGCCGCTTGACTATTTTCTGTGGGGATACGTGAAGTCGCTAGTTTACGCCGATACGGCCACAAATGTTGGAAAATTGGACCTCCAGATTTGACTACGTATGAGCCAGCCTTGGTGGTCCTATGCCAGAAATCATATTTAAATTATAATGCCAGAAGATTATCTTTCGAATAAAGTAAATTCCATGTCAATTTAAAAAAACCATCTTTGTTTTATTCCCTTTCAAAGTTGTATACCTCTAAAAAAAACACCCTTTAGATACGGATCTTCAAATTTAGCAATAGCGAAGTGCAAATCGCTGACAGGTCCGTATTTTATTCTAGGAATACATTTTCACAACTATCCAAATGTGTAAGGCTTTTTTTTTTTTGGAATAATGGAAGGCACCTTCAACTCGATATCGACTCCGACTGGCAAAATTGAGAACCTTATTCAAGACATTTGTGCTCGGATGTTTATTAGACGTCTGCCAGAGGGGGCACACAAGTAAAAAAATCTTAGGATGTGATTTACATTTGCCCGGGCATTGAACCTGAGACCCTCGCACAGTAGATTATTAGAATAAAGACTATGCCCATAATATTTATTAAAGGTATTCCCAATATAATATTTTGGTATTCAAAGTAAAATGTCATTTTTTGAGATAAATGATCGGATGTTTATTTCATAATACAGAGGAAGGTATGCCGTTAATAATGAAAAACAAAATCAGCCGAGCACGCATACAGGACCATATCCTTTCCATGAAATTTTCCATAACCAAATCGCAAAGTGGCTGCCCTATGTCCTCGATAGCCTCACGAATTTTATCTTTGAGGTCTTGAATCGACGCTGGGCTGTTGGCGTAGACCTTATCTTTCACGTGGCCCCAAAGGAAGAAGTCGCAAGGTGTTAAATCACAAGATCTCTGGCCAATTGTGATCACCTCTTCGAGAGATAACACGGTCCGGAAACTTTTCCCGTAAAAGATCAATGGTTTCGTTGCTTGTGTGGCAAGTAGCGCCGTCTTGTTGAAAGTAAACGTTGTCCAGATCTCTCGGTAGCGCAATCCATTCACCGTAACTGTTGTTGCGAACTGTGACTGCAAGATTTTTACCATTTTTGTAGTGAATTTTAACAATTTCAATGCGTTGTTGAAGCGTGTATCGTTCCATTTTTAGTAATGGCGTAGTTTCTACTTGTCAAATGTTAAAGAATAAAAGCTTCAGAAGTGACAGCTACCGAAATAGCTGGTCATTCACAATTACACCTCTTATTGGAAAACCCTTTATATTTTTCAAATGTAGAGATACCGATGTAACTTTTTGAATATTTATAAATATTTCTTATCAAGGAGAGGGCCACCAATGCGGAATAGCTAATGGCGTTTGTAGGTTGTGGGTATGGGTATATTACGCTCTAAAACTGTGCAAATAGGTATTTTTGCAATTATTACATAGGGAAAGGGGTAGGTTCTCACGGAAATTTGTCCTTATCGTGCAGAATATGATGGCCGAAAATACCGCGACAATGTCAAGAACTTCGTGGTTGAGTAGTTGTTAAGAATAATGCATTTGTCAACGAAATTATTTTTTATGATGCTTGTAAAAGGATCTAGAATAGTTTATGATCCTTGTCCTTTTTTTATTCCTTTCATGCATACCTTCTATTCGCTTTTCAAATAGATGCTTAAATGCGAAACGCGAGAAGTATAAAAGAAGGATCTGCGTTGAACACCAGGGAGTTGGAAAAGTGTTCTTGAGGGGTTTACTTCTAAACGAAAGTGTTTTTATAAACAAATTTTTTGTGTGTTTTCTGTTCATATTTGTTTAGTTTTATTTTATGTTGTGTTATATATCTTTAAGTAAAAGTGAATTAAAGTTTAAATTAAATTTTATAAAACAAAGGAAATACTACAAAAAAGTTTTAAATCAATTTTCAACAGTAGTCAATAGATAGGTTGTAGACAAATGAGCTTTAAAAGGTTGCTAACCTATTTTATCTCTTAGTTCTTGGTAACTAGAAGGCTTTCATGTGGAGCAATCAAATTTCCTCACCCACAACTTTATTCGTATGCCTTGTAAAATTTAAATTATATCCTTAACCTTGTGCAGCAAGCTATACGTTATTTATAGTCACGTAAATTCCTGGCTTAAGAACTCTATATCCGCAGAGAATAATAATAAAAATGGTCACGAGAATGAGTTCATTCACATCTACCTGGAGCACATAAGTGTGTTCAATTATTAACGCTCTTTCGACATTGTGCCACCTGGCCAGTGGGAAATATGAAAAAAGCAATTCCCGATAATGATGCCATACTAACCCAGGAACACTATACGAAACTATTAACAGCCCTACCCACATACACGTTACCTACAAGTACAAGCTCTTTTCAAACACGAAAGGTGCAGACCCAACGATTAAATTGTGAAGGACGACTGAGTTTTCTATATTATTTGAAATGCAATTGTGAGGGTGGCACTTGTGTTGGTAAAACGAAATTAAACTCCAATGGACCAACCAAATGGGTATTTTTCAGAGGTATAAGCTTGGTAAACAGCTTAAATGAACATTTTACAAATGGATTGGTCTTAATCCGTGCACGGATCCTGAATGTGAAACAGATGTTCCTCAGATTTACAATCATGAAAGGTAGTTTATATGTTACCCCGGTTGCTGCATGTTCTTTCAAGGACATCAAGTACATTTTCCTACATCCATGGGATGGGCCTTGGAACGATGAGATTGCATGACAGGCTTTTGAAAGATTTGAACAAATTCCAACAAATTCCATGACAAAGAATGGCCTGCGGGGCGGTAGACTTGAAAAGTATTCATATTCACTGCCTCTGTAGAGAAAAGAATTGTATACGGTTTTAAAAAACCTGGACTACAAGAAACCATCAGAAAGAATCAGGAGGGATTTAAGGTTTGGACTAACTTTGATGGACGCGACTTCTTAAAACCGACACACACACACGGACTTGCAAACCGTTCGTTAAAGAAGTCGAAGATAAGTTTTGGAAAGAGCTCGACTAAAAGTAAGCAAGGAATCTGCACTGGGAGACCTTCCTCCGCTTTTAGAACTGAAATATCATTGAAGTAGCTAAGCTCAAAGACGTTGAAGTTATGGATGGTTGGACTGTCAGTATCTTTCGCATTGGGGTACCTAATGGCAACGAATTCTTTTGCTCATACCTGTTTCATCCTAAAAATAAATAAATAGTTGGCACAACAGGGTCCCTAGGCCCTAGGCCTAGCTTCTCACAACCATTCGTTTTGTGTGAGTTTTTCATTTATGCCGAGTCCAAACGGACAATTGAGAAGCTCTTTCATGACTGTTATACTCGCAGATGTTTGTCAGACGTTCGCGTGAGGTGGCGCAGTGAAAAAAACCTGAAGTTTGAATTTGGGGTTTTTCAGGTTTCGAAACTGGGACAACTAAGCCACTCCGCCGACAACCTGTTTCATCCTAGAAGTATACATTTTTTAAGTGGCAATAGTCTCTACTGAAGCTAGGTTAAAGGTCGAAGTTGAACGGGGATAAAGTAAGGCACATAAGTTGAGTCCCTCGTGGTCTTAGTCACAAACAACAAAAGAAGCAACGCTGAGTTTTTCTATAGAATTCCACAGACTGGGCCAATTTTGAGACAGCTACCTACATCAATCGGTTACCAAGCCTACCGAATTTATTGTCAAAGCCTTTTCTTTCGTCGAGCTAGGAAAAACTCCATTGGAGCACTCAGACGCAACTGGTCCATTGTACGAACAGGAAGAAAATCCTTCGCACCATCCATTTGACTGGAGTTTTCTAGTCTTTCTTAGAACGCTGAGAATTCACTTCAGCGATCAGGAGCTACAGTATCAGCACTTTTGATGTCTTTGACTAAACATGTTTTGTCCATAGAAGGTTCTTATCCAAAGAAGTTTCCTCCCAGGTATTTCTCATCGGATATCTGGATAGAGACGCTTTTTACTTCTGGTTGAGTCGGACTGGTTACAGTCCTAGTGAACCATTCATCGACCATGTCCACGGCCACCTGAGCGTTAGCACAGAACGCCCGTGGGTGGTGGCATGATCCGAGATAGCAACATCCGCGTAAGCCTGAGCGTAGACGTTTGAACTATTGAGGGCATACTGCAGAGAGTCATCTACCGTGCACCAAAGAAGTGGACCATCGGTCTTTGATTTGGTGCTGTTTCAAATTCTGTTACATGGTCATGTTGGGTGCCTACTACCACCAATTCGTGAAAATATTTTAAATTTATGAAACATTAAAAATTATTTACTTTTAATTTTTAAATAAAAATAAAATTGAAATTAAAAGGAAACGAGAAAAAATATATTAAATATTGACAAACAAATTTGAATAAAAAAACAATATCTATTGAAAAAAAAATGGGAAATTTAATTAAAAAAAGATACGAAGCAGTCGGAAATTACAACTTTTATTTATTATAATTTCATTTGTTTTCTTTTTATACTTCATTTCGGCAGTGTAAAGGACAGCCGAAATGATGTACAGAGTGTCCGCCAGGAAGGTATACTACTTTGTTTTGCCGCCATTTTGGTAAACATTAGTTTTGACAGTTCATATTATTTGGCAGTCGTAGACACGTGGCAAATTTATTATGGAAAAATATTGGATAAACAAACGTGTTTTAATCGTTAAAACATTTTATCAAAATCAATCATCGATTCCTGTGAAAGTTACGTGAAATGTTTGGGAGAACACATTTTCATTTGAATGGATATGTGAATAAACAGAATAGTCGGTTCTGGGCAATGGAAAACCCTCAAATTATTCATCAGTCACCTTTGCATCCATTAAAAGTTACAGCCTGGTGTGCAATTTGGTCAGGAGGAATCAATGCACCTTACATCTTTGAAAATGAAAACGGCGTAACGGTAACTGTGAATGGGGAGCGATATCGTGATATGATTGAAAACTTTTTAACGCCACAACTTCATGCTTTGGGCTTGATTAACATGTGGTATCAACAAGACGGTGCCACATCGCATACAGCCAGGATTACAATGGAATTACTGCGAGACCTCTTTCCACAACAAGTTATTTTTGATTGGCCTCCACGGTCGCCTGATTTGACAGCTCCGGACTTCTTTGTGTGGGGATATCTGAAAAGCATGGTTTATGCAAACAAACCAGAAACGCTTGAGCAACTCAAACAAAACATTCGTGATGAAATTAATGAAATACCGCGTGAAATGTGCGAGAATGCAATGAAAAATGTGCTCAAAAGGGCGCCTAACAGAGGCGGACATTTACCTGATATTGTATTACATACATAATTGCCGACATTGTTTATTTAAACATTTATCAATATAAGATCCATTCTCTTTCATTTAATGAAAAATTATAAACAAACAAAGTAGTATACCTTCCCGACGGACACCCTGTATAATCAAAATTCCTTCGACAATCGACTCGGTAGGATCTTCGAATACTCTAAGACCATTTTCCTAGCAGTTTCGTTGTTATTAGGTACTGTAACTCTGCGATTGATGGTTTAGTGGACAGACAAAGACTTTTCCTCAGTCTTCCTAAAAAATATCAATAGCAGTGTAGCTTCTTTTGTTTACTTTCGTATTTCTATTATAAAAATAAAATAAAATCGTATTTTTAAAAAAATACCCAAGACATTTTGTATTTTCCTCCCAGGAGGAAATAAAAGGCTACAAATAAAAATTAAGAAAATAGGAGCTAAAATAAGAAAAAAAATGTTCTCTCCGATTTAAAAAGTGTACGCTTTTGAACATTTTCCAAACCTTTTTTTATTGTTTGCAGAATTTTGTAAAGCAGAATTTTGAAAATAGAATTTTGAAAGCAGAATTTTGTAAAAAGTATTTTGACCCCAACCCCGAAAAGTGGCAAAGTTTGAATCACCACTTTTGTAGTCCGATTGTTAAGCGGTCCATTATTGTAAATGGCAAATATTCAACTTGTGATACTTCAAGTGACAGCTGAGTTTGACAGGTGTCGAACGCTAGCGCTACCAACTTGAAACCACGAAATGAATGACCCGTATTTCGTGATGTTGGTCTACAAAGACTTTTTGCCTAGGGGTTTTGTTCTTCTTCCGTAAAAGATTTTTTATAATTAATCGCAGACCTCACAGTCTAGAGCAGTGATTCCCAAAGTGGTCCAGGTGGACCCCCAGGGGTCCACGGGAGACTCGACGGGGGTCTACGTTGGCATGACAAAAAATGGGGGTTCATCAGTTGTAAGTGACGAAAATTTACCTGGTTTCGATAGTAAAGAAAACATTTCAGTTAGGCATGGATCAGATATCCTGTTTATTTAGCATTAATTTCCTTTTTTTCAAATCTCCCTTAATTTGTTTGAGTAGTCTATTTTAAGAAGATTAGCGACTGTTACTTGTAAAAACTTGCATATTCGATATTCAGTGGAAAGCGCCGCCGTCCGCCCGCAAGGCTTGTTCAGACGTGCAAAGTGATGAAATACGACGAAATACGAATAAATGGAACGTAAGAAAGTATACCATTTTTCTTTTGGAACTCAACCGCGACGCACATTTCCATCGTTAGATCTAATCTTCACATTTTTTGACGAGTTTTGGGAATATGGTAAAAATGTAGCAGCAGGGGGTCCACCGAAACCAGGTTAATTTTGAAACTGGTCTATAAGAAAAATAAGTTTGGGAACCTCTGGTCTAGAGGCACCAAGTGACAAATAACAGAAACAGAATCCCATACATTTGCAACAGGAACAGAATTAGGAACAGAACATAATTTAGCGACAGAAAAATGGCTGTTTGACGACAGAACGTAAACAAGTCTACATTGATTGTTTCTGTTGCTGCCAGCAACAGAAATGCCAATTTATAGTGGGGGGGGGAGAGGTTTTTTTTGTTTGCATTTTTCTGCATCTGTCATCTGTCTGCTTGCTTCGCATTGTACTATTGTATATTGTGATGACCACATATGAATAACAAACGAAAAATGTAAAAAAAAGTTTTTAGTAGACGAAGAGGAGAGTATAATAGATTTCGTGAGAAATCACCAAATAATGTATAATGACCGTCACCCAATATTTTGCGACAGCGACATGTTTTTATGGGTCTGTTTCTATTTCAGTTTTGTGTAGCTGAGCGAGCAACGTAAACAGAACCAGAATTTACTACAGAACGAAAAAGCTTTCTGTTCTGTTTCAGTTTCTGTTCTTTGTCACTTGCTTCTTTCTTTTCGCTTATAAAAAGGTTCTCGACTTTCCACTTGAAAAGAACGACCCTTTTGATGAATAGGCGGAACTTTGAACCGAATAAACAAGGGATTACAGCCGAAACGCAACGTATTTGTAACTTCCTTGAACATTCTCTTAGATCACAGAAGAACATCTAATATTTCACTACAGCTTTGATTGTATACCTCTTGCCATTAATATTCATCGGCCAACCAGCAGCACATTGTTCATAGTTGTGAGTTGAGATGAGATGCCAATTAGACTGTCATTTGCGGAAACCTGCAGGATTAAAGGGTTCCACTGAAGCAAAGCGATTGCCTATAAAGTTGGTAAAGAGATACCACCACCATCAGTCATGATTAAATGAAAATTAATTAAAACGGATGAATCGGGTGGAAATTCATTGGTCTCCAAGGATAATAACAATATCTAATAATTAAAGTTTGGTAGGCTGTCAAATTGGCAGCTTAGCGAAAGCCAGCAGATTATGGCACCAGGGATAACGACTTGTGGAACGATAGTCCGCTCGTTTTAATATTTAATATAGAAATAGGTTCCTTGAATGGACGTCTAAGGGATCACATAACAATATACGAGTTTCTTTTGTAAAATATGAAAGAGCAATCGGTCGTTAGTCCTTTCAAAGTTTCAGCTATAAAGCTTCCCAAATGCCATTCATTTTGAACAATGTGCCATGGGATTCATAAATGTACGGATAGGGGTTACATTTACGCATACACGTGTGCCCATTTCGATAAGGATATCCACCTTTCTATTGACGTGTTCGTATTGCCTACATCTTAAGTGGTAAGACCATTTCTTGTCGGCTTTCATAAAAGGGTAAGCGAAAAAAAGACATCAGCAGAGTTCCGTTAAATAAAGTAGACAAGTTGGAGAAGCATTAGGTAAACGACAAATTTAGCGATCATCGGAATTCGAATCGACAGAAATGTGCACGTTAATTAATTTCAGTGTAAAGTAAGCTCCAGCTTATGGCGGTGCACATGCACAATCCCAAAAGTGCACTTAAATCCAGAATACCAGAGCGAGTGCACATCCATAATTGAAAGCGAAACATTGCAAAGCGTGCTCAGATAGAACAATGTCCCCCGAGGAGTGCACATGGGACGTAAAAATGCAGTTAAATCAGGCACTCTGATAATAAAGAAATGAGGCGGTGCACTAGCACGGCAGGAGCAGCACACGTGGGAGAAATGTGAGCATACATGGATGGGGGTATTGCTGTAATTTACATACCTACCTACATCGGGGATTGCTAACTTTGTGCACACAAAGAATATGCTGTTACAATGTTTGTTATACTTTTCTGTGCACTACAGCTGTAGCACGACAAATTGCGCCGTACTAATAACAAACTTTAGTTCCGACTTTAAATGAAGCTCACAATTGCAAAATTTGTTCGGGAAATATAGCCACTGTGAATAACTATTAAAATTAAGAGTCGATATGTATTCAGGGCCTTACTTAATAACCATTTTTAACTTTCACACTAAATATTAATTTTTAGTATTCAATCTAAATTTTTCGAACTCACAATGGCGAAATTTTCCATACAAAATTGCATATTGTGACGTAGCCTTATGTCAAGTTGTATATACCAAAAGTTCAATAAAAACAAATGTCAGAAGCCACAAGCGGGGCGTTGTCACAAAATTCGTAATCCCTTTTAGTTGCAAAGCCAGTTGTGCAACATAAGGCTTAAAAGCGAAGCAAAGCTATGTAAAGACGACGAATGCGCAATAAAACAGTTCCAGTCTCTTTGCTGTGCACCCCGACATTAAGATTGATTCATCGTTCTCCTAAATCCCGCTCGCTAAAAGTGAATGGCGCTGAAAGCAGGTTGCTAGTCACGAACACATCTCAGAAAGTTTTCGTGATAAGAAGGAAAAACACTTAATTCTACTACAGCTCAGTCGTAATCTCATCTTCGGTCGAAAGAATACATCTTCCAGTCACAGAGAGCTCTGATTAAGATCCGCTATCAGCCGATGCTGTCAAGTCATTTCTAGTTCACATGCTGAGATAGAAGTTCAATAAAACACGGCCATTTAACTGATTTAAAAAATGAAACTATGCATCTGCTTATTTTTTTCTGGAGTTGCTATAGTCCAGTTGCATATCGGCCTTAACATACCTCACCTCTCGTACTGTAGCTTCGTTCATAGGAATCTGATGACCCCAGTTGCGCATGACATGTTGGTCGAGTTGACTATTCGATTGAACATACCATTTCGCGTAGAAGTTTAAGGTTCACTTGTCACAGTGTCCCTCTAAAGTAAAGGGACCAATTCCTGTTCATTGGGAGCTTAAACCTACCTACCAAACGAAGCCATTTGTTGTCTTGCAAAAATGCGCTATCAGGATGGTTTGTGGGGCAAATCGGCAAATTAGGTAATGGGAAGCAGCGATCAGGCGTTCCTTCTGACGCTGACTGTAATGTTTTAAATTCGCAGTTTGTGTCAGTTGCTGTATCATCGACACAGAACAATCAGTGGCTTAATGAACAGCATAGCCAACCTAATGAAACTACTTTGAATTTTACTCGCTTAACGGACGAAGACGTTGTCGAAGCACTGCTATCAGTTAAATCAAATGCGATAGGTTTGGACGAAATTAACCCCAAATTCTTAAAACTTCTCATTCCTTTCCTGCTTAAGTATATCACACATATTTTTAATCAAATACTTACGACTTGTGATTGCCCTTGCTCGTGGAAAAAAGCTAAATTAATTCCTATACCTAAGACGCACAACTGTATTAACACAGAATATAGGCCTATCGCAATACTACCGTTCTTATCCAAAGTATTTGAAAAGGCGATTCTGAAACAGATGCAAGCACATCTTAGTAACAACAACCTTTTGAGTTCCGCTCAGTCCGGCTTCCGTGCTAACAGAAGTTGTAAGACTGCATTGTTACTTGTTGTCGACGAAATTCGCAAAGGTCTGGATGCAAACAGTCCAATGTTTTTGACATTGTTGGACTTCTCAAAAGCGTTCGACACTGTGGACCATTCTCTTCTGTGTCAGAAGCTGTTGCATAAATTTCGATTTTCGTATCAGTCAGTCAAGCTCTTGCATTCCTACTTAACGGACCGTCATCACAGTGCAGCAGCCCACGGACAAAAATCAAAAAAGTTAATGATCGCTTTTAATCCGTTAACGGCTTATTATTGTAGGAAAATGACTCAATAATGCAAAACAATATAAGTTTTCTCTTAACACTTAACGGCACTTGCGATATCACTGCATTAAGTTGAGCATTAGTACTGCAGTCTGTTTAGTTGCAATTTAGTTTGCTAAGAGAAATAAATTTTCTAATTAAGTGCGTGTAAATTCTGAAACGAGAATTATGTCGGATTTTGAACAAGGTGTGTAGTGCTAACATTAGAAAAAAAATTTGTTTCAAAATTTATATGTTTAGGGGTTTTAGGTGCATTGGTTAAAAAAAAAAATAAAAATTATAAAAAGGTCACTTTAAGTGAGCTTTTAAAAATGTCGGCACAAAATATCCTGTAAATTTAATTGTTTTGCACAATTCATATATCAGACCTTGTGCCTATATCATTTTTTTTTGTTACAAAGTGCTACCCTAATAACAGTGAATTTTTTTCTAGTGCAATATTCAACGCTTCGAAATTTTGATTTGCTCGACGAATGGATTTCAAATCCAAATTCAGAAAAACTAGATAAAGTCATTCATAAACTTAAATCGCTTTTGAATTTAACTGAGTGTTCTGAGGGCTTGAACATTAAATTAAGACACGTAGGCGAAGTCTATTGCTTAGCTCTGAGCAAAAAGTGGAAAGATTGCTCTAGAAACCGTAAATATTTATACAAGCGACACTCAAAATGGTTACAAAAAGAAGTGTTGATACCGAATGAAGAAGCTAACGATGTACAAGCAACACCGTCCAGATCCACTGAAAATCTGCAGGAAGAAACGCGTCGCGGGAGACCTTTAGTGAGCTTTGAAGAAGCTTCAGTGAAGACAAAAAAACGTAGAGTCCAAGACCTGGTAGATTCACGCTCCGTTGAAGAACTTAGTTTTGCTTCCAACATTTTACGAGGATCAACATCAAAAAGTCAACAACAGCCGACTTTAAATCCCCATCAAGTGCTCGCATTATATTTTGACCTGGATCTTTCGGAAAGGAAGTATAATATTCTTCGCAGTTTTTTCAATAATTATCATACCAGAACTTTTTCCCATCCATTAAGACTCTGAGCTAGGAAAATGTTTTTGCCAAACGTGTCTGTAACTGAAATATCCGCAGAGGTTAATTTACAGGAGCTGTTAGATATCACCATAAAAAGCTTTTTAAAAATCAATCAAATCCGAGTCGGTTCAGATTTAAAGCTAATTTGCAAATGGGGATTTATATTATGCTATATATGTGGAGCGACCCCAAAAGAAATGAATTCGATAAGGGTTTCCGAAAAACCTCCCAATACCGATCATTATCGTTTTAGTTTGTCCACTTTGCATGCCTGGATAAGATGTTTTGAGTGTCTTCTTCACATTTCTTATCGTTTGCCATTTAAACTGTGGCGAATTAGGGGCCCGGAAAATAAAGAGTTGTTTGCACAAAATAAAAAAAAAATTCAAGAGCTTTTTAAAACTCGTATGGGCCTCTTAGTGGACAAGCCAAAACCGGGTTATGGGTCCACAAATGACGGCAATACTGCGAGACGGTTCTTTAGCAATTGTGAAATCAGTTCAGAAATCACAGGAATAGATTTAAATTTAATTAAACAATTTTACATTATTTTGAGGGTTTTATCGGCAGGTATAAAAATAAATGTTGAGCAGTTTAGAATTTTACTAAAGCACACACACGATTTATATCTAAGTTTATATAACTGGTATTATATGCCAAGTAGCGTTCATAAAATCCTAGTTCATGGATGCGATGTCATTGATTTTTTCGATTTGCCTATAGATCTCCTATCAGAAGAATCGTTAGAGGCTCGACATAAGGAAATAAGAAAAAATCGATTAAATCACACGCGTAAGATGAGTAGGGAACAGACAAACACCGATCTTATGAACGTTTTATTACTCACTTCCGACCCTTTAATTTCGACTCACAGAAATATATCTTCACGAAAATCAAATAAAAATATTTCAGAAATAAGTATGTACTTGCAAACAGAAGAATTATTAAGTGATTCCCAAAATGTGTACGGTTCCTCGTTTCATGATTTTGATTTAGGTAATACAGATACGGAGTTTGAAGAAAGCGATGACAGTAGTATAAATATCTGAATAAAATGTTTAACTCAATTGTTTTCTCAATTTTTTATGTTATATTTACGAAAAATTATGTATATTGTAATACTCTAAACAGAAATAATAAAATTGTACACTTGAATTTGAAATAACGAATTTTGTCCAAATTTCCATTCAAATGCCGCACTGTGCGTCAGCAGTGTGTGGCAGTAGGAAACGTAACGTCATCGTTTCTTGGTGTACCTGCCGGAGTTCCACAGGGTTCCATTCTCGGCCCTATATTATTTTCAATCTATGTGAATGAACTCCCTCAGGTTATAAAAAATTCGACTGTCCACATGTTTGCTGACGATGTTCAATTATTCATGTGCTGTCCGTTGGATATGATTAATAATCCCATCATGTAGCAGCTACAATAGGCAAGGTATATAATGGTATCCGACTTCTGTGGTCCTCACAAAGTTCCTTACCTACTAAAACTAAGATGTTACTCGTTAAATCCCTCTTATTACCTGTCCTATTGTATGGTTGTGAGATTTTCTGCTATGCTGACTACAACACTAGGCGCAAATTAAATGTTATTTACAATAGCCTAGCAAGATATGTTTTCAATAAACGTTTTATCGACCACATATCCAGTTACTCTCTGCAGATAATGGGCCTAACTTTCGATAACCTCATTAAGTTTAGAACACTTAGCTTCTTGCACGGAATTATGCAGTCGCAACAACCAGGGTATTTGTACAGCAGGCTAAGTTTTGCGAGTTCACTAAGAACAGCTATATTAATAAGACCCAGATTCAATTGCATGCAATCTGAGCGTACATTTTTCGTCCATGCCACTCTTCTATGGAACTCACTACCCATTGCACTAAGGAGAAACACAAACATAGGCACATTTAAAAATAAATTATTTCAACACTTGGCCAGTGATAATTAAAAGTAAGGGTGAAGATTGAAAGGATAAGAATTATTTCGTTTTGCTTTATAAAATGCTATTACTTGTGTTAAGATCGAATTAATGTTATCAGTTCTTTAAATGCCTATTGTTTTACATTTAAATTTAAAGCTCTTAAACTAAATTTGTAAAGCCTTCACAAAATATGAGATTTAATCTTAATGTGAAACAATAATTTCGATTAATAATAATAATAATAATAATAATAATAATAATAATAATAATTTTGTAGTTCTGCCTACTTTTCGCACAGCTTTGCTCAAAAAATTCTACTTTGTTGTATCCCGTAAAATTTTTAATAGTTTTCCTATGAATTTTCGTGTAATTAGATCTTTGCCCGAATTTGAAAATAAAGTTAAAATTTGGCTTCTTAGTTTCGATCATGAAGAAATTAAAGTTTTGTTGCGCTATGTTATTTGATTTGTTTAACTTCTCTCCATATAATTTTTTCTTCCTTCTCTTCTCTCTTTTTGGTTTTGTTTTATTTTTGAATTCATTACTGTTCACCCCACTTTTAATGTTATTTTTCATGGACTATTTTTACTTTCACAATAAAAATGTCTCAACTTATATTTTATTACAACTTTCTTAGATTAAGTATGTAACAATTGTTGAATTAAAAATATTGAATATATAAAAAAATAAAACTTAGCCAGCTTTACAGTTTGAAATGAATCAGGTGCCCAACATAGCTTCTCATGTTTTTAGCTTACTGCGGCTGTCTACAGTTGCGCACTTCAAGTTGGTTGAGGATGTGGGCAGTAAACCATATTTTTGTATGTGCGAAAATATTACGACTCCTAATGATTACTACTGGTTTTTCACTTAACGAACCCCGCTTAAGTGAACAAAAATTTCACTTAAGCGGAGTCCGGATAAGTGAAAAAAAATGTCACTCAAGCGAGTTTAAAAATTCCATTAAGAGTAAATTTAAAGGTAGAAAAATTTGTTTATCTTTTGGAGTGGCTTGGAAAATAAACGCTTGTGACATATCAGAAACTCCAATGTCATTTTCTAGAAAAACGAAGTGAAAGCGTCCATCAAATTTTTTGTTCTAATCGATTCAACATTTTTTTCACTTAAGACAGTTTTCTTCAATGAGAAATATAAAATCTACTAAAAATATGTTTCAAGCGGAGTGTTTTATAGGTATAATTGGTTGACAAATAATCGGGAATAAAAAAAGTGTTTCAGATAAGCGGTTTTTACTGTATATGTAATATTAAAAAATGTACCACAATTTCTTGTATTTGTATTACTTTCGGGCGCTGCGTACTGCCGTACTGCTCCCTTTTGTCTTGTACTCATTCGTCTCGCTTGCCCCGTGTAAAAGTAAAATCATGTTGCTTGACTGTTCCAACTAAAACGTCTATCCAACCAAACAAACAAGAACAAACGCTCTCGATGTGGCTGTGTTTGTCAGTTTTAGTGGGGTGTTTTTTGTTTGATTTCGGTTACCGCTATTTGGTGATTGCCTGTGTTCTTCATCAAGTTTTACCGCACTCATTCAATGGTTCCCAAATTTAACTGATAAAAAACTCATGGATGATCTGGATGACGAATGGCGAACTCTTTTGCATCAAGACTTTTACACAAACTAGCTTCAATTTGAAGATTTTTGGAGCTCAAAGTTCAATTTAAAAACGCATTTAAACACTCAGGCACGGTACCTCTTAAAAATATTTGTAAGCTCCATTTGATTCTATCCGCTTAGCAGTGCCAGTCCAGAGCGTATATTTTCTCAGGTAGCATTGATTAAAAATTAAAAAAAAAATCTTTGCTGACATCCACTGTCAATTCAATTTTAATGGCAGGAGAATTAATAAGGAATAATAGAGACATTGACTGGAATCTAGCCAAAGAAATGTTATCAAACTACCTACAAATAAATGGTTAATGTCGTCTATTTATGTGATTTCCGTTAAGGGAGTAATTGCATATTAAATAAGTGTTCAATAAAAACCAAAAAAATGAATTGTGATATTTTTATTTTCAAAAAATAAATCCTAAAGCACAATTTAAACCGCAACAAAACTAAGAAAAAAGAACAAAAAGACTTTTATGTTATGTAGGTAGTTCAGTTATTTATTAAGAAAGAATAAAAAAAATAAAAATGCTTTTTCCCAAAAATTATGAAAAAAAAAAAATGTAATTCTCGTCGTTTCTCAAACGACAGCACTGAATGTCACCCAAATGTGTAGGAAATCCTTAACTTAATTCTACCAGTCTTAATGGCGACATAAGCCCACGGATTTGTTTGTGAACATCTATGGCACAATACCTTTCAAATGATATAAGTTTCATTCTCCTAATTTTATAATAAATACTAAAAAAGTGTACGGAAACCTCGAATGTTCACCGTTAACGTATTATTTATTAAAATAACTCTAGGATTTGTGTTCATTCGCTTTACAAGAGGTAGCCATCTTAGACGACTGATGCTCTTCTTTGTTTCTAGGTCGATGTACAGCTCGTTAAATCTCTTAAAACTTACCAAACTCTGACTATACATAGGTACACAGATTTCAATCAATATACGAATATTCATCGTCCCATCACAGATGCGATCTAGTCCCGCATTTAGATAGTCACCTACCCGACTCTTCAGACGCATTGCCAGAAACTTTTTAGAAACAGCTGCTTTGCAGTCAGTCAGTCAGCACGAACAGAAATAATTTACAAAATCCATTTCCTTTCAATTCTCGCAGGAGCAATGTTCAGACATAAGAAAATATCATGACAGAAGCATTGTCCAATGAAAAATAGGAAAATAGAGGACGACAATGAAATGTATTTGGAATTCATTCTCCGTTGTCGAGCCATCCAGTGTAATTGTGTAATGTTCAGTAGTCGTGTTGATCGTTTTTACCGTAAAGCACATCTGCTGACGACAGGCACATTGAAACAAATTCACCAAAATGATTCCAATGAACAGATATAAATACTTATACACATATCGCACTCAGTGTACACTTTGCGTTTTCCGATTACAGAAAACGTGCCACGTTGCACTAATTGCGTTGGTCCAACAGAGAACAGCAGTGTGAGCCGTATTCGCATGTACTTGTAGAGCAGATAAAAACAATTCAATCCGGCTCAACGTTGGACAGTTCTTTCCATATATATTTACAATGTGCACGTCCACCTGAGAGTTGTTGTAAATGTTTCAATAACAGTCCGACTGAATTTGTTACCTTACTTGCACGTGCATTGATATAGTTGTGACATTGTTCGAAGTGAGTAGGTATGTAGATTGTAGGTCCGTGTATTTCATTCTGATGGGTAAATAGGAATAGATCCTTGTGTATCTACACGATATTTACTTTGCACTGCACAACTATTTCAGCAAAGTAAAGTAAACGAATGCGCAATAAAACACTCCCAGTTACATTTGCGGAAAAGTGCTATAAGCTGGCGTATTTTGTTTGTGTGCCTCGGCTTTTAGTTTGATTCGTCGATGTACGAAATCCCGCCCGCTTAAAGTGAGTTTCCCAGTTTCCTAGCTCAGCAATGAGCACATCTCAAAAAGGTTTAAAAATAAGCTGTCGCTCTCAAGCCAATTTAACTTTATAAATCTTTAAGTTGGCAGCACTATTTTAACTGGCGGCCATTTTGTCAGCTGTCAAGTGATTTATTTTTAACGATTCGCCGCGTTATTGCCGATATACGGCCACAAATGTTGGAAAAAGTCATCGAAAATTGGGCCTCCAGATTAGACTACGTCCGAGACAGTCTGGTGGTCATATGCCAGAAATCATATCTAAATTATAATGCCAGAAGATTATCTTTCGAATAAAGTAGATTTCATGCCGATTTAAAAAAATCATCTTTGTTCTATTCCTTTTCAAAGTTCTATATCTCTAAGAAAAAACACCCTTTACTTGTAGTGTGAAAGTGTCAAGTTGAGCGTAGGTGTTGCGTGTTGAAGGTTATATTTTAGTTTGTTCTTAAGAGATATGCAGATGTTAAATAAAACACACCTAATGTCATAAATGTCTGTTGTGACGTTCTGTCGGACTTTTTGCTTTCAATTTATGACAACAGAATAAATTGGTTTTACACTTGCTTAACCGCTTTCAGCTTTTTAATACCCGCAAAAACCAAGCTTCTCATGAGTGCCCACTCTGATGTACCAAATAAATTAATGTTGTCAGCAAATGAAGTTAACTGAAGCAAAGTCCAAAATATCAAGAAGTTTATAGGTATCACACTTTGGATATGTTCGTGAAATCAATAGCCAACCAAGATTTTTATCCAGAGTTTGAAAGTAGCAAAAACTAGGCATTGCTATACATTGTGAAGGTACTTACTATTAACCTTCAAAGGTTGCAAGTCTCTATAAATAGAAGGTGGACTTATGGCACAATATGTACCTAAGGTAGAAGGTGCTACAAATTCCTCAAGAACTGACAAGTGCACGGAACTCATTCTGCGAAAGTTTTAATGAATTTGTATCGTTCCCTTCAATTTCTGTTAAGAAGTCGTTGTTAAAAAGCTTGCGGTCTTAAGCAACGTTGCCATTTTTAAATCAACAAACTAAAATCCATTCAAAGAAAGAGTCAACGAAATGCAAACAGAAATCCAGGTAAAAATTCAGCCAAAATAAATCAACGAATAATAAAAAATTTAAAAATCATATATAAACCTTATTTAACAAAAAAAGACGCAGAATCATTTACCGCATTTACTCTCACATATTATAGTGAAGTCTATCAAAATTAAAAATAATAGTAAATTCATTAAATTAGTTCAACTTATAAATTTACTTTACTAGTAATTTTTTGAGCTCTTCGGTTTCGGTCTCCTCATCATCTTCATCATTTGCATCTAACTTTTTTTTTGTAAATTCGGACGGTATATCAAAGTTGAAGCAGCATTTGTAAGTTAGGAAAGGTAGGTACTTGCTACTTGTGTCAATGGAAATGTGTATCATTGTTGATTGCATTAGTGGGATATGTTTCCAAGCTCAGAGCAAAAATATGAAATCCAATCAAATTTTCTTCTTCTTTTAATTTTAATTTTCTTTTTCACCTTGAATTTTAACATGTATACTGATTGAAAAGGTATGACACGAAACATTGAAAAACAGTCAAACAAAAATCGTATCAAGTCTAAAAACCCGCCGGCTGGATTGTAAAAAAATATTCCAGCTAAATGCGTAACAATCCATCAGTCAAATCTGACTGGAAAACAGTCAATATGGCAATGCTGGTTTTAAACTTGGTATGCTGCTCGAGCTAAACTAAGTTTCTCCAATTTTTGACAAACCTAGAGTACGCTGTGGACAAGTGTCACAGAAAACAACAGTTCTTTGAGAAAACGTCCTTCAAAAATACAATTCTCTTTTAATTCGACTTTTTCATATTCTAGGTACTTATCGTCTAGGTAATAAAAATAAATACTCATTCTTCCATACTTTTCCGCAAAAGAAAAAAAAAACAATAAATGGGCGCGCTTAATTTAGACTGATACATTAAGTACGCTCGAGCTGCGGATCACTCGGCTAAAGGGACTCGCTTAATTTTTTTTAGAGAAATTTGTATGGGAGCTAGAATTTAGCTCGTGCAGCGTACTAAGCTTTAAGAATCAAAGTCCAGTTTTTGAAAAAAAAAAACTTGAAATTCGTTTTTTTCACACAACGTTAATATCAGTATGAGTACATATAACCTACTTCAAAATAACGTCTTGTCCACAAAAATTTGAAACCAAAAGCATAAGTAACAGAAGGCAATTGAAAAATCAGAAGCTTTCTTAGCAGCGCTGATATAGATTTTGCAATGACAGAGACGAAGAGGGTCCGAGAGGTGGACTTATGCAGATTGAATTTGGCGTTAATTTTTTTGTTTTAGAAAACCCGGATAAGTCTGGTGGATATGTGTGAAACCGACTAATTTGCTAAAATATTTTTCATATTCATAGATTGTTATGATTTTTATTCAACATTTTCTCGTTTTAATAGGTATATATCAAGTTGCAAGGAGTCACAACTCAGCAGAGTTAATGGTTTCGCTACTCATAAGGTTTCAAAATCTCGAACTCGAGATTTGCACCATTACGAACTCAAAAAAGTGCGGTTCCGTCCGTCTATCCGGTTAACATTTTTAAACCAAACTGTTGGAAACTTGGAAGTTTGCTTTTAAGCTTTTAAATATACTTGAACAAAAATGCAAGTGGTTTTTAGATATGTACTGCCATTTTATATTTATTTTAGCCGAAGGTCCACTTTACTGCAAACCATTCTTATATTTTATGTGCGGTTTATTCTATCGGGTATCGGGTGTCAGTCTTAATATACCTAACCTACCCAATCGAAATTAAATAAAAACCAACAAAAAAAAGAACGAGCAAGATTCGTGCAACCCAGTTGTGCACTTTATATTTTTTTTCCGCTGCAAACACTCGTCTGTCTTTGAAGGTATAGTAAATTCAAAATAATCTGAAAATTAACTAGGCTGCAACAGCGTTTAAGCTGTGTTTGAGCATCGAGCTCGAAATGGTAGTCAATTGTAACATTGAAGGGAAGGAACTCAAAAGGTAGGTCCTGCAATTCAATCCGTCATTCTGCACGTCCATCTGTCACCCCAACATTCTGTCTGTCAGTGCGTCATTGCCTTAGCACTTTCTTTTAAATGGAAGGTACTGTTTTCGTTCAAGCAGTTGACATACTTCAGCTCGTCGAACTATCAGTCCGTCAGTCCGTCTATCCGCCAACAACCCAAATAACGAATGGACGAATTTTTACAAGCAGCATTTATTTGAACAAGTTGCAAGTTGCACTGCAGTTTATCGTTTCAAAAAGTCCATATTTTCTTTGAACCAACATTTTTTACTGCTCTGGTTTCCTCGAAAATTTATTTCAGCAGCTTTATAAACTAATTCAGTAATGCCCAATTCACAATGTCGCGTTGACAGATTAGAAACAAAACGTTCATATGCTGCCACAAAAAATACAACTTTAGGCGTTGGATCGACTTTAGATCGTAAATATCGTAAATATCGTAAAGATCAACGATCTCAGCGACGCCTGAGTAGACCTACTCTCTACTCTCATGCGCGTTTCACAAATTTAGAACTTCGAATTTTTGATTTGGTGTCATGGGGTGTGCCGTTCTTAGTTGGAGTGGCACAGAATCACTAATACACATATTTTAAAAAGCATGATGATGTTTTTTTAATGCAAATTAATTAATTTATTTAATGAAAATGACGAATACCTTTTTTTATTTCTTCAGATTTTCTTGGATAAGAAAAAAATATTAATCATCGGTTCGTATCTTTGTTAAGGTTGTTCTTTACATTAATCTTATGAATGATTTTTTTTATCAACTGTGGAGAACCCTTTTTTTTATTCTTGCACAAAAGTTACAGCTACAGACAAAAGGAGAGTAGACTTGAAATTTGAATTCTCCTCTCTTTTTGTGTACATCAGTTAAAAGCAAACCGAACTTTTAATCTGGCATGCTTTACTCTCTCAACGCGCATTCGCTTCAAAGCAGCATTTCGTTTTACAAAATTTTTGCTCGCGCGCTTTGGCACTTAAAATCGTAAAGATTCGATACACGCACGCGTTCAATGCGACATTGTGAATTCGGCATAAACGTTGAGATTTGGACGGCCGGCGTAAGTCCTCTCTATGTGCTTATTAGATATGTACGAGTATACCCAACTAAATAATAAAAAAAAAAAATCAAAACAATCTTGCATTTTTAAAGTTTTTTTTGACCCAGTCGTGCAATTTATTTGAGTAACTTGAGACGCGCGCAAGTGCTGCCAATTTCCAAAGTAGCTTTGTTTCAAAAATAATTTTATGAACATTTGCGACATTCAAATGAAAGTCAAATTTATTCATTTGAAGTTACTTAGTGAAGTCACTGATAAATCCATGGACTAGGTCATTTAATGAATAATACTGTACGAAAATAGTTTCAAAAAAAAATCTTTTTTTTCTCCAAATTGTTTGCGAGGTACTAAGAGTACGTTCACGATGTAGGTGAAAGAAAACAAGAGAAATAAAACGTATTATTATTTATTTGATGATGGACTGTATAATAGTTGCGACCGCTCTGGTCATTGTCTGCTCAATCACTGATCAAATTCGCACTACCGCTGCTCAGACGGTGGTATTTTGTAATCGTCGCCTTGCTGTCGCCGAATGGGTTGCTGCTGCCGTGCACTGGTTGTCGGTCGCAACCACCGCTACTCGGTTAGACGATTCTCCCTTGCTCTTTGGGCTGTTGCAATGTTGCAAATTGCAATGCATTGCCTGTTGGTGTACGTTGTTGTTGTTGCTGAAGGTAGCCTCACGCCGCTTGAGGATGCCGTTTGTTGTTGGCTAATGATTGTGTTGTTGTTGCTATGAGCTATCGCTGGTGCTCTTATGTTTTTGAACAGAGTACGATATTAACAAATGCGGATAACAGTCCATTTCTCGAAATAAGGTGTACCTTCTTTTTGCAGCGGCTTAAAGGTTTCCACAGTGTTATGCTCTGCACGTTGCTTGTTAACTGAAGCTTGCAGAACGGCGATAGGGAACTGTTAACAATATAAAAAGCCCTGTGGGGGAAGACCCCCAAAGGATCTACCCACACTCTGTTGTTTATCGGGAATAAATAAACATTTTTAACCCAAGCACATTAAATGAAATTGCAGCTATTACCAATCACTTCTGAATTTGAACACTAGACTACCAGCAGTCACACCGACTTTAAAAAAAATTAAACGTTACCAAATTGAAATGCTACCCAAGAGCACATACCTCCACTCAAAGTTAAAATCCCGACAACTACAATCAACCTCAGCTCAGCTTCAAATCTTCCAAATATCTGTGAGCATACCTGTTATCGGGACGAGCTTCTTATAAATAATCCTAGCATGAACTCATTTCGTATTCAAATTTATGTTCCCGCTTACATTATGTGAGTTGTGCCCCAAAAGGATACAAGCCATCGCTATTCAAATTCACAGTACCTACATATTTCAGCTTTAACGTGTTCGGTTGACGCATTGTTTTTGCCGTTCCCTCTCCAAAGAGTCCAGCCCCAGCGGTTGACCCAGAATATTATTATAAGCACCCCTCAGCTGGTTGCTCAACCGTAAAAGCCTCACAAAATTATGTTTTCTTGGCCTTATCTAAACTTAATGGGATTATTTCCTTTCGTTCATCATATTTTATTATGATTTTTTTTTTCTCCTCCTCTTTTTGCTCTTCAATATCATCTCTTCTCGGTTTTTATTATTTTTTTTGAATTCATTTCGAAGGACCGCAAGAGGTTGGGAATTATTTGAAGAAGATTTGCAGGCGATTAACTCCCTAATATTACGTAGCCAAAAGCGATACTCGTAGCCGGAGAGGGTTGGAAGGGCAGCCGACAACAGCCCACATCCGACCGTTTTGCATTGAATTTTAGTTCACAGATATATATTTCCATTTCTGTGGTTACAACTTTTTTAAAAGTTTTGTCCCTCCAAAAGATATCACTGCAAATTGTGCTGCTTAAAACTTGCAGAGGAAGCCATTTTCTTTGGAGTGAGTTTCAAAGGCAAAAAACGATTTAAATTTGAGATGCACTGTAATAAAAAGGAAGCTGTTTACGTCATAGGGTAGCCAAGCGTGAGGGGACTTTAAACCACACACTAAAATGTGCTACATCTACCCCCAAAACGGTGTTCCATTTGAAATTCATGGCTCATACACAGGACAAAGTGTTTGAGGGGTTTTGCTTTTTAAAAAGTAACACGAGCGTACTCGTATATTGTAATTCGAATTTCGCAGATAGAATTTCATCAACTTGTACCCAAATGCCTTCGTGCTTTGATTGATGGACAAACGCACGGCGAATTTAGAACCATCAGGTGTATGTATGCAGTTGGCGGCAGGAGGGCAACCTTGATTCATGAGGGTAATAAGATGGGTATGCAGAGAAAGGCTAGCTAAAAGGCTGTATTGCTGGGGTTTTTCAGTTGGTAGCTCCCGATTAAATGTATGGCCAAATGGCAGAGAGGAAACGCGACAAAACAAAGTTTTCAAACTTGCAATGTGTTACAGAACTTAAAGGATTCAGGAGTTGTGACAAAGGTCACAATCTCTTTGGACCCCTATAATCTACGCGAAAACTTTATTATATTTTGTAGTCCTTTGGTGTGCCGGCGATTGGTGGGGCGGTACGACCAACAAAAGGACGACGAATGGCTGGCAATTTGTCATCAGCGATAAGGTTGTAATAGTGACATGGGCAACAGATACAACAGATAAAGCCGCCACATTTTACACCCGAAGTGGGTTTCACTGCTGGAAGGAGATAAGCAATTCATTTTTGCTGATATCAGTCGCTTTAAGGTTGTAGGACTTATAAATGCAAAAGTTACATTTATCTACTTTTCTTTTATAAGTTTACAGAGTCTTTATCTCATAAACGAGTACAAGAACTGGCGGCCTTCGGTGGGTGTGACCTTTGGAATATAACACACTGTTTCCATTATACAGCCCTATTATGGCTACCAAATATCAATTATTTGATACTTGATAACATCTATCAATTCATCGATAATTTGGTATTATGCGTATCAATTGATAATTTTTGCCCCATTGTGAATGGTAATCAAAATATCATAGAGAATGGGTTCTAATTTGAATTTGGTTTTTGTTTTATGGTTCAAAAAATGACTCTAACGATGAAATTTCGGTCTAAAGTGTTTTTTTTTTTTTGACAATAAAAACTAGGAAATTAATTTTATGATTTGATGTTAATAGAAATTTTTAACCGCCCGAATATTTGATACATATCAACAAGAAATTTGTAGTTGATAGAAAATTTTATGAATATAAAATTTTTTGACAACCGTAACAACAAGTTTATCGATAAAACTATTCACAATAGATCTTAAATCTAATACAATTCACAATTTATCAAAAATGTTGATAGGTTGATAACCATAATACCGATTCATTCATTTTGTTGATACGTATCAATTATTATCAAATATCGTGTTGATATTTGATAGCCATAATAGGGCTGTAGTCTTCCGCGTTGCTGTGGGCTAGGACAACTTTCGGGACACGGTTCCTCGTTCTTTCAGGTTTCAGTGCAGACTGAGCCATAGACAAACCATACTGAGACCCCCAACTCACAATCCTCTTGCCGCTGGCCCCCTCAGTTTTTTTTCAAATTCGCCATTTTGTTTTCCTATCGGTGTTATGTCACAAAAGAATCCGTGTGACATGCAAAAACATACAAAAAATGCAAAAATAAATGCTGCCAACCTCGGCAACCGTGGGGAAATGTGAAAGAGTTCGGGAATACCACATTTTTTCATTACTGTACGCCATTGGTTAGTTATTATAAATTGTTAAAAGTCGAATAATTTGATTTGTTTGGTTAGTAAAACTATCTAAAGTTGATGTTCTATATACTAGAAACATATTAGGACAAACATGGTTGTGTATTTTCCGCTTTTGGATATCATTAAGTTCGATTTCGTGTGTAAATTTTTCCTAAATAATGAAGCAAATTTGCTCAAAATGTTTTCATTTTCCGTCAACCAATCTACATTGTGAATTTTTCATGAACATTTTAAGCAAATGTGCACTTATTCCTAAAAAAAAATACTATCCACACGTAACGAACAATTTCAAATTAAACGGATAAAATTCTATGAACTCTGCCAGCAACTTTGCCCACAGCGGAAGTGTCTCATATCTCCTGGGAGTGTGTTGGTGAGCCGGAATTTTTGAAGTTTCGTGACATTTGTCAATACGATTTTCTATGTAACAATACTAGCGCACCAGATGTGTACACTCCATAAAAAATATAGCTTGTAGGCTAAGTAACGGGAAATCGGCCGGAGTTGGTGGTCTCAGTATTGTCTCTGGAATGAGCGATGCATGGAGATATTTTTTTCTTTGAGGTTTGAAGTTGAAATTGCTTTCAGTGTTGTCAGATAAAAAATCGGAAAATCTTTACAGAAAAATCCCTCTCTGGGCACCCACGCAAAAAGATGGATTTTCACCAGCTTGGCCTGTGAGTTGCCGTCAATTACGGAACTGATTTATACATTAAGCGTTAAAATGTAGTAGAAAGATGTATTTTTCAAAATTAGTTAGTATTTGATAAGTGGGCGTGGCACATCCTGTGTACAAAGAAAACATTTAAAACGCCTGTCAGTCAAATTTGTCGGCACACGAAAGTATATTAAATACCAAGCACTTTAAGAAATGTGTGTGGCACCTTTAATACAGCCGGCAAGGTGTTGAACAGGAAGAAAAATCATTTCAATTCAGCACTTTGAAAACAGCAGCTGATTACTCCCGCTTATTATATGCGCTGACTCTAACGATTGTCATGCAGTCATGCAGTTTCCGATGATCCAGACTGCAGTAGTAGTTCGAGCCCTGGCTATCTTAAGCTGTACTTATTACCTGGACCTCCCTTTCAGAAGACTCTCAGTCATAAACTATATATTAAATAGACCGTCGGCTCTTACAACTTAAGAGAATTTGCTTAACAAGCTGTTTTCCGTGTTACTATATGGCAAAGTATGTGCGCCATACTTTGCCGCACCTGACAGATGCCTGACAGTTCATTCTGTGGTAACCATAAACTAAGTATTAAATAGACCGTCAGCTCTTGCAACTTAAGAGAATTTGCCTACAAGCTGTTTTCCGTGTTTCTATGTGGCAAAGTATGTGTGCCATGTTAAAGTAGATTAGCCGCACACATACTCTCGCACATAGGAACCTGACAGTTGCCTGACAGTTCATTTTGTGGTAACATTGAAATAAATTCAAATAATTCAAATAACTGCCCGTTATCGGGACGTGTTAAGAAAACGGTGGGTATGGTGTGGTGAATTTAGTACCAAATTCTATTAAAACGCATAGGTTAGGTAGGTATACGTATTAAGATTTCTTTCATTTTACCTAGATAATCAATATAGTACGGGATGTTTTCATCTTTGTTGTAAAAAATCGAAATCGATAAACTATATGAATCATTGACAAAAATAAAAAAAAACGCTTATTAATATAAAAAAATATTTGATTACTAATGTTTATGAATCGTATATATTAAAAGCAAATAAATTGTAAGCAGCAAAACTTAAATGCGTGAGACATATCAAGGTACAAATCAGTAAACGTTTATTTCCAATTTTGCTTAAATACATTTTGAGTTTCGTTCTTTTCCGTAAATTTTAAAGAAAATAAATTTTCGTTGATTGTGTCTACTAGACTTTTTATTTTTATTATAAATGAACATTATTCATATTCTCGGCTGACGCAATTGATTTCAAATGTAATTTCATTAATTGTGTCAATTGTTCCAAATTTTCTAATACATTTTTTTTTTTTTAATGAACGGAATCTTCATGAAAAGATTATAACTAAAAAGTCATACTATTTCAAATCTTAATAGTCGTAATCAATTCTTCTCTTTAAATTCTTTGCCGTTTTTCTGTGGACATTCACGGTGAAATCATTTTTCGCCAAAAACAGCAAACGAAAACAGACACAATAATTATAGGAACAAAAATATCTTATTTTATTTCACACATCATTCATTTGTTTATTTATGTTGATTACATTCGCTATTATAAATTTCGTAGAATATCTACATGTTTTCGTGGTGAAATAAAACAACGAGCTTAAACTCTCAGAACGCATCCATCAGCTGACAGAAACTCACCAAATACACTAACTCTCAGTCAGTGTTCTCAGCACGCTCACTTTATTTTTCACAAGAAGCGTGTTAATATTTCCCTTTTCACTAAACTCAAATTCCCTTAGATTTTTTATGGAAAATACATACTTTTAGAAGTAAAATTTGTATTGTTCGGAGAGAAAATCATATTAAATTAATCTTCAGTATAAAAATCGCAGTTTGCTAACATTATAATGATAATTTTTTGATAATAGAAATTTTTGCTTAAGGCAAATCTCTTTTTTATGTACATTTAGTGCGTTGATATTCATAGTGAAATGTAGTTCGACTGTTTTTCTAAATAAATGAACACGCTTCGTGTGAAAAATAAAGAGAGAGTGCTCAGAACACTGACTGAGAGTTAGTGTATTTGAAAATTTGCTGGGACCAGAACCATTCTCTTCAATTGGCAGAGGAATGGTTGAACAGCTTGTCCACAAATGGATCACGGCAGAACACCTGAGAAGGTGGTCAACCGTGGACAAATGTAGACAAGCTAAAATGGCAATAAAGTGGCCGACCTGCTCCACTCAAAGAAGGGTTCTAAGCATGAGCCGAGGAACATTGAAATGGGTGGTGGCTTTGTCTACAGGACATGGTAATTTCAGGTTCACTTAAGGAAAATGGGCCTTATAGAGGATGATACTTGTAGACTATGCCTGGAGGAATCTGAGACAGCGGCACATATACTGTGTCAATGCCCGGCATTGGCTGGCAGAAGAATGAGGATCTTGGGACATCAATGGGTCGAGACCCAGTCGATGAAACGGATCTCCCATAAACAGATGCTAGCGTTAGCACTAGGAATTGAGCCCAGAGAAGAACTGTGGAGAAATCCAGAGAGTCTCTCTGAGTAAGATTTACAGTGGTAGAGAGACGAAAAGAGACCCGACAATGGTGGTCTGATTCGATTATCTCTCGAAATATATATATATATAGTGTATTTGGTGAGTTTCTGTCAGCTGATGGATGCGTTCTGAGAGTTTAAGCTCGTTGTTTTATTTCACCACGAAAACATGTAGATATTCTACGAAATTTATAATAGCGAATGTAATCAACATAAATAAACAAATGAATGATGTGTGAAATAAAATAAGATATTTTTGTTCCTATAATTATTGTGTCTGTTTTCGTTTGCTGTTTTTGGCGAAAAATGATTTCACCGTGAATGTCCACAGAAAAACGGCAAAGAATTTAAAGAGAAGAATTGATTACGACTATTAAGATTTGAAATAGTATGACTTTTTAGTTATAATCTTTTCATGAAGATTCCGTTCATTAAAAAAAAAAAAATGTATTAGAAAATTTGGAACAATTGACACAATTAATGAAATTACATTTGAAATCAATTGCGTCAGCCGAGAATATGAATAATGTTCATTTATAATAAAAATAAAAAGTCTAGTAGACACAATCAACGAAAATTTATTTTCTTTAAAATTTACGGAAAAGAACGAAACTCAAAATGTATTTAAGCAAAATTGGAAATAAACGTTTACTGATTTGTACCTTGATATGTCTCACGCATTTAAGTTTTGCTGCTTACAATTTATTTGCTTTTAATATATACGATTCATAAACATTAGTAATCAAATATTTTTTTATATTAATAAGCGTTTTTTTTTATTTTTGTCAATGATTCATATAGTTTATCGATTTCGATTTTTTACAACAAAGATGAAAACATCCCGTACTATATTGATTATCTAGGTAAAATGAAAGAAATCTTAATACGTATACCTACCTAACCTATGCGTTTTAATAGAATTTGGTACTAAATTCACCACACCATACCCACCGTTTTCTTAACACGTCCCGATAACGGGCAGTTATTTGAATTATTTGAATTTATTTCAATGTTACCACAAAATGAACTGTCAGGCAACTGTCAGGTTCCTATGTGCGAGAGTATGTGTGCGGCTAATCTACTTTAACATGGCACACATACTTTGCCACATAGAAACACGGAAAACAGCTTGTAGGCAAATTCTCTTAAGTTGCAAGAGCTGACGGTCTATTTAATACTTAATTTATGGCGGGAACACTGCTGAGTGTCAGTATTTGATTACACCTCCCGCCATTTAGAATTTATTTTTTTGCTGCTTCACACGTATTCACAGATAGGAAATTTAAGAGAGAATTTTCTGTTCAAAATTTGCGGGGTGAATCGGTTGGGTGCGCGGGAGCTGTCGGTCTATTTAATACTTAGTTTATGCTCTCAGATGTTTGTCAGACGTTCGCGAGTGGTGGCGCAGTGGTAAAAAAAACCCTAAGATGAAATTTGGGTTCTTTCGAAAATCGAACCTGGGACACCTCGCTTTGAAGTCCAACACACTAACCACTAAGTCGCTGCGCCTTCATCTATTTTACTATAGTGGTCCTTTTTTTGTTCATGTTCAGTAATCGCGCTGTAAAGTTAAACAGGTCAAGTTGCAATGGACAGGACTACACGCACCATCGATGTGTATGGCTAAGTTACGACGCTGAGTACCGCCAAGTTGACCCCAAAGTTAATATTTACTACCCTTGGTTTTGTACCTACTCCATATCCCAATTCAACTTCATCCGAACAAATCAAACGCAATTCCAATGCTCGACAAAGCTTCGCGCGACGCAGTTGTGCGCCTATTTATACACCTTCCATTTTGAAATCACAAAGAAGAAGTTGAACAGAAGTTGTACGAAACGAGCTGCCAAGAAATTGAAACTTGAGAATGCAAATGTCAGTCCTTTGCCACGTATTCTCTAATTTGAAATTCCGTCGCAAGGAGAAAGTTTTCCTCCTTAGAGATAGATCATCTCGATTTTCGTTATGTCACGTAGCCCATGAATTAAGCTGTTTTTTTCTTTTTCTATTAATTTCTGTCAAGGGCTACACATTTCGTCAAATTTCCTCATTTACGCGTATACGTGTTGAAACGCACAAATTGTTGGCAGAAGCAAGTGTGAACATTGCGCAGGGATTAGGGTCCTTTCGTATCTTGATTTTTGAGTAACTGTGCTCTTCTTGAAAATCGCGAGGAAAAAGAAAAAAGTTTTGCAACGCAATTTATTTGGGGAGCTGCGTGACAGTTGGCACTCATGGGAGTGCATGGATTTGCTACGATTTATGAGGGGCTTATAACTGCTTTAAATTTGAGCATGTGTATAGCACATTGGTCACGAAGTGGCGAAGTGTGTCCGCGGAGGTTCATTCAGGGGACCGTGCGCCAGCTTACCTATCCCCAATCAAGGTGTGCGTGTGCCTGTAGTCAAATGTGAATCTCAACACAGTGGTGACCATGGTTCCCTCACGATATCATCAGCGATGCTCAACTAAGTGTACAAAATGTATAATAAATATGGACTGTGCTTGAGCACATTTAACACGTTCCCAATTATTGGCGCCACATGGCCAAATGACTGGCAATATCTCTTGCCTTGAATTTTAACTAAAACCGAAATGAAAATGAAAAACCCCAAGTTCACACCACTACCGACTACAGATACCACTAATGGGAAATGGAATTGATTTACATTTTTACCAAGTGACCTGGTTTTTCGGTTTTCCGTTCGTCTAAAAGCAATTTTCCTTTATTTCAACTTTATTCGTGTTTTCCTCTCTTTGATGTGGTCTGAATGCGCTCGTATAATGATGCCGCAGCGCACAGGAGAAGCAATAGCCCCACTACACACAATAGCTTTCTACTTATAGAAGTGCTTCCAGTGCAGTGGATCCATTGGGGTTTCGTTTTTGGAATTGCGTTTTTGTTGGTTAAGAATTTATTTGATTTGATTCTGCATTTCCGACTGAGTAGACGGCAGACGCTTACGCAAAACTTGAGATGACATTTGTGTCGTGGATTCGGGGGACAGGAATGACAGCGACATTGCTTACGTTGGGGTGGGGAATCATAAGGAATCATCGCAATAAATATCCATCGGATGGTAAAAGTCGCTTTATGTTATTGCATCCATAATGATATTGATGCTGAAATTGATTCAGTTTGTTCTGGTCCAAGTGTCTCAAGACAAACGGTGTTGGGGATGCATTTTTTTAATTTTTTTCAAGGGTGGAATTTATTCTTTGCCCTTCCGTTTGGCATGGCCAAACCAATCTCTTCAAACTCCCATTTTACGGCGCATTTCTTTTATATATGCGGTGAAACCTTTGCAAGAGCGTTCGGTAGGGTTAAAGCCTCCATTTTTACTGGGTCACACAGAAAGTCATGACTCTACCAGCTCCCTGCTAATGAAGTCGGACCTTTTGACTGGCCTGTACCTGTTAGTTGTTGGTGGTTGTATGAGTGCTGTAGATACTAATTGGCGTCATTCTGATAATGCCGAGTATTGCAACTTATACCGGTGGTCATGCCTGATCTTATTTTACGTTACCCCGGTAGCTGTCAAAAGATAGTGATGCCAAAAGGTTTTGTAATAACATCGGCTGTAGAGAACGAGAGAATGCGGTGAAGTGTTTCCCCAGTAAAAATAACTTTTGCAGTACCACGAAGTCCGAAGGGTTATATCTCTGACATTTTCGAATCACAGGTCTATAGTGATCTCCATAACTAAGCTAGAATATAGGTAAAGAGTTGGTAGCGAATGGAAACTTAATGGGGCAAGGGCAGTGGTCATATCTCGAATTGGGTGCTGATATGTTGGGCCAGCGTCTTTAGAGGTTTACTATGGAACAGGTTCTTCAAATTTAAAGTTCTGGTAAGTTTCTTACCATGGAAAAAGCAAGAAGCTCTTAACCGTACGCAGGTCTTGAAAAACAAGGAATCAACACTGCGGACAACTAGATAAGGACATCGACTTTCGGACATGCACATCCACATGTATTGTACGTTCTCTGAACAGAATACTTGTAGGCTTGTAGCGGAACGAATAGCTATGCAAACATCATGGAAGAGGGAGAGGATCAGCCGGACATAAAATGGATGAGAATCTGTGACATTCAGCATGAAGAATGCAAGAATGTATAGAGAGCAAGAACAATTTGTAAATTTATCAAAAATTACAGCTTTACGCAAAAAGTCTTGAGAAGATTAAAAGGATATAAATAGTTGCAGCAACAAGTCCGTTTAAGTTTGCTAAGCTTCTCAAGAGATTTTATTTTTTGGAACGAATGGGAAGCAAATAGTATTTCGAGTCTAAACGGCTGAATTGAGAAGCTCTTTTATGACAAATCTCGGATGTTTGTCCGACACTCGAAATATGTTGCACAGTACCAAAAAAAAAAACCTTAGGCATAATTTGCGTTTTTCTATTCAGGAGACTCTTTATTATAAGACACAGATGGACGCTCAGCTTTCAAAATATTTCCTCCCAGATAAATCCAAAAAATCCCAGATCTGGCTATTGAAAAAAAAAACTCAACTTTTTGTAAATTTTTTTTTACCATAACATAAACATAAATGTTTGACTTAAAAGCAGAAATTTGGAATTTGAAACTCGAACATGAAAGCTTTGGTCTTCCGAATGCCGTAAATGCACCCGATGAAAATGTCAACGCATGTCGCTTTTTAAACCATCTTGTAAGGATTTATTTACACAGAGCAATTTTGATGAAATTTTGTTTTCATAAATTTACCAGATGAGGTTGGTACTTAAATGGGGAAATATTTTAAGGACCTATTTTTAAAACATATAGCTAACTTTTTTCTAGTGTAACTGGCATTCGATTTTTTTGAAAGACTTGTTTTTTTTTTTGTTTTGAAAAACTGAAAATTGTTTAAAGATATTTAAATAAAGAAATTTCACTTTCACTTACAAGGTTGGCCAACTTGACACGGTTCACTTTATTGCTATTTTACAGCATTTTCAAACAACACACATATTTATTTCATACTCGATTGTCAGTATGTCATTTGGTGTTGATAAGACAGCACGACGAATCTCTACGCCACCTCATTCGTAAGTCTCACAGCCCGATTCTGGCAAACCTCACTAGTCACAAAACCATCACAAGGTGAGGTGAAATTGATTTTGTGAGGTTTTCGTATTCTGGCAGCACTCTCACAACTTGTGAGGCTCACAAAAACAATCGAAATTGTGATCTCCTATGGAGCAAGCCACAAAATAGAAAACCAGTCATAAGCACTCACAAATGACAATATTTGTATTTGATGGCATTGTTTTCCTCTTTCCGAGCACTTAAAGACCGAAATCTGACATTTTACGCTATATTTATTAACGTTTCGAGGAAAATTGATATTTGTATAAAAAAACACTGAGGAATTTGGAAATTTTGATTTGTGACAAATTTTATTTTCTTCGTTTCTAAAGTATTTCAGTGTCAATATTTCCCATATTTATTTAATAAATTTGTTTTTCTTTATTCAATTAATGGTGTAGATATAAGAAGGCAAAATATACACTGATTCAGTTAACATTTCCAACGAACTCAATTAGTACTTTACGGAAATCTAAGGAAAACTGAAACCATCTGTAGAGATTCCAATGTATACTGCAAAGTTCTTTAAGATCAACAGAAAATTTACAATCAAACAGTTTTGTTTTCCAACCATTTTCTTCAAACGAGACCTATAAGGTAATAAACGGTTTTCCAATAAGAGGTGTTATTTTTGTGTATTCAAAGAAAAATACCATTTTTTGAGATAAATGATCAGATGTTTATTTCATAATAAAGAGGAAGGTATGCCGTTAATAATGAAAAACAACATCAGCCAAATGGCCACCACGAGCACGCATACAGGTCCATATCCTTTCCATGAAATTTTCCATAACCAAATCGCAAAGTGGCTGCCCTATGTCCTCGATAGCCTCACGAATTTTATCTTTGAGGTCTTGAATCGACGCTGGGCTGTTGGCGTAGACCTTATCTTTCACGTGGCCCCAAAGGAAGAAGTCGCAAGGTGTTAAATCACAAGATCTCTGGCCAATTGTGATCACCTCTTCGAGAGATAACACGGTCCGGAAACTTTTCCGTAAAAGATCAATGGTTTCGTTGCTTGTGTGGCAAGTAGCGCCGTCTTGTTAAAAGTAAACGTTGTCCAGATCAATACCATCCAACTCCGACCATAAAAAGTCATTAATCATCGACGACCAAAAAATACTTTAGTTTTGCGAACTGTGACTGCAAGATTTTCACCATTTTTGTAGTGAATTTTAATAATTTCAATGCGTTGTTGAAGCGTGTATCGTTCCATTTTTAGTAATGGCGTAGTTTCTACTTGTCAAATGTCGAAGAATAAAAGCAGCAAAAAAGCAAAAGTGACAGCTACCGAAATAGCGGGTCATTCACAATAACACCTCTTATTGGAAAACCCTTTATTATCCTTAAAAAACAAACATTCGTGTACACGCGATGGTATATCGAGTGGATTGTTGAAGAAAATATGTTTCAATGTGGTGGATGTTACTTGTTTAATCATAGTGTTCAAAATGGTTGTATCCCTCAGCACCTGAAAAGTGCTGAAGTTATACTACTTTTAAAAAAAAGGGTAATAAAAGTAATATGTCGAACTATCGGCCTATATCCCTACTACCATTGTTTTCTAAAATTTTCGAAAAACCGAAGACGCAATCCTTAGAGTCTGTAGCCAGTTAAATGAAAGTATGAACTGTAGCAAATCTGCCATGGCTCTTTTTGTGGATATGGCAAAATCGTTTGACATGGTAGACCATGACCTGCTTCTAAAAGAATTGTATAATGCTGGTTTTAGAGGAGGAATTCTCAAGTGGTTTACGTCTTATCTCAAAAATAGAAAGCAAAAAGTAAAGGTAAATGGGAGTACCACAGGGGTCAGTTCTTGGTCCTTTGCTATTTTTATTCTACATAAACTCGCTATTTGAGCTAACTCTAAATGGAGAATGAACTGCATTTGCAGCAGGGTTGACAAACGTGTTAAAATCGTAACTTTTTAGTTACAATGGACTTTGGAAAAATACACAATGCAATCACCTTGAAAAAGTTACACTCAAAGAGCATATTTTTATTTTGAATTTTTATTTATACTCATTGGCCGTTAGCAATAAAATATTTTGGAACTTTTGGAAATAAAAATCAACTCTAGGTCTAAATTATAAGAAATAAAGCATTCAATTTGGATTTAAGTTAGATTGGAGTCACCGATCCGGGGCAATTTTCAGAAATCTCAATATTTTCGCCGATTTGCATGTAACATGATTTTACTAATTACAACTAAGCGATGGAAAACAGTTGCAATTACAATGGATCTATATGAGTGCAAGTAAACAAAATGTGTTTTTTTGCGGTTAGCTCAGTACACACAAGGATTAGATAATAAAATTAATATTATTTAATGTTTGATTTGGCAGCAGAAATCAGAAATTTCAGATTAAAATGGGAAATAACAAATCGAAAACCACGTAAGTCTAATTCCAAGTGGCATCTGTCAAACTCAATTAGTTGAAATTCACACTGGTGCGAGTTCCAAGTTCCAAATTAGTAAAGTAAAGTGATATTTACTTTGGGAAATCTTTATGTGCATGCATATGCATTTTCTGAATTTCTAAAGTGTGGTGCGTTCATTTATTAGGGCAGTCGAATAGCGGTAAGGTTGTATGTTTTAACAACTGAAAGTTACACGACATATAACGTACATTTTCACTTTTTCAAATTTCTCATTGCAAATTATAGCAATTTTTGTTTATATGGTTCACATCAACGACAACTTGAAGTTTGAAGCTCGCCTCTGGTGGAAAAACAAAATTGAGTCTTTTGTTAAATTTATTTCATTGGATTAAGAGTTCACTGCCTACCGAAAGAGGACTTTAGATTCGATTTCTTTTTCTATTCCTAAGGGCCAATGCATATTTAATACACTTCTTTTATATGTCATCCTTAATTAGTGCTTTTATCCAATATTCGGAAGTTTCGGTTAGAATGTTTTACAGTGTATATAAACTTTTGCATCTTACAAGATTTTTGAGTGAAATTGTTAATCCTTTCGGAAATGTTTTCAAAGTACATAATTGAATGGTGATGATGAAAGTTCATTATTATGCAGATAAACAAGTTCAAAGTCAAATTGTGGGCTTATAGTGAACCTACAATTTGATTTAAGTACCTATGTGATCGCAAATAAAGTGGGAGAACTCAGAACTCAATTGGTTTGACAAAGTACACTTCGTCAACTGTTAAGCTAAAAATTGAGTAAGTCCAACGTATTGTTGAGCATGCGAAACTACACCGTGAAATTATCAAAACAGAAAATTTGGTGTTCGAGAGTTGTTTAAGTACTTACCTATTGTTATTGTTAAATTCGTGTGGAAAACGAAAGACAGCATCATTTTAAAAAATTAAATTGCTCATGCATTTTGGATAAAATTGTTTTATGTACATAACCTTAACAAATGTATAAAATTGAACTAAATTAACCATATTATACCTTTAAAAAATATTTTTGTTCACATATCGCACATTTCATCATTTTCGAGAAAAATTCAAATTTTGAAATTTCTGAGCAAAATAAATAATTGCTCCGAACTTTAAGCCCACAAGCTCTGAAAACAAAGTTTGAAACAAATTCGCCTAGCTGTAGGCCTTAGACGCTGACGGAAGAAATTGCGTAATATTACATAAAATTAATGAACATCTCAAAATCATTCAAAACTTGGTACGAAAATAAATTTCTCGTATACGGAAATAAAAAATACAATTGAGCCCGAAAAAATACAATCGGAACTTAGATTTGCTTACAGTCCACACCATTCATTTTTCATCCCTGATTTACAGATGACATCGCCGTTACATACAAGTGTGTTGAATGTTGAATGTATTGCAAAGATATCGGAAGATCTTGAAACTTTAAGACTTTGGTTTGCGGAACATAAACTGATTATTAGCGAAAAAACTAAACTAATGTCTTTCAAAATATCTAATAACGTTTTAAATGATTTTAATTTATGTTTCCATGCTTATGATTGTAAAAAAGTCTGTTTACCTTTACATAGTTGTGGAAAAAGTAATTTTGTTGGTAGTTCAAACTGTTCAAATAATTGTTTTAAAATTGAATCAGTTGATCACTATAAATACCTTGGAGTATTAATTGACCATAATATGAATTGTAGATATTCTAAAGCAAAATTGTATCTTAGCTTTAAGTTATGAAGTTATGAAGAAGAAGTTCGTGTTCAGATCCCACAAAATTTAAGTGATAGTACCTAATCTATTGTGAGGTGAATTTGTTGTGAGGTTTGTTGTGACTTGTGAGCATTATCGGAGAATACGAAAAATGTTATCGAATCACAGCAAACCTCACAAGGAATCAAATTCACTAGAGCTTGTGACTTGTGAGGCCTCATAACGGCATCGAGCTGTAAGTCTCAACTCTGCGTTTTTTACGTTCGCAAAATGCTTATAAATTCAAATTTGACGGCGAGTCTTAGATTTCGTATATGTCAGTCAAGAACTGCTCAAGAAGTCTAATTAACGAGCTTCTGATTCATTCGCTTCTTGCCAAAATGCTTAAATTAAGGACTATTGGTCAATATAAACAGAGTGGAGGTCGAAAATATTAACTTGCTTGACTTGTTGACAACTTTTTTGGGAACAATCAAGCTCGGTTGCTTGAACAATCAAGTCCTTGGCTATCTTGGGCATCACCAACTCCTTGATGGCTGGAACCTCGTGGAAGTTTAACTCCTTTTGGCAAAACTATATGTAAGTTGCCAAGCAACTTTCCTTGGGATTATCTTAGCATGCACTTGGCTAGCTTTGCAAACACACCATTCTCTTGAAGTTGCCCTAAATCAATGCGGATAGCTAAACTTGGCTTTAAGTAAGCTGCTAATTGATACGATACCGTCGATGTAGGTGATTTCCAACTCAAGGTCATGAAGGACCTTCTTCGTATAACATTTGTTACTTTTTTCAAGCCTGATGGTCATGAAAAGGGTATATCTGCCTCATCATTTGGGTCCACCTGACTATATGCTTTGTTAACACCTACAAGAAGTCCAATTGCTGGAAGACCTTGAGGTTTTGCTGTAACTTGTAATGTGTCACATCTGTTACGTTTATGTTGTCCAACATTTGTTACTTTTCGATGATGCATAACTTGAGAAGTCGAGCCAAGTTCATAAAACCAATCGAAAAGCGTAACGCACTATTGTCTACCATATTTCTGAGATATGTTCCAAGAAATACTTAACCCCTTGAAAAAGACTGTAAGCGGTCAAATGTTGTCAACAAAAATCTTCCATCACTATTCGAACCAATCACATGTAGTATACTGCCCTCCCTAATGCAATCATTTAAATTCGTTCTCGTTCGGTTGATCAAAGGCTTTCGAATCATCTGAATTCATGGAATTTGTTATCACTCGCACCAATCATTTATAATTCAATTTTACCACTGTAATTCCACGGGAAAATTCCAGCTCTCATTATGCAGAGAGGGAATCGAATGCATGAAGGTCGATAGGTGTGTTCTGTGTTGGTATGATTTCCTTGAGCTCCGCATGCCATTCTCCATTTCTCCTGGTTCACAAGTCAATTGGAGATGATTCCGGAGAAAAAAGGGGAGGCCAGCGCTTTGCGTAATCAATAATTCATTATGCTGCTGGCAAGGCGAAGCAAACTGATTTCTGTGACTGGCCGGATTCATCGTTTCATAAATAATTTAATACAAAACCAGAATTTGATTCACTGAAGTGCGTAAGAGGTTTAACATTCTATATTTTTATTTTATTTTATTTTTTAAATTCCCAATAATTGGACGAGTTCTTTGTTCATTGACTGATACTGCAGGCAATTATCTTCCCCCGTTTTCAAGTATAATCAGATTTGGACATAATATACGTAACATTAGACGATGGCAGATCTATAATAACCGATTAGTTTGACATTTTGTGAAAAAGGCGAACGCCCAAACAGTCTGCAGTAGTAGTGGTAGTGTTTTTTTTTTAAGAACAACTGCTATTTGTCTTCTTAGTTGTCCTAAAAGGTAGGGAACTATTTAGTCAGTACATAAATTTAAATATTTTAAGGCCCGTTTGATAATACTGTTCTTAAATCTGTGTCACAGCTAAGTTTACCTTAAGTTCTAAGTAGAACTTAATTTATTTTCAGTTGTTAGAAAATATTTAAGTTGAACTTTGTTAAGATAAAAATAATTTGAAACACAGCAAACTTTGCTGTTTTTCTAAATGTCATATAAACTTCAAATGAGTTTCATTTCAGCGCGCAAACGTGAAAAGATTGAAAAGTTTATACAGTTTCAGTTCATTAAAGAAAAAAAAAATTTAAAAAGAGTGGGGTATCCTAATTTCTCCATAAATTAAGAACGGACGCTTCTTCAATGCGCTTATGAAGAAAAATTAATAATGGAAAACAAAAAAACAAATGAAGTGACAGTGAAGGAAAAGGAAGCGGCTTGGGAAAGAACTACCGCTGGTTTTAATTCCCAAGCGGCTTCTGGATGCCACAGGAGTATGGAAGCGCTAAAGAAATTCTACCAAGCGTACAAAAAAGAAGTTAGAAAGATTACCGCAGACGAAAAATGATCTGTGATTCCGACTGGAGGTGGCAAAGCGCAACAAGTGACCGATCCCAATTTTGACCTCGCATTGTCAATTATGAATCCGAAGACAAGAGAAAGCTTTGACAATATTCCTGATGGTGACGGAGTGGATGAGTTCCAATACTTCTACATCGTCTTCCAACAAATCTGTTAATTCGAAGTCCATTTTTATACCCTAAACAGGAAGGTATTTTCACTTTGTCATTACATTTGTAACGCCAAGAAGGAGTCACCGGAGACCTCATAAAGTATATATATTCTGAATCAGGATCACATTCTGAATCGACTTAGCCATGTCCGTCTGTCTGTCTGTTGAAAGCACGATAGCGCCCAAAGAAATCGACATAGACGAATGAAAGTTGGTGAAAGGACTTCTTTTTATCGTCGTCAAATTGGTATTGAAAATGGGCTATGTCGGTCAAGTAGTTCTGGTACCTCCCACACAAAATCAACATTAGGCCCATGTGTCTCTCTGTCTGTTGTTCAATGTAATTACGTACTACCTCACATTACTAAAACTTTCCATGACTTGTATGCAGTGGAGGGCATCAAAGCATCGGTCAGGCCGATGATAACACATTTACTTGTTTTGTTTTAATTTGTTTAAAGCTAGAATTTTTTTATTTGCGCTACAATTCACTCCAATGTCATTATAAAACATATCTAACCTTTAAAATTGTCTAAGTGCGACTTAAACGCTTTATGGCTTACTTTTTCTTCCCCATAAAATAAGTTCCACTTAGTCTCATTTATGACAAACTTTGATTTTGGTGCAAACCAATAAGTAGCACTTAGCAATTTATGTGTAACTTAAATTGCTATGAGTTGTATCATAGACTAATAAATAATAAAGACACACCGCTTCATACAAAGAAAAAGTCGCCAATTTTTAATTTCCTGCGCTGGGTTGCTGCTACTATCATTCATGTTGGCCTAATATATTTCTGTGTTGCAAGTTGTACCGATCTACAAGAACGCAATCCATATTCTGTCCAGCCAGATTATAATATTCAGACTACCACTATACAAATACTCTCGTTCGATCAGCGAAGTGACGCAACGCAACGTGAAGATGTGATGAACCATGTCGTTTGAATGCAAACAACACACACAAACACAAATCAGTTGCAGTTCTACGTCGGTCGGTCATTTCGCACTGTAGAGAAACCGTCCGCCACGCCATTCGATTTGATCATCGTTCGTTGTGAACAGTGTTAGTAACTCGTGGGAAATTTACCTTTTCGTGGGAATTTCGATGGTAAGAAACCGTCTCGTGGGAAAAAGGAAAAAAATAAGATTTCGGTAAGATTTTGTGGGAAATTTGGTCAACTTACAAAAAAAAAAATTCCATCTTCTACTACCTTATTCTGTGTTCACAAGCAAGCCTATCTAAATGACTTGTTGTGAAATAAATCTACTACAAATTACAAAACACGTAAGAGGGTAAGAGTATCACATTTTTGGTTTCTTTATTATCGAAAAGTTTCTTATTATAGAGATTATTTGCGCTACACACAAACAATATGATATTATAATGAATTATAATGTTTTTTTTTTTGCATGCATTGTAATGTGATTTTTTATGTGTGCATATCTAGTAATGAAATGAGAATTATCTTATTCTTTCCTTAATAAAGAATATTTTATTGCCTTCTTTTTTTTTTTTTTTTAATAAAAATATTGATGGATGCATGTTCATTAGAAAAACATCTTCCAGCTAAAAACCCATACATTTGTACCCCACACTTGAAAAAAATTAAAGCTACAGTAATAGAAAGTTGTATAATAGAAACGAATCAAATTCCAAAGTTTACTTTTTGGTTTTCCGATGAAAACCATTGTAGATCCCGCCACATCGCAGTTCTATAGATCAGAGGTTCCCAATTTTTTTCGGCCACGGAACACTAAATGATCAACTTTTTTTTTGGCGGACCCCCCTATTGATGTTAACAGAAAACATCGTTCCTTGGAGTGCGGTTTGGATATTTTTAGGTTTGACAAGAAAATAAAGAATAAATGATATAAAAATAATTATTTTAAGTTTTATGAAACATTTATTGTACAACAAAAAATATGTTGTAACTTTTTTATGTGAAGAATGCAATTTTTTAAAATATAAGGCTTAATGTCCGACAACTGAATGCGAAGGTCTGGAGCTGCGTCCAGTCTGTTTATGTGTTTGTTTTCTTTTGTGTAAGTGACGCGACGGCACGATTATGTTTTTTCTACGGAACCCCTTTGACCCTTCAACGGAACCCCAGGGGTCCGCGGAACACCATTTGGGAAACGCTGCTATAGATAACATCATTCTTGTTCTTCCAAAAAAAAATGTTGTGTCTGGGAAAGTGCAAAGCTTGCAACTTCTTCAAGGGTACCGAAGCAACACCCCAAGCTAAAAATAATTCAGGAATAACTTTTCAAGCTCGCCATGATTCCCAACAAAAACACCTTAACCTTAAAAAAATTAAATGCACATATGTACCTCATTAATCTACTAAAAATAAATCTTAAAACAAATATGAAAAACTTGAATTACTTTCATACTTAATAAATATAAAAGAAACAAATTAAAAAAAAAGACAAAAAACAAAAAAAATCTAAAAAAAAAACATTATAGGCATACCTAGTGTGACCCCCTGTACGTAAATGACACGTACAGTACGTAAATTTGGGGTCATGTACCGTGTACCGAAGTGTTAACTCAAAATCACGAAATGTACGTAAATTGAAGCGACAAATTATTGTTGTACGTAAAATGTACACCAACGACAGGAAAAGAACAATGAAAAAGTTCTGTTTGCTTTTCGAAACACAACGATAATTCGATTGTTTTTGGTTGATAAACATTTTTTTTCCAATATATGGATATATTTTCGAATAAAATAGATAGTTCCCCCCATCACCGCGCTCGATTGACATTTGTGGAGTACTTTTATTGTGTTCGTTCGTATTGCATTCTATTTTGATAAATTAAACGAAATTTTTCTGTTGAAATTTTGAATTTTCAAATGTTGAATGAAATTGTATCAGATCGAAAGCATGAGTTCAAAAAAACCAATCAAGAATAAATTGATTTGAACAGGCCAATACTTTTGGAAAATTGGTCACAATATCGTCTAATAAACTGAATAATTTTTTTTTCCAAAATTGCGTTTAAAATTTTGTATTGAATGCGACAATGAAAACTTTTGTGTACGTAAATAAGCTCTTGGAAAGGTGGTCACACTAGGCATACCCAGACCCCTCTTTCCCATTGGGCACTTTGGGCAAGTGCCCAGGGCCCCGCGATCGATAGGGGCAAATACAAAGTCCCTAGTTCCTGTCAGATCACCAAACGATAACCAATATTTATTACCAAACTTATATAATTCGAAGAAATCGAACCTAAATATTACTGACTACAATACCAACTTACTAGCTTTTACATGCGCGAAGCTATTCTACTCTCGCCCAAAAGTTAGGCTTTCCGACTTCAGCATGCTTAGATAAACTAAAATATATAATGGTATACTAAGCACATACACATTTTAAAGAAAAATCAGTTACTTTTGTGGACTATATTACATTTATCTTTTCGTTTCATGTGATTGTTAACAAAAATAAATATTTAACCTTGTTTATCTATTTTCTTAGTCTATTCTAACAAAATAGTGTTCTGTCAAAGTCATAGGGGCCCCATTATCCTAATATGCCCAGGGCCTCCAATAGGTTAAAGACGGCCCTGGACATACCTATATCACATGTGTCTATAAGTTTGAAAAATGATATTATACAACATCAATAGTTATCAGCTACATGCCTATACATTAGTACACAATTTTATCTTGAAATTATAGCAAAAATACGAAAAAATCACCTACATTTGATTAAAAGCAGAATACCTAGGTCTAGGTACTTTCATGAAAACGAAACGCAGGAAATACCTACATACGCATACAAAGTAAATTAAACAAAGGAAAACAAACAACCACCAGTCATCGCAGGAAGTATGCTACAAGCTACAGTGTGTTCGATTGTAACAACTTTCGTGTGATGCAACTTCTGAAACATAAGCTAACGACACAACATGCACGAGATGGACATGGAGGCAATCTCAAAGTGGTGACTTTTTCTTTATATGAAGCGGTGTGTCTTTATTATTAATTAGTCTATGAGTAGGTAGTATCAGCAAACGGGCCTAAGGAAAATTGTTGTGTCATATACCTATTTTTTTTAAGAAAATAGTGACAAGATTCAGTAGAGCAATTTCAGTAGATGCAAATATTTATTTATTTTAGTTACATCGCTTTGACGTAAAAACTGAAATTTATAATTAAAAAAAATAGCCTCTAGTTTTGTTCGGTGTCTTAAGAACAATTTCCAAAAAAAACCCTATTGAAATCTGTCCAGTAGTTTTGACGCCATTAGGCTACGGTTGCAGTTGATGCGTATTCTGATGAACAACTGCTCTGACATACACGTTACGTCAGAAAAAAAAAACCTAGAGGTTGCTAAGAAACCGGTTACACTGTATGCATTTTGTGCGTCAGAAGCCCTCAAGTTCGTCAGTACAAATTGACGAATACGACAAAACGTCTGTAGCAGACGTAAAACTCGTAATAGTACAGGTAGTATATTGATCTATGCGATTTTTGATTCGCATTACGTTCCTACCTTTGAGGTATGGATGAACGTGTTCTAAAGGGATCTGCAGTAACGGGTCGATGTCGAAATGTAATTAAACAAGCGTGTGTGAGGTATTAATGACACACTTTTTTTTCTATTGACTCTGCCTTTAAAATCCTGCTTAATTTAATCAGTCGATTACGACTTCTTGGCATTAAACTGCTACTTCAAAAAACCCACAAGAAAAAGTCAAATTGCAGTTTCTTGGTGGCCAATCCACATCACATCCGTGAGAGATAACCATACCCTCAAATCTGTGCATCGTGGCATTTACTGTGTGGTACTTAGCCACGTCTACATGTCGTCTAACTCCATATCATTCAATCGGGGCCAAAAGAAATCGAGTTAGCGTCGTTCTGTCATGGTGATGGCCTCACCAACGCCATTTTCAAAAAAAGTATTAATTCAATGATGCCACCGGCTCAAAATTGGCACCAAACCGTAACTTTTTGGTTCGAAGATGGAGCATTTTTGAGAAACATTTTAGCATTTTAGAACACAGTCAAAATAGGGTGTCCATTTTATATTTTCAAATATCTAGGTATTGTTTTTTTTATGATTTCGATGTAATTCAAATTTTAGATGATTTGAAATATGAAACCGACAAATTGTAGGATCTAAAAAAATCGTTATAACTGTCGTCATTGGCTGGATTCTGTTGCGTCGCCGGATACGCCAAAGATCGAATTCAACGGAACAAACAGTTCCATACAATACGTCAATACACTTTAAATAATTGTTTTCCCGCCACAAAATGCTTTTTTTTTCTTATGACCTGTATTCTCATGTCGGTTTCCATTGGGACAGAAAAAGCAAAATGCGAATTTCGATTTCTGAGCGAGATTTACACCTTTGTCAAACTTTAAAATGTGTTATTTTACGCTTTTAGAGACGAAAATTCAGTGAAAAAATGGAGAATAATTTACAATTGGCCGCTGCAATGGGTATCAAAATAAATTGAATAAACACAAATTACAAATAAAGAACAACTGACTTTTAAAACATGCACCACCACAAATGGAATGGAAAGAAAGAAAAATCTCGTTTTATGTGCCATTGGGATTTGGCGCTGGGCGGGCACGAACAATTTAAAATCTGAGAGCAAGATCTGAAAATCCGAATGGAAAACGACATCAGTTCAGTTTATTCAATGACAGTTGCTCTCTCAATATTTTTACCAATTAAAGTGCTTTCTCTCACTCCGTGCCAACTGTCAACGTGTGCAACGGACGGAAAAGTAGGAAGTAAACCTATTTCGACGGATTCTTAAGGCCGAATAATGAAAGGTACATAATTTGTTCGTGTTTCTTCTTTTATTTTTTGGTTATAAAAAACTGTGATCGCTCAATGGCTGATTGATGGCTAGCACAGTCAAATGCCATATTTTCCACCAACTGCGTTTACATGATGCGTTGCGGGTACGTTCGCATTAAATAACAAAAAAAAGTTAATTTAAAAAAACCAAAAAACCCGAATGACTGTAAGAAAGAATTAAAAATAAAGGGTGATTTGAATCGATAGTTTGAACCTTGCAATTTAATGTTTAAAGATAATTTCATGCAAATGTTGACCGCGGCTGCGTCTCAGGTAGCCCATCCGCTGAGTCCAATTTTGGCATACTCTTTCACACATATCGGCCGGTATCTCACGAATGAATGCATGGATGTTGGCTTCCAGTGCGTCAATCGAAGCGGGCTTGTCCCTATACACATTAGCCTTGGCATACCCTCACAAAAAATAATCTAATGGTGTCAAATCGCACGATCTAGGCGGCCAATTGACCGGCCCGAAACGTGAAATTAACTGATCACCAAACTCGCCTCGCAATTGCGCCATTGTTTCGCGTGCTGTGTGGCATGTGGCACCGTCTTGTTGAAACCACATATCATGCAAGTCAAGAACTTCCATTTCGGGCAAAAAAAAGTTTGTTATCATCGCTCGGTAGCGTTCACCATTGACAGTAACGCTGCGATTCGCATCATCTTTAAAGAAATATGGCCCAATAATGCCGCCGGCCCATAAACCGCACCAAACAGTGGCTTTTTCGGGATGCATTGGTAGCTGTTGCAATGCTTCTGGCTGATCTTCACTCCAAATGCGGCAATTTTGCTTATTTACGTACCCATTCAACCAAAAATGAGCCTCATCGCTGAACACAATTTTTCGATAAAAAAGCGGATCCTCGGCCAGCTTTCCAAGAGCCCATTCACCAAAAATTCGGCGTTGTGGTAGGTCGGCTGGCTTTAGTTCTTGCACCAGCTGTATCTTAAAAGGCTTTACGCCCAAATCCTTCCGCAAAATTTTCCACGTAGTGCTGTAACAAAGGCCTAACTGCTGGGAACGGCGCCGAACCGACATTTCGCGGTCTTCTGTCACACTAGCTGATACGGCCGCAATATTTTCTTCACTACGCACAGTACGTAAACGTGTTGGTGGTTTAATGTCCAACAAAGTAAATTTGGTGCGAAATTTGGTCACAATCTTCCGAATAGACTGCTCAGAAGGTCGAGAATGCCGATCATAAAATGGAAGCAGCGCGCGATGAACATTTCGAACCGAGCACGAATTTTGATAGTAAAATTCAATAATTTGCAAGCGTTGTTCATTTGTAAGACGATCCATGGTTAAATTGCAAACCAAACTGAAGCTGTTTGACAGTGACACAAGGTACTAAACACACGTCAGCTGTCAAAACCAGTGTTGCCAAAACCAAACCAGCTAAAAAATCACCCTTTATATGAACAAGACGCATTTAAGTACCATTTAAGTCAGTCGGGTTTTTTGGTTTTTTAAATGAACTTTTTTTATTTTTATCTTTTTAGCCTATGACACTCCGGGGAAGAATAAGAATATTATGATACCTCACTCTTCAAAATCGGTCAAGGCTACAGGGTGTCCCGTAGGAACGTACATAGAATACGCGCGAAACACATAACCCTCCCTGTGTCCAGTCGGGTAAAAAAAAAGAATGACCGACAATTTTCAGTCTTCATTGTTAATTCAAGTCCGTATTCATTGCAATCGCCTCACAAACCTCACATCAATTTCGTTAATCCTTTTCTCCCAGTTCCAGCTATCCTTGATAAATTACCCAAGAAGACAAATCACCACGTCTTCGTCGTGCTGTTTACCAAACTCACACAAGAAAACTACACAAGCAAACAAGTTATGTTGATGGCTACCGACAACGACGAGCGACCCAATTAAAATTGTTACGCTGCAAGCACCTTCAAAGATACACCAACACAATCAGTTTTTAAACAAAGTTCCCTCGAGTTATTATATGAAGCACCTCAGATGGAGATCGATTCTCTTCATTACGCTACTTATGGAGCACTTTAGAGTCGCCGTCGCCATCTCGTGCGATTTATTGACTCGACTAGTCCTTGATGGGTGATGCCTTTGCAGAGGCGGTCTCATTTGTCTAATCTCTCTGAGTGTGTGTGTGTGTGTGTGTACCAACGGAGTCTGTATATCTACACAAAAGAAGTGAAATATTAATTTTGTTGGCAGTCTTATAATTGGTTTCATTGATTTCCGCTAGAGTGCGATGCAAGCCAACAAGTGGCCTCAAATGGAGCGAGAACACTGCAAATATTACCGCTCAGAGGGGAAGATATTTTTATCCATTAGAATATTTGAATAATACGTATATCTTTCTAGTCTAGAAAGAATGTCGTGCAGGCCATTTTGTGTCCTAATTAAATTAACGGGTAGATGTCGCCCAATTAACGAGCTGATCAATCTGACATGTGTATTATCGCTTGTTAATTAAGGCCCATTGTGCGGAATGAGCATTGTAGTGTGCGACGCATAATTATTGCGTGTCAATGCAATTTATTATAATCAACGTATATTTGCTGTGTAATCACATCGTCTATCCGCTTTATTACGCTGCAAAATTAAAATTAATTCACAATGGGATACGGATACGGATACGGATACGGTAGGTGAGCATTCAAATATAATGTTCGACACACGTGCGAGGATAATCTGTGCTCACCACTACGCACCGCAAAATACGAGTAATAATAAAACCGCAGCTACTTATGGGTTATATGATGGCCGTTAAAAAAATGGTTAACCCATAAAGCTCTGGAGTTGAGTTGTCAAATATACGACTACGAGTACGTACGAATTTCTATGCGGTCAAAGGTCACATACATCGTTTTCTACATCACAGCATGTGCCTAATGATTTTATGCGACGCACGAGAACTGTGAGTCTGTCACATGAATTATGTATTACGTGCAGATGTGGGTATATGAATCTCAAGGGAAAATGATAAACATTGTTTGTTGATGCCTGGTTGCCGCACGATTTCAGCTGGCATTGGGAAAATAATGATGATGTCTGCGGGTTTTTTTTTCTTCGGCGGAAAACAAAAGGTCAATAAATCGGGGGCAGAACAAAAGGATCCCGAGGACTGGCTTCTTACAACCGCAATCACTTGTGCGAGTTTTATATTTTCGAAATAACTGGATACACTTCGATGCCTAACGGCTAAATTGAGCAGCTTACTAAGGACGGTTAGCGAAAAAAAATAATGGTGAACCCGGGTCTCTTTGCTCAGCGCTGAAGTAAAACAGTGACATCTATTGAGGTGAATGCTATGAGGGAGTTCTTTTTGGGGTGTGGACTTGTCATAGACCCGGCCGACTTAGCCTAGAAGTCTTGAACTTTCGCAACGTTAGTGAACCTCTGATAGTGCGTCAAGATGTTCGATTTGGCACCATAGAGCAAAAATACGACTAATAAAGGGTGATTTTTTAGCTGGTTTGGTTTTGGCAACACTGGTTTTGACAGCTGACGTGTGTTTAGTACCTTGTGTCACTGTCAAACAGCTTCAGTTTGGTTTGCAATTTAACCATGGATCGTCTTACAAATGAACAACGCTTGCAAATTTTTGAATTTTACTATCAAAATTCGTGCTCGGTTCGAAATGTTCATCGCGCGCTGCTTCCATTTTATGATCGGCATTCTCGACCTTCTGAGCAGTCTATTCGGAAGATTGTGACCAAATTTCGCACCAAATTTACTTTGTTGGACATTAAACCACCAACACGTTTACGTACTGTGCGTAGTGAAGAAAATATTGCGGCCGTATCAGCTAGTGTGACAGAAGACCGCGAAATGTCGGTTCGGCGCCGTTCCCAGCAGTTAGGCCTTTGTTACAGCACTACGTGGAAAATTTTGCGGAAGGATTTGGGCGTAAAGCCTTTTAAGATACAGCTGGTGCAAGAACTAAAGCCAGCCGACCTACCACAACGCCGAATTTTTGGTGAATGGGCTCTTGGAAAGCTGGCCGAGGATCCGCTTTTTTATCGAAAAATTGTGTTCAGCGATGAGGCTCATTTTTGGTTGAATGGGTACGTAAATAAGCAAAATTGCCGCATTTGGAGTGAAGATCAGCCAGAAGCATTGCAACAGCTACCAATGCATCCCGAAAAAGCCACTGTTTGGTGCGGTTTATGGGCCGGCGGCATTATTGGGCCATATTTCTTCAAAGATGATGCGAATCGCAGCGTTACTGTCAATGGTGAACGCTACCGAGCGATGATAACAAACTTTTTTTTGCCCGAAATGGAAGTTCTTGACTTGCATGATATGTTGTTTCAACAAGACGTTGCCACATGCCACACAGCACGCGAAACAATGGCGCAATTGCGAGGCGAGTTTGGTGAACAGTTAATTTCACGTTTCGGGCCGGTCAATTGGCCGCCTAGATCGTGCGATTTGACACCATTAGATTATTTTTTGTGGGGGTATGCCAAGGCTAATATGTATAGGGACAAGCCCGCTTCGATTGACGCACTGGAAGCCAACATCCATGCATTCATTCGTGAGATACCGGCCGATATGTGTGAAAGAGTATGCCAAAATTGGACTCAGCGGATGGGCTACCTGAGACGCAGCCGCGGTCAACATTTGCATGAAATTATCTTTGAACATTAAATTGCAAGGTTCAAACTATCGATTCAAATAAATATTTCATTCATTTTTTCGAATTTTTTGTGTTTTTTTTTTAAGAAAAGTTCTAAGCCTCTTAAAAAATCACCCTTTAGTAGCAATGAGGTCATTCACCGGTCATGAGAGCAATGCCCTAAATATGTAAGCTAGTAGGGCATTTCCAACACCAAGATCGGAGATGAGGACACCGAAAGCCATAGTATAAACAGACCGTCAACAGAATTGCAAGCAATGCAACCGTGTCGCAAGGAAAGCCTCCACTTTTTAAGCTTTGTACAGCTAAACTCTAACAAAAAAGGTAATTGATTTAGTACAAGACCCCGCATGACTGTTACAAACCTTCTTTTGTTTACAAATTCAGTCATTTCTGAAATCGGTAAGGGAAGTCAAGTTGATGCAATTTATACAGATTTTAGTAAAGCCTTCGACCGCGTGGACTATAAAATATTGCTATATAAGCTCGATAAATAAGGTTCTCCACACACTTTCTTAAAATGGCCCTCATCTCTCACAAAGTTTCGTAGGTGCCGTGAAATAAGGCCCAATCTGAAAATTTGGCCATTTTTCACTTTACAAAAGTGAAATAAAGCCATATTTTAACACTTGGCTTTATTTCACTTTGGCAAAGTGAAATAAGGCCAAATTGGCATTATTACGCTTTGATCTCATTAGAAGTGAAACATAGCAAAATGTGGCTGTCCTGAATGTTATTTTCAACTAAATAATAATTTTTCTTTCTTCATTGGCAGATTCATTTATATGTATATGTAGATTACCTGATTGCTTATGTGTATATATGCACGTATATGTACCCCATCCCAAAAATAATAATTTTTAGTAAAAATAAAAATAATGTTCAGTAAAAATCAAATAAAACAAGCAGTATATATCAACAGTTTTTTTTTATTTGTTAATGATTTACAAATAAAAAAAATGTCCAGTTCTCCAAAAGCAAACAAAAAGAAATATGGAATGTTTAATAATAAGTCATGTCATTTTAGCAATAAATTCGTGTGCTACTTTGAACAATTTCTTTACAAATTCGACACAGAATTGGATTGTTATCCTTCATGTATTTTTCTGAAATTTGTGTAAAACAATCTAAACAATAAGTGCTTACGAGGTTGTATACGAATTTAACTTTCCTTATAAAAAAAAATAATAGCAACAAATTCGCGCGAATTTTTTGCTATTATTTTTTTTCATAAGAAAAAATAATTTACAAAAACAATCAACTAATTTAAATTGTTTCTTATGAAAAAAAAATAATAGCAACAAATTCGCGCGAATTTTTTATTTTTTTTCATAAGAAAAAGTAATGTACAAAAACAATCAACTAATTTAAATGTTTTCTTATGAAAATAAATAAATAATAGCAACAAATTCGCGCGAATTTTTTATTTTTTTTCATAAGAAAAAGTAATGTACAAAAACAATCAACTAATTTAAATGTTTTCTTATGAAAATAAATAAATAATAGCAACAAATTCGCGCGAATTTTTTATTTTTTTTCATAAGAAAAAGTAATGTACAAAAACAATCAACTAATTTAAATGTTTTCTTATGAAAAAAAAATAATAGCAACAAATTCGCACGAATTTTTTGTTATTATTTTATTTCAGAAGTAAAAATTAAAATTAGTTTTTCTTATGGATTATGCTATTATTTTTGTATATTAATTCGCGCGAAATATTGCCATATGCGATATAAAACCATATTTGGTCTTATTTCACAAACTGAAATATTGAAACAACAACAACAACAAATGTTGAAATATGGCTTTATTTCACTTATGTTAAGTGAAAGAAGGCCAAATTTTCAGATTTGGCCTTATTTCGCTTGTCCTTATTTCACGGCACCAGTTTCGTAATCACTTTTTCAAACGAATTTGTGTGACGTCTGGTGTTCCTCAAGGAAGCCACATAGGTCCTCTTTTATTTGTCTTGTTTGTTAATGATGTTGTTCATTTTGTTCCTGAGTGTAGTATGCTTTTGTATGCGAACGACCTTAAGTTGTATCTGTCAGGTAAGCACGATGTTTGTTTCCTACATCTAAATAATTGTCTTCAACGATTCTATTTGTGGCGCTCAAAAAACTGTCCCTGAATGTAAGTAAATGTTCAGTAAATGTTCATGATCGGCAATCATGTAAATTTACTCTTTCAATGGCATTGCTATTCCGCGTGTCTCCTTAATTAAAGATTTGGCGGTGCTTTTAGATACTAAACTATATCTTTCATACATCATATTGAATTATTTTTTTACATAGGATTCTTATTGGAGGAATTGACTCTCCGGAGATCTTAAGACTTCTTAATTTAAATATCCCTCATTCAAATTTACGAATTAACCGCACATTCTCGTACAAATTATTGATTTTTATTTTACCCACATGATCTATATAGATCATTGATTTCCACGGTTTACAACAACAGTACGTGATCCAACTGTTGTTGTAAACCATGGAAATCCATGATCTATATAGATAATTTGAGCATAATAAAAAATACCTAATGATAACATCGATTTAATTGCTTTTAGCTCATCGATTGCTACAATAAAAAGAAAGCTACTAGCTGGTATTCAGTCATAATCTTTTGCTCTATTTAGTTTCTATTTCTTAGTAATATTTTTGTAAACTGAGCATTGTTATAAACTAATGTCTATGAAAATCTAAGTATTTTCCTGACAAATAGCTAAATAAATAAATAAAAGAATATTTCACTTTGCACACCGAAGCTTGAAGCAGGAAAAAAGGGCCACAAGAGAGGGGGACGGCTGATGGAGCGTCATGGGCACCTGGACTACCTCATGAAAGCTATGGTGGTTTTCCAAAGAGGCCAGAACCAAAATATTCAACCGAAAAAAGGATCCATTTCTATACTATGAAATAAATCTTTGCGGTACCAAATGTGAAAAAGCTGCCCGAAATAAGAAATAAGCCTTTGCAGCGGCTCTGGTTGTGAGAAAGTTCTTGAAAGTATAACCCACTTCCTTCATACCAGACACGATTTACTTGGGAGGTGCTTTTTCCAAGTATTAACCAAGTTTGCAGCACATCAACTCAAGACAACTTTCAACGGACATCTCCTCAATCAGTCTTCCCAGATGAAAACTCTGAAAATTTCAAGATTTTTTTCAAAATATCAAAAAGAACGAAGTATAAAACACAACAGTTAAAACATAGGTGGCATCGTGTTAAATCGAGTGTCGTAAATATCCAGCAACGGCCATCACTGCAAATGATTATATTTACGGCTTTGTAAAGCTGTAAAACTAAAGGTCTGCCGTTAAAAACAGCTCATTCCTACCTATCCAGTATATTTACGACTGCCTGTTCCCACAGCCCTGTCAATACCCTTACCTCGCGAAATACTCGCAAATTGATCAACAAACTGCACCAACACAAACACCAGATGCATGAAATATTTTCAATATTTCCTGACGGACATCATTATTAAGGCAGCTTGTCGAAAGGCTACATATATACGTAGGTATCCAACAACCAGGGTTAACCTGTCCAGATAAAACACAAGTCAGCCATAATTTATCACACCTTTCCCTGTGTCCACATATTTTCCAATTTAAAAGCTGCACCCAGGGGCGAATGTTGTTCTTGCCACTTGGTGCGTGACTTACCTACAGCTACGAGTCGAGTATTATATCCATGAACTATCCCCACTACATAAATTATTTTCTCCGCCATCTATCTGCAGCTACGCTGACATTTTCGGGTTGACTGCGGGTGGGTAGATTCTGTTTGTTGTCCTCATTCTATAATCATCCCTTCACAGCCGGCTCCTGCTATCCGACACACATTCCGAACTCATAAATTTCGTTTCAGGTTTTCCATTATGCGACGCCATCGATAAGGATAACGACTCTCGCTCGCGCTATTTCATTTTGCCAGTTCGTGTGCTTGTGTAGAAAGTGTGCTCGAGTCCTTCTCCTCAGTATAAATATTGTCAATAAATCGTTTACTAAACGCAAGCGCAAGGGGACGGGGGACAGCAGAATATTTGTAATTACCAGAAAAGTCTAGTTGAAATTTCGTCAGCGTAGACCATTTTGGGCTTTACGACGCCCCTACCACTACCACTGTTTATTTGCGTTCTCTGTAATAATTGCGTTTGGATGTCCTCTCAACCAAATTGCCCTATTATCTCTGGGGCTATTTATACAAGTGGATCCGCGGTGGGCTTACTGTTGATATTAATTCACTTACTTTACTTGGAGCGTACCTACGGTTATCCGTGTACCCTGGTGTGTTACCCTGACTGATGGCCATTAAATTAGACCCAGGTAAGAAGGTTTTTAAGAGCTTTTGCTGTATGCGCATCTGTCTATACAGCGGAAAGAGAAATGTGCTTCTAATTATAATTGAGCCTGACCTATCTGAGTAATTGCCTTCCTGCAATTAATGCACGTACCTATACAGGTTTTCCTTTAATGGAAAACAGGCACCTTGCTGCCGCTGTCAAGCTCAATAATGCAATTACCCCAACGCCATTTATAGAACTTCCATGAGGAAGTTTAATAAAAGCAAACTCTGCAAACAATGGCACGCGTGAAAGAGAATCTTCCACCGGCCCATACACATGGCTCCGTGTGTGTGTGTGTGTGTGTACAGTTAAGTGAATGCCAGCATGGATTCCGTTCCGATGAAAAGCGATATTAAAAAAAAAAATAAAAGGTATCTATCGTTACAGAAATAGAATGGCTGCGCAACATAAAAGACGAAAGACCTTTATTCATGCCGTGATTAAAATAAGACCCGCTCGATGTGACAAGGTGAAGGATGGCTTTTAAAAAATAAAGAATGTTGACTGGCCAAAGGGAAAATAATTCCTTTACAAAATCGTCCGATTTGCAATTTTGTATGAATATTTTAACACACTGTCAGATATTGATAGAGAAGAAAATTCCTTTGACCAGAAGATGCATCTGAAACTTAGTCAAGCAGCGTTTCCCGCATAAACTGTTCGTGTATTTTGAAAATGTTGCACCCATTTAATACGTATTTCATTAAAAAATTTGTTTAGGTTAGGTTTGTGGGCTGGCGAGCAGTATTCACAGTTGCCACTTGCATACAAAATTAACTACCAAAATTGGAAAAGAAAAATACGAAACCCAGATAAAATTTACAAAAAATCTTTTAAAATATTCAATTTGGTACATTAGGTTTATAGGAACTTAGTCAGTCTTTAAGTAGTTAAGCAACTTACTAATGTAGTAGTTATATCTACTTTAAATACTTTTGCTGACCAAAAGCAAGATTTTCTAAGCTCAAATTATTTTATTTTATTTTGAAAATTGCTTATTTAATAACAATCATTTATAAAATATAAGACTCAAGGAACTTAGTAGGAACTTTGTCAGTCCAAGCAATTAAACAACGTCAACAACGTTGTGCACACAATTACCAGCTGTTAGAAGGCACCATTTCCGAGCCTTTTTTTTCTTATATCTTTAACAAATTAGAGTTTTACGTCTGCAAATAAATAATATGATTAACTAACCTATCCATATCTCAATGTAGTTCTAAACAGAAACAGAAAATATTTCGAAGTTCACCATCTGTCAAAAGAAGAAAATGAATGCATTCAGTAATATTTTGAACAAAATAGGTTTGCAGGGGTGGTGAAGACGCATATGCAAATGCACTGCTTTCACTCAGAAACAGTAAGGCAGCAAATAAATGAATTGATATCGAGTTCGTATTTTTGGTGCTCCTGCTCAAAAAGTTACCAAAGCCAGATAAAAATTACCAAAACTCAAAAAGGAAAAAAAAAAATTAACAAATTTGGTAAAAACTTACCAAAGTGGCAACCGTGAAAGTATTACATGCCACACTCACGTCAATACTGACCCATGGTGATGGCCGTCGGCGAGCAGGTAATAAAACCGTCAATAAAAACTGTTATCAATTACGCACTGTGCTGTTGCATACAAACCATCCTGTGGATTTGATAGAGCGCATTATCTTGTCTATTGCTGGAAACCTTGTCTGGGTCGTGGAAGAAGTGTCTTGGGGACCTGGGGGCAGATTCCGTATAACAAAAATCGTCGGGACGATATCGTTTTTGAAACTTTGATGACCATTAGAAGTTTTATTCTGTCCGAATTTGTTTCGCATCGTCAGCTTTCATTACATTTATGGAAAATGGATTGGATTAAGGTCTCAAACTCGCATTTTGGCACTTAGTTACTACTTTTGGAGGTCTATCGTTTCGACGATAATCGTCTGAAAAATTACGGAATGAGTGCCCTGATCAGTGACAAAGCAAGTTGTTTGTGTCATCAAGGATCTTCTTCCATCAAGCCCATTTTCTTCATCTGATACCGCAGAGTATTGTGCCCCGTTATGATTCCATAGAGGGTGGAAGGGGATTTTCCGGGTGGGTAGATTCTGTTTGTCGTGAGACCCTCGGTTCTAGGTCTTCGGCCTTAGTATTCTTGTGGTACGACAAGTTTCTTATGCAGGCAATCTAACCTTCGCCTCACCGGCTCAATAGACCTTCTAGGTCGACGTGCCTATTTTTCGACTTGGAGAGTCAGAAGTTTGAAAAAAAATAATTCCCCTCTCCATTCTACCTGTTTCAAGCTTTATTATGTGAGACGTCATATTCACAAGGGGGTCAGCTTGGTTTAGTACAGTTGTCTTGTTGGTTCGTTCGCTTTCACATTGCCTGGAATGGCTTTATGTGCCGGAACCCGGAACACAGCGATACCTTGTGCTGAGTATCAAGAAAAAGTTCTTTGAGGTAGCAGTTCACAAGCTTTGATTCCATTTCTGTTGCCTGGCTCTTTATAAGGAAGGTATACCTTCTGGTATTCCCCTTACCAGAGATTCACGGGCTGCCTTTGTCACTGCCAGGACTTTTGGTTGGAAGATACTGCTTACCGATTTTTATATACCCAACTATTCGGTTTTCATTTTAGATTCGTCTGTAAATAATTATGACAATGTATTTCGTGTTAAAGTTAAATAATTTCCATATCTCTGTGCCACATCTCGAGCTTTCTCAAAGTACCAGCTGTCAATCCCGTTCCAAGCAAACTTCATAATCAATTCGTACCCATTTTAATTTAAAACTAAATGCGCTCGTTGTCGTTTTATTCAATTGCCAACACTACATCCCGTCGCGTCACATAGGCAACGCATTTTGAATAAAATTTAAATTAAATAATAATCATAATAAAAAATAAAATGAACCCCAAAATATGTATATAAGAATACGTGAATGACAGAACGGGACAATCATTCCGAATATTACATTGGAGAGGACTTACCCGAACATTTGAAGAATCTTTATTTCGGTTGCTTGGATTTTTATAGCCCACTCCTTTGGATGAAATAACTGTGTGCCGTGGTTATGGTTACCGCACGAAAGGGTGGCATTTCTTTTCTTCAGTGTCAATGGCATCGCTTTGAGGGACATTTTCCCCGGGGGACTGCTTCACAATTTCTATAAAAAATCGCTTTGAGCACATTTTAAAGGCAATCGAGATGGTCCTCGTTTCGTTGACACTTTGAAGGGCACGCATCCTGATATTAATTTTCAATTTCAAATGCGAAATTGAAAATACAACGAAGCCCAACAGAACATGCCTTTTGTTTGTAAAGTCGTGCGTCTTTGTTTTCGTTTTGTTTCGTTTTGTTCTTGTTAAGCCCTCTTGTGCTGGTGTCTATGACCGCTTTGGGTCGTAATGATAATCTCAAATTTTCAATTTACTTGGAACGACACTCAGTGGCAGTTAATCAGTTAAATTGTTAGAGGGGAAAATTACAGAAACTAGATTTTATGAATTTATGGGTTCAATTTGGATGAAGTATTGTGAGCAGAACTTTATTGCTCGTAGTTTTGTCACGTATTAATGGTCTATTCATGTACTTTCCCGAGACAAGTAATAAAAATCCGTTGAAGCTAAAAAAATTGAGCGAAACTCTCTCAGAGAGCTGAAAATATACCTACTCCGAAGTACGTGGACAGACTTCGAGCTACTTTGAGACACTTAGATCTTTGACGTCTATCAGCGTTGCCAACCAATTTTGACAAAAAATGCCTAACTTGAGAAAAAAAGATGCCTTTTTCAACAAAATAATGCCTAAAATATTTTTATTAGGTAAAATGGAACAATAAATCGAATATTAAACATAAATATAAAAAAATAGCAAAAAAAACAATTTAAGTATTTCCAAAAAAAGCTTAAATAATAAATCACAGAAGAAATTCTAAATAGGAACAAAATTCATGACATTTTAGTTTCATAAGTAGGAACAAGGTATTGAACAAAACAAACATAGTTTAAGTCCATACATTAAAAACTTAAGAAGTCAATCTGTCGAATCAATAAAAAGGAAAGTAGAAAAATATTTGCAATAAAAAAAAGATGCCTTTTTGAAAAAAAAAGTAGCCTTAAAGCCTTGGCTAATGAAAAAATGCCTAAAAGGCATGCAAAAGCCTTGGTTGGCATCACTGCGTCTAGTCCATATCACAAATATATATATAACTTACCTTTTTGCTACATAGGTATATGAAAAGTTCTGGGAGAACATTCGACTACCAACGAATTTTCTTTATTTTCGATTTCGAGCTTGCTTCTTGTCAACTTTGTGCATTTGACATATTTATCAGTAGGTACTTGGTAGTGTTGCCAGTAATTTTCTAACGGAAGATGCTAAATTAAGAAATAAATATGCTAAATTAAATGGAGGGATAAAACTGAATATGCTAAAGTTTAAAACAACGACTTTAACATAAAAAAAAATGTTAAAAAAAAACAATAATCCATAAATATACAGATATATTTGCCTGTCCATTTAGGAACAAACTTAAATTTAATTGAGAAGTAATTCACGGCTCAGTTGATTTTTCCTTAGATTTTTGTTTTTAAGACTTAGCACTTTGACACCCGATACTTCAAATTGACAAATTGTTATACAAATCTTCAGTAATGCCAAATACTGAACATTTTATTTAAATATTTCTTCTAAAGCCTTTGCGTTTTTATGTTAAAAATTTGAAGTATGCTAGATTGTATATTGCATTTTAAGCTTGGTGTCGTCTTTGAAAAGAAGCTCAAGCTTTAATTTTAAAAAAATAAAGTGCACGACTGGGTCGCACGAAACTTTCTCATTCATCAATTGGTAGGTAGGCAAAAGTTCAGAGGCAACCGTACAAAAAATATAAGAATAGGTAGTGTTATTTTATTTTTTGCACTTTTGAGTTATTCATTTGGTTTTTATAAAAAAATTTTAGCAATTTTTCAGGCAATTTTCGCAAGTTCTGGTTAGAGAATTATAAGCAGCTAATGCACTATTTATAACCCAGCAAAAATAAAGAATCACTTTATGTTCAGTAAAAATGAAGAACATACTTTCATTTAATTAATTTAATTTTTTTATGTGAACCAATTGGGATTTTCATTCACATAAATGACCAAAAATGAATATGAGCTACTTGTCTCCAAATATAATATCTTGCAGTACGTTTTCAGAATTAAAATTTATAACCACATTTAAATTTCCTTCACTTAATTGAATAAAATCGACTGTGCACAAGCAATCGCACAGAAAAAGATCGGTGATTATTTTTGTGCAAATGGATAGTGATAACGGGACCTGGAAATGAAACAAAAAAATAAATAAATAAAACTTCGATGAGTTCGATTCATTTTTTGCAACGAACGGTGGTCGGGAGTTTTTGTCCGAAAATAAAAGGATTGAAAAGGATAAAAATAGTGACTGAAAAATAATTTTTCCAAATAAAAGGATTTAACAATTAAATTAATAAATTTCATAAAATGAGGTAAGAAATTTAAAAAAATTAAGGCTTTAAGAGCGAAGAATTCAGACCATTACGTCCCTTAACCCAACATTTGATATTCCTTCCGACTCCGAATTTATCCCTGAAAATATAATTTCTGAATCGTCCATGTCGAATAGGAGTGAAGAAGAAATAGAAAGCACAATAACGCCAGCGTGCGAGAATATAAAACTGTTATTAGCTCGTTGGGCTACGAAGCATCTTAGTTGAGTGATTTGCTTGATATTCTTCAAGCGAAAATTCCTGGACTTCCAAAAGATCCCAGAACCTTAAAGCAAACACCAAAAAATATCATCGCGATGCCAATGGACAAAGGTGAATACATTTACAATGGTTTCAAGGACTGTTTAACAGATTTCTTGTTTAAATCTAAAGCAATTCAAAATTCAGGCTTTGTGTTTCAGGGTAAAACGTTCTCTGTAAAAATGCGAGCATTTATTTGTGACTCCCCTGGCAGGTATTTTAATTTGAAAATCAAAGGGCTACGTGCTTCTTCAGTTGTACCAAATGTACTCAAAAGGGGAAATACACCGAAAATCGATCAGTTTTTCCTCCAGAAAATAAACCATTTCGCACGGAACTGTCATTTCGGATCACCTTAAAAATTCTCCGATCGCACTTGAGCTTATTAATGTTGATTGTGTTAGACAATTTCCTTCGGACCATATGCACGCAGTATGCTTGGGAGTTATGAAAACAATGTTGTGCCTATGGATTAAAAACCGAAATCAACGGTTTTCCTTTAAAAAAAAAAATAGAAATCGAATTATTATCAGTAAAAAAAAAAACAATTTCCTTTTGAATTCTGCAGAACTCCACGGAAACTGAATGAAATTGACAGATGGAAAGCTACAGAATTCCGTCAATTTCCAATTTTTTACTGGACCATTTATACTTAAAAATTTACTCAAACCTATTTATTACAGTCATGAAATTGATTGCTTACAAAATAACGCTTGCGCACAAAATATTTTAAATATTTAAATATTTAGTGAATGTTTCTCTAATCATTTAATAGTCATTCAAAAGATTCATAGATGAACCCCCATTTCTCAGGAAACTGGACTGAAATTGAATCATAAATTAATTCATATCTGAAGGTTTTCTTTATTTAATTGAATCATTTGTGATTCAATTTTGAAGGCAAATGTTTGCTGGGAAGCTCTTACAATATTTTTGAGTGCAAGGCCAAGGACCGGCTGGTTTAAGGTGTCTTTGATTATAATTGAAAGTTGGGTTCGCGATAGACTGATATCTTTACATAGATATTTTATGTGATAATTTAGGGATTTGTTTTTGAATTTGCATTAGCAGTTAAAAACTGAATATCCCGATGGACGTGTATGGGGGTGCAAATGGAGTGTGATTTTCAGATTGTGAAGACTTCAAGTGGTTGGTATTATTTTATGGTGCATGTTCAATATGTTTGAAAAAAATAAAAAGTGGGTAATATTTTCTAAAAAGCCTAGCTGTTATTGCTATTGAATTTAACAAAAATATACGAAGACAGATCGGGATTTGGGGGGTAGTTTAGGTAATAATTTCACATATAAAATAAGTTGTTCCTTCCAGTCAGATTAATTCAATGGGGTGGATCGTATATCTAACGAACCGACCTATCTAAAAGAGAGTGTCACCATATGGTGAATACAAAATTATGCTGTTTTATGACATTCAGTCGGCCGTTCTGAATTTTGATTGGTGGTCTGTCGTTAGTAACTTTTTTCGTAGCTCACATGTATTCACAGACAGGGATTGAAATTACAAAAACAACAATGTAAACAAATGGGTTTTGGGGGGATAGACGTACGAAAGATATCCATCTCTTTTATTCATTCATCACTGGTTACGTGTAAAGAAATGAGCGTCATCTATTGAAAAGAAGCAAAGCTACAAAGAGTGATTTGAAATTAATTTTGCGATATTTAATTATTTTAGAAAAGAAAACCCATAAACCCATAAACTAAAATAAAAAAAACCGACAGGTATCTTCCATGTATCGTTCAATCCCACTAATACTTATATCGCGCGAGGTAAATCTTCGGTGAAATTGAAATTAGTGCCGTTGTCAATCGACGTATTTCTTTTTTCTTCATCCCACTGAATGTGCTTCCCTATAGCCATTTTATCCACCATGCCTCATGAGATATGCGACTATTTTCTTATTTTTCCTTTCTGTAGTTTTAAGATCTAATACATGCAGTGACTTTTAGTGAATCCAGCCGTCACTTCAGTTTTAGAGGACCATGGTCTAGCAATTTTTTATTTGAATAATAAAAGTGTGAACAGCTATCTAAAAAAAAGAAATAAATAAATATTAAGCGCATACTTTCGTACGTCTGCCCCCAAAACTCAAATATCTACATTGTTGTTTTTATAATTTCAATCCACGTCTATAAAAAGCATAAATTACGGAACTAAGAAGGTCCGAAGACTAAGTTAAATATATAAACATCTATTGGTAAATAAATAAATAAAAAAACACCAATCAATCCTACATTAGTTGTCACCCTCTCAACGCATATGTATACCTACTACATGCAAATTTGTAATGAAAGTAAACTTGGTCGTTTCAAGTTTATTTTGTTTTCCGCTGTAAAATAGTAGCGCTTTGTATTTCTGGAACATGCTTGAAGTTGGCTAGCAGTCAATTAATAAATATATATAATAAGTCAATGCCTTACAAATTATTTTTTGTTGTATGTCTTAATTTCAAAAGTCCCTACCGTTATTCGATTTTTTAGCTAAAAAATGAGTAAGTAGTCATGTTAACCTCACCTACTTAAGCTGAAATATCAATTTTGGTTGAAATCGTAAGAGCCGTTTTCGAACAAATCAAACTGGTATGAACATTTTGCATGGGAAGCAGTGATGACAACTAGGCGTTTTTCATGCCTTTTAGGCATTATTTCCATAGATAAGGCTTTTACGCTTTTTTTTTTTCAAAAAGGCATCTTTCTTTATTTTAAAATATTTTTCTAATTTTTTTAAATATATGATTTCAAGGACCAAGACGATCTTATGCACTAAAACTATGTTTGTTTTGTTCAATACTTTGTTCCTTCTTATGTAAGCGGAATTATTATGCCTCGCAAATTTTAGTAGAACATACACAGTTCTTAAATAAAGGGTTTTTCAACAGGGACGCTACAAAAGTAGAGCGACAGGGACGGAAACCGACGCCGAATTTCTTGCCGCTCTTTTGACATTTCTCTTCAGTAAGGTTTGCCATTTCATGATGAAAAGATATACGAGCCAACAACGAGTCGAAATCATTAAAATTTACTACCGAAATTCGGAGTCAGTGGCCTCAACGTTAAGAGCGCTACGTCCAATTTATGGTCGTCATAATCGTCCTAGCAGATCAACAATTGAGAGTGAGGAAAAATTTGAATCCACAGGCACAGTACAAAATGTTCCCGTGCCAGTGAGACAAGGAAGTGCCCGTAGTGTCGAGAATATTGCTGCCGCTGAGGCTTCAGTTGAAGAAAGCCCAAATGTGTCTTTCACACGTCGTTCTCAAGCGTTGGGCATCTCTGTGACGTCGTTGTGGCGAATTTTGCGAAAAGATCTTGGCCTACATCCTTACAAGATTAAATTGACGCAAGAACCGAAGCCGCTTGACCACCAGAAGCGTCGTATGTTCGTGAATTGGGCTGAGCAACAACTTGAAAATGATTCGGATTTTCATCGAAAAATCATCTTCAGCGATGAGGCTCATTTCTGGCTGAATGGCTTCGTCAATAAACAAAATATGCGGTATTGGTCAGGCAGCAATCCACACGTACTCCATGAGTCATCATTGCATCCTGAAAAAATTACGGTTTGGTGTGGTTTATGAGCCGGCGGCGGCGTCATTGGGCCGTACTTCTTCCGTGATGATCAAGACCGGCACGTTACTGTGAATGGGAATCGCTACCGTTCAATGATAACCGAATATTTTTGGCCCCAATTGGATGATATGGACTTGGAGGACATGTGGTTCCAACAGGACGGCGCCACAAGCCACACAGCGAATGTCACAATCAATTTATTGGAAACCAAGTTTGGAGAACGTGTTATCTCACGAAATGGTCCAGTCGCTTGGCCGCCTCGGTCTTGCGATTTGACGCCGTTAGACTATTTCCTGTGGGGCTACGTCAAGTCTATGGTCTATGCCAACAAGCCAGCGACGATTGATGAACTTCGTACGAATATCGAACGTGAAATTGCAGCAGTATCGGCCGATTTATGCTTGAAAACCGTCGAAAATTGGGTTCAGCGTCTGGACTTCTGCAAGCGTGCCCGTGGTGGCCATGCAAAAGAAATTGAGTTCCATACATAATGGCATCGAAAGTACTTTCACAGGAATAAAGAATTTCATTGATATCCCAAACCGTTTTTGTTTTATTTAACTTTTGTAGCGCTCTTATTGAAAAACCCTTTAGTTGGTAGCACTATAGCGCTGTCATTTGGCAGCTCGGGCATACGAGTAGTCTGTTCGAGATTGTTAATATCTATATCGACGCGCGGCCACGTAAGACGTATGTCCAAGTTCGGTCGATAAATGAAGCAAGGTATTATTAATAATTCTTCTTTGATTTATAATTCAAGTTTATTTTTGTAAATAAAAATTGATTCTGTTAATTTTTTTTATATTTATGTTTAAATTTTGATCTATTGTTCCAGTTTACCTAAAAGAATATTTTAGGCATTATTTTATTGACAAAGGCATCTCTTTTCCTCGAGCTAGGTATTTTTCCGTCAAAATTGGTTGGCAACGCTGATGGGAAAGTTCATTTATATTGAGTTTACCGTGCAACAAAAACAACGGCCCCGAACTGTATGCCCACAAACTCCAAATACGATTTCAACCAAATCAGGGCACCCATTTAGGTTGCAGGCCTCGGAGGGATACGGACAGACAGACAGACAGAGGTTCACATCTCGAGTTCGAAATTTTGTGCCAATATAAAATCTTTCTCTTCCTACGAAAACGAGAAAGTCAAAAAGATTGTTAAGCGAAGAATTTTGAGACTTAAAAAAAACTGTAAGCACTCGTTTTTAAGTTTTCAGTCTAAGAAAAATATCCCAATAACTATTTTCTTACATCATTGCCAACAGTTGAATCAAAAATGTTGATATTTGGGTTAATTTTAACCAACGAAAATTGTTGGCATTAAAATATTTATTTTTATGAGTTAGAAGCCGATTGGGACTTAGAATACTATTTTTTTAAAGGAACTTAAGGACGACGACACATACTACCATATACTGCTTTATCGTCCAGCCTGTTTTGGAATACTACACTGCTGCTTGTTGACTGGTCTACATATAGCACTTTCCTCTTTTCGGTTTTTATGATCTACCTTGGGACATTGCATATTTATTTATTGTGCAGCCCAAAAGAAGTGAAAGTGCCACCTGCCACCAAGATCAATTTCGTGTTGATGATAGTACTACAGTCTCCAAACGCAAACCGAAGTTGTCTTTCACCCTACACAAGACGATTTGAGTTGCTGAATCTTGAAACAATTTTGAAACACAAAGGGAGATATCACCTTTCATGTGCTCGCCTTTACGCTTGGTGTGCTTGACTGCTCAGCTGGGTTCTCAGGTTCAACACCCAGAAAAACATATATTCGACACAGAATGATTTCACTGCGCCATCTTCCGAGAAAGTCCGACAATCCTACGGCAGTACAACTCACGTAAGAATTCTTCTCAACTCAGGTCCTAAAAGAGACCAGTTGCGCCAAGAATTTTTTTTATAAGAACTACGTTAATCCCTTGCAACTTTTAAATTATATCAGCAAAATAACATTGCAACATTTCCACAAATTTGCATATTGATTGCGACACATCGGACGCTAAGTGCACTTCAGTTAATTCGGCTAATTTGACCTATTTGCTGGTGGTTGTAAAAATGTCCATTTTATCGAGCTGTAAATGTGGCTCGTGCCAATTAATGCCTACCCCCATTTATTTAAATTCGTAAGCGCTGTCCCTAATGAAAAATAACGAACATTCCCAAATTCCAAGGGACCATTTCTTTTCTGTACTATTCCTATCCCATTCATTATTGTGTTTCCTTCACTCCAGTCCAGTTATGAGAAGGTCGGTCGTGGTAGCCATTGTCGTCGTTCTTCTTTATCGGGACAGTACGAGTATGTCCTGTATTGTTATCCATGTACTTTGCGAGTTGGCCGTTTGTTTTTGCTGCCCCTCAACGCGCAATAAACGGCAAGGTGTTGGAACGTGCTCCACATATTTAATAGCGACTGAAAAAAGTTGGGAAATTACACTCGAACTTTGGAATTCGCACACTGGGGGAGTATGGGGACTGGGGACCTCCGGTAACGAAGAAATATTCCCCGCAATATATTTTCCAAGGAATTGAATGGCATTGATGTATTTTTATTATTCCTGATGGCGTACAACAATTGCCATACATATACAATATAGGCATTGTCCTTAGAGTTCAATACGTATGGCTTTGTTTTTAAACCTTATATTGCGATCGATTTTCGCTCAAGGGTCATTTGTGTGATGGTAATGAAAATTATTTCCATTTGGCCTTCTTCTTTAGTGGAATGTATAGTGCCAGTGGTTTTGTGTTTTTTTTTTTCAGCATCATTTGCTGCCGTTGGAGTTTACGAAATTGCTGATTCCCAGTAATTAGGGGAGTTCGCTCTCAGATTGAGGGAATTATTATAATTAAAGCCGAGAAAGTGCTTCGTAGTACATTGCGTATCTATTTCGGTACGAAGGGATGGGACTCTTGCTACCAAGTTGAAACGCGTCTAATATTTCGGAGCTGCCTACAACTGTACAAAGAGAACGTTGAATTCCTTAGCATCGGATGAAGTGGCTTTTGACTTGCCAAGTTTTTTAATCAAATTTGATATTACGACGATAGCGGAGGTCGAAAAGCGGTTGCTAAGAAATGACTGGCAGCGCGGCGAAATATTTCCCGAACAGCTGAATGAATCCCGCTGAAGTTTGATAATTGGAATTTTCATTTACAAATATTTCTATTTCTCAAAGCCTACTAAATGGAGGATTTTGGTACTTACATAAACTTAAGCCAGTAGAAAGGTTGACTAAAAGGTCAATGAAAAAGCGGGTTCGAGTATTTTTCTTGGAAACAGTGCGGGACAGTTGCAGAGATAGTGGAGAATGGTTTCGGTTTCATCGTCCTACTTATGGGGGTATTCTTAGACTTTTAAGACAGTTTTCCTCATTTTTAATCAGCAAAGGCAGTAGTTTACCCCTTAATTCGAAAAAGTTCCCCTTGTTTTTCCTTGAAGTGAAATATTCATTTATTTTCATATTGAAAAATTTAGAAATGCAATTTGTTTTTTTAATAAGCTTAAAATAAACATATTTATAAGAAAAAAAATAAACATAAGGATCAGTTCATTGAATCAGTATATAATAGTTTAAACAATATTTATAATGAGAATAATATTTGCTTTCATTGAACTTTTGGTATATACAAATTGAGTTAAACTAGGTAACAAATGATGGTGAATAATTATCATTTAAATGTGTTGGCTCATCAACAGGGGCCCGGCGGTATAGAATGTTGGTTTTCTTATATCTATTTTACATAAATTGTAGCTGTCTTCTCGGATTCATACTCGTAGTATGCATCGTTGTCTGGGTTTACCTCAGGGAGTTCAAAATCCGGCTGTCGATGGTCTTGTGGTTTTGAGGTGGTTGGTCACCTTGGTATTATCCTCGATGGTGGGTTGTCTCGGTCGATTCGTAGAAGGGCAGGGCTGTCCTGTCTGTGTCGCTTGGGAATAACTCGTCGTTTAGCAGAGCCAGTAAATGAAGGTACCGATGCTCTGGGATGTGTGGCAGGTCCGCAATCCTTCGGGCTAGTGGGTTTGGATGGCTGGAGGTATACCTGAATATTTTCTGGAAAAGTGTGACCATATACTTTTCCAGCGGTAGGATTTTCGCTTCTTCGTAGATTCTTGAACTTCTGACGTTTTTTGTCCGGATTGGATCGTAGTGCAGTCCTTTGCATATCCGCAAGAGTTTTCTCTCAAATACTCCCAGCTTCCTCATGTATGTCTTGGAGACGGTATACCAAATGGGGAATCCGTAGGTTTATAATAGTTTGAATTTGAAACGGTTTCCTTTTATATTAGACAAACTGTCAAAAGAAGTGAATGCATTCAGATAAACACAAAATTCTTACGTAGACGTTCGATGGGCTGTTTTCTTTTATATTTAGTATGAACATTTAATTCTGAGAAAACTATTGTTTAAATGAAAATTTGTTTGTAATAAAAATGAGTTTTTGTATTAGTTTTAAACAAATTAATTTCTGCTGAGTTTTTTGATTTTTCCCTTTTTTTAAGCTTTTCGCTCGTTTTCCCTTTTCTCATCAGAAAAGCGCCGATTTCTGTCTAAAGGGTTTAGAAATAAGAAGAAGGGCCCAAAGTAGGAACTCGGTAGATGCTGTTTCTTGGAGATCTGTGAGACGTTACATATGTGAGATTGGGGCAATTAATACATTTTGAAAGTATGAAAAATGCAAAAAGAAAAAATGTAGAGTCTTAAGATTTCTGAGCAAAAATTATGTTGAGCTTAAATGTCGAATGCTCGAGCTTGGATCTATTTTAATCCACTACGGCACCTCTCGAGAACGTCTGTATCAGTGTTGTTAACACTCTCTCTTCATTTATCCCACGAAGCGTGGTCATATTTCCCTTTTTTCCCTTTTAACCATACTCAAATTCCCTTTTAAAAGCGCACGATACATTTTTGCGTAAAAATCCAGTTTTTTGCCTAAAATTTGTATTACACGGAAAGAAAATCACGTTAAATTAACCTATAGTATAAAAACCGCAGTTTGTAACACTGCTATGATTATTTTTTGGTACTAGGAAATTTTGATAAAAGACGATTTAGATGAGCTGCTTTTTATGGACATTCAGTGTGTTGATAATCATGGTGAAATACAGGTGTTTTGATAGAACTTCACAAAAAATTTATAAGTAGTTTGAATGTTTTTTTGTTAGATTTCTGAAATTCCCAAGATGGTGCTTTATCCCTTTATCCCACGGTAGGCTTTTCGGACATCTAAATTCCCACAAAAAGGGATAAATCCCACGATATGCAACACTGGTCTGTATTCATGGTCGGCATAAAATTGATGAAATCCATACTTCTGTGCCATACGAGAGAGGGCTTTGCTACTCAATTTCCTTCTTAGCCCAAAGAGACAACAGAGTTATTAGTGTCATTGGTTGAGTTCATAGCGCGGAGCCTAGGTAGACAAAGTCCCTGACCACCTCAAAGTTATATCTATGGTGACGTTCTGCCCGAGTCGTCGATGTTAGGTGTCCTCTTTAGATCTTTGCTTTGCCCAAACTGAAAGCCAAACCTATCTTTACCGCCTCGACCTCAATATTCACTCACCAACCCGTCATTGACATCAAGTTGCTCAAGAAGTCACATAACAGAGCTTCTTCTTAACCCTTTTTGACATCGAAGGTCTCGGTGAGCTCTTTAACGGACTTGTTGGAGAAAGGTACACTCTCCATTCGGCAGGGATGCCAAAGCTATAGATAATGCTCCGCATAGCTCGTTCTTATAAATGCTGTCATAGGCGGCCTTAAAATCGATGAAACTGCGATAGGTATCGATTTGAGGTTCCTGGGGTTTCGCCAAGATCTGCCGCAGTGTGAATATTTGGTCGATGGTCAACATTCCTGGCCCTAAGCCATACTCATATGAACCAATTAGGTTTTTTACAAAAAGCTTCAGGCGTTCACACGTCTCGACAGGTAAGATCTTCTATAAAAATATAAATAAATAGTTGGCGCAACCATTCGTTTGTGTGCGTTTTTCATATTTGGGACGAATGGAAGGGAACTACAATTTTATGCCGGGTCCAAACGGCTAATTGAGAAGCTCTTTCATGACAGTTATACTCTCGGATGCTTGTCAGACGTTCGCGAGAGGTGGCGCAGCGGAAAAAACCATTAGTTGGAATTTGGGTTTTTTCGGGATTCGAACCTGGGACCCCTCGCTTAGTAGTCCAACACACTAACCACTAAGCCACTGCGCCCACAAGATCTTGTATAGGTGATGTTAAAAAGAAGGATACCTCTAAAGTTGGCGCTGTTCAGAGGATCTCCTTTAATGGAAATCGAGCAAACAATGCTGAGATCCTTTCATCGGGCGCCACTTAATTTTTTTTTTTCATGTAGCAATATTCTCAAACATATTTTTAAAGAAAATTAAATGTTCATCCGGTTGGGCTGTCAACAATTTTTCTGGTATTTCGACTACTTTTGTGCCGGAAATAAACTTTTTTGTGTTGGCGATATTGCACGTGCGTACTCCTGGAAAGAGCGGACATTGTACGTCACAAGCCGACTGCAGGTTTTCTAACTTTTCAACTCTTTCGCGAGCAATAATAACCAAACCGAAAGTCAGAAAATAACATAAACTAATTTATATACAAACGTCGGTATCGGTAGGTACCTTAAATATTTCACAAAGCTTCAAAGAGAAACGTGTTTCGGTATAATGAGAATAAATAAACAAAAGTCCTCAGGGGAAGCGGATACAAAAAGTTTTTTCTCCAATAAATTGAAACAAAAAGGTTTGGGTTGGTACGGAGATAGACCTAGGACCGTTTTTTCCCTTCGGGTACGGAACCTTAAAAAGGGGTCAAACAACTCGTCCAAAAATGCTTTCAAAAACCTATCCCAGTACAGTGGAAATAAAACTTCCAAGCCCACTATAAAAAAGCCCAAAGATAAATCAAAAAACACGCCGAAAACCGCCTCAAAAAGGCCAAAAATGAGTAGAAAATTAAATTATAAAATTTTCAAAACAGCTCAGAGCAGCTCGAAAAATAAATTAGTAAACGTCCAGCAATTAGATAAAAAACGTGCCAAGAAAACCCAATAAAAAGGCTTCAGAAATTCTGTGCAAAAGCAATCAAAAACTTTCAGAAAAACGTTAAAAAAGGGACTTAAAAGGCGCCTCCAAAAAGACGTCTTATTCGCTTCAAAAAGGAGCCGAAAAATACGCCAAAAACACCTTGAAAACTTGTCTAAAGCTTTTGGACAAATTGCTGTCCAAAACACGTCAAAAACGAATGAACAAATACGTTAAAATCGCCTTGAAAACTTGTCTAAAAAGCTGTCCAAATTGCTGTCCAAAACACGTCAAAAACACATCAACAAATACATTCAAAAACGCGTTCAAAGTCGTCTTTTTGAAAGTTGGCTATGGCGCATGTATTGGAGGTGATTAATCACATACTTATCGCAAAAATCAATCCGATTTTGAATATAAATATTCAGTTCTTTTTTAAATGCATTGAAATTCACTTTCAAAAGTAATTCTCGCAATGAAGGGTCGTTTCTGCACCCTATATGCCAAAAAGGGGCTTCCGCTTCATTCCAATGGCGGCTTGTCTTCCTTGTTTTCGTATGTAGCCACGTTGTAAATTATAGCCATTTCGATAAGCGTGTATTAATCACTTCGTCCTAGCTACTTTGAACTCCACTACCCGTTTCAGCTCAATGAATAAGGTAGGTAATATTCAGTGTCATAGATAAAACCGTCCGCTTTCCATACAACAATCACAGCAGCACACACTACGTTGACCCCCAAATTTAGGAAGGGGTAAGTGTTGCGCTCCCTTTTAAGGGATATGACTCCTTATCATGTCCTATTATGAGTCATTACCCTAATCCATTTAAGAAACTAACAGTTATGCACGAACTCTTCCTCGCTCACTCTCTCTTTCAGGATAACATTCGTCGTAATTGATATTTGTCACCGTGATAAGCCGAAACGCTATACCCTCGCAACTATCGCTTGTATTTATATAGAGCTGTATGTGGCTAAACTACCTCCCTGCCACAAAATGTGTAAACAAGTCTTTTCGGTGGACTATCATGCCTATGCCATCTCCATGCGCCGCCCTGCCAGTGCCACACTGATAGCTTCATCATAATTGATTAGTGTAATTTTTTCACAACACAAGGATGTTACGTACATGCATACAATGTTGGGCGATGGTGATTGCTCTTGACGTTGAGCGAGTGTGTAAATACCGAAACTCACATAGGGTCGTGTGTAGCCATATGCAAACAAGAGTCCACACAGCAAGCAGGACTGACAGGATTTTAATAAACCTCTCACTGGAGGGATGGCAGTTCCCATTTTCAGATTGACACACCTTGTAAATCTAAGGATGGTCATCGTGCAAATTAATGGATACGACCAAATCAAATGGGCCTCAATATTATTTGGATTTACTTTTCCCTGGATGTAATTTGTTAACAAACATGCCAGCCAAATGCGATAATCAAATTGAGGCCAAATAAAGACATATTCGCACGCACACACACGTTTCACTTCGATACCACCATCAAAGTTGAGTATAATCGTCAAGGATCAGAAAGGTGACTATGGAGCCTAAGTGGGGTGCATGGAAAATCCCTTTCACATCGGATAAGTCTACAGAAAGAAAAACTTTTGTTGGCACACTATAGTAACCACACATCCTTATGGTATGTTGAGTGGGTTTACAACATTCCACTCCTCTTCTTCTTTTTTTTTTGGATGCCATTATTGACATTTGGAAAAGAGGCTTAGGACTTACTGCTTTCGAGTGCCCTTACTTTTCTTTGCCTCGTTTTGTTTCAGCACAATATCCCACATTCAACGGCTTAGGATTTTATTATAATCGTCCTTATATCAGAACGTATGCCTACACTACTTGCTGTTTAAGCAGTCTAGCAAAAATATCTTGTATTCAGCTCGAAAGAGTGTTTAAAGGGTATTCACATTAAATTACCTGTCTATCAACAGGGACGGCCTTGGGTAGCAAAACTACCATGGCAGGATATCCCTACCCAAATATCGTATTACAATGTGATCTGAGTCTAAGAGTATTCCGAAATGATTAGCATTTATAGCAAGCGTAGACGTATGGGATTCTCCCGTCTTCCCATGGGGCAATTTGCATGCTGATGTCCTACTTTGTAAGATTATGCTGATTCTGGGAATGTGAGGTATGCTCTCAACTTCAAGGATCAGCAAAAGTATGGAAACGTTTTACAATAATGGAGGCGCACACATATTTTTAAGGATTTCCATTTTCCCACTATAAAAACTCGTAGTGCCATTGTTAAGACTTTCGAAGTGCGCAGTTCAATTGATAGTGGCTGATGGATTGAAAGCAGACCTAGTTGCACAAAGATGAAGGTACTGACGTTTACAAACAGCCCTTGAATATTTAAAAGCTACCCAACAAACGACAGTTGTTTTCTGCATTAAAAAAAAAAATAGCTAAAATATTTAGCTCACAATATTACCCCCAAACTGCCCCCTCAAGACTAAAAAGTTTAAAAGGGTAACCACCTGGTGGAGCAAAGATCTCGAAAAGCACAGATCTAGAGTAAGGAAACTATTTAACAAAGCAAAACGCAATGATGATTGGCAAACCTACTCCAGTGCTCTAACCAACTACAATAAAGAAATTAAAAAGGCCAAAAAAGAATCATTCAGACGGTTCTGTGAAGATATTTCTGATATTCCTTCCAGTTGCCGACTACATAAAGTTCTTGCCTCTGATAGATCTGTACCTTTAGGTACACTTATCGATGAGAACGGCCATCTGACACAAAATAAGAAAGAGACACTTCAACTCTTACTTAGAACACACTTTCCCGGATCAACCATAATTAATCCCCTCACATCAAACCTATCCCCCCGACTTGAGCGGATCTGTCTGCCGACGAGAGGGGACTGGAAAATTGCGAAAGAAATCTGTGGTACCAATGCCGTTAGATGGGCCATAACCTCCCTGAAGCCTTACAAAGCAGCAGGGGAAGACGGCATATTTCCGGCACTACTACAGCAGGGAGCTGACACACTGGCACCCATCTTCTCCAAACTATTCAGCTGTAGTCTGGCGAAAGGTCACAGTTAGATACCTACCCAAGGCAGGAAGAAATTTGGATTCTAGCCCGAAATCCTTTCGCCCCATCAGTCTCATGTCTTTCATTCTTAAAAGCATGGAAAAACTAATTGATAGACATATTAGAGATGTAGCTCTGAAGAACTTTCCGCTCAGCAAGTTTCAACATGCCTATCAACCAGGTAAATCCACCGAGTCAGCGCTTAATGACTTAGTAACCAAAATTGAATCCTCCATCAACCGTAAGGAAATCTGTCTTGTCGCTTTCCTAGACATTGAAGGAGCTTTTAACTACACATCTTTTGAGTCCACCAACAGGGCTCTCAACAATATGAATCTATCTCCTATCATAGGCAAATGGATAATGTCAATGCTGAATGACAGAATTATTCAGACCCGCATCGAAGATGTGGAAATCGTGGCAACCACAACTAGAGGGTGCCCTCAGGGGGTGTCCTCTCGCCCCTCTTATGGTCCCTAGTAATTGACGACTTGCTCCAATCCTTAGAAGATCTCGGGATACATGCCGTTGGATATGCCGATGACGTAGCAATCGTCGTCAGTGGCAAATTCGAAAGCACGGTCTCAGAAATTCTGCAATACGCTTTATCTGTTGTTCAGAGATGGTGTAATAAAGAAGGACTTTCTGTTAATCCGAAGAAGACAACTATTGTCCCTTTTACGAAACGGAGAAAACTAGATCTCCTTATTCGCCCCACCATGTTTGGCGAAACCATTGACTTCTCTCGGGAAGCCAAATATCTGGGAATTATCCTTGACAGCAAACTATCATGGAACCATCAGATTGAACGTACCGTAAACAGAGCCAACAGATCTTTATGGATCTGTCGTCGAGTCTGCGGTAAGAACTGGGGTCTTAAACCTCGGATGATGTATTGGCCTTACTCGCTCGTCGTAAAGCCAGCAGTTACCTATGCTGCCGTTGTCTGGTGGACGAAAACTAAAGAAGTCACCACAGTAAAAAAGCTAGACAGAGTTCAACGTTTAGCTGGAAACTGCATGACGGGCTGTTTGCGTTCCACCCCGACAATGGCGCTTAATGTCATCCTAGGTCTAACTCCCCTCCATATACATATCCAAATGGAGGCTAGACTAAGCATCCATCGCCTGTACCATTCGAATAACTTTGAACCTTTTGCATTTCAGGGAGGTCATTTGTCCTTGCTCGACACTATGGAGCCTTCAAGCCCATTTAGCATGCCTCTTGATGACATGCTACCTGAATATGGCCACCATAAAAACTTCTTCATAATTATCCCCCCTAGGGATGACTGGGAAAAATATAAACCCAGTCCTTCACGACTTGACGTCATCTGGTATACAGATGGCTCTAAGATGGAGTCGGGGACTGGCTCTGGAATTTACGGTGAGTCGCCCCAGGTGAACTTGTCAGTCAGCCTTGGGAAAAACTTCTCCATATTTCAGGCTGAAGTCCTCGCAATCAACCATTGCGCTAGAATAAATCTAAGTTCTAACACACGTGGAAAAACCATATTTATATTTTCAGATAGCCAAGCAGCTCTCAAAGCCCTTGACTCATCTGTCATAAAATCTAAACTCATTTTAGAAACATTCACAACAATCTATGAACTTTCTAAAAAAAAAACCTAGTCATCCTCCACTGGATCCCAGCCCATAGAGGATTTGAGGGTAACGAATCCGCTGACTCACTGGCTAAAATCGGAGCAACCACTCCACTTATCGGACCTGAACCATTCTGCGGAGTCAGCAAAAACCATTTCAGGAACTATACTAAAAACCTTTCTCGTACCGAGTCAAATGAGATCTGGCATAGTACAACTGGGCAAAACTGTACCAGACAATTTTTCCCCAAGTTCTCCCCCAGAAAATCACTCTTTCTGATTAATCTGGACAAAAACAACCTGAGAATCCTAACAGGAATAATCAGCGGTCATGGCCTCGTGAAAAAACATCTCCACCGCATTGGCGTCTCACCGGACCCTATATGTAGACTCTGTCTTGAGAGTGATGAATCCTCTCTTCACATACTCACAGAATGTCCGGCTCTATGTCGTCTCAGAAAAAGCATCCCTGGCGATGAAATTGTCAATTCAGTAACCCTTTCTGACATACACCCAGAGAAGATTCTTGTCTTCCTGACCGTCTCTGGAGTGAAAAGATGGCTATAGGAATCTACCAGGGTAGGCACAATAGGCTCCTTTAAGAAGCCCTCCTTGAAGGCTCTCCCGCTCTACAATCTAATCTACCCCACCTCCACGCAAAAGCTCATTTGCTTAGTCAGATGGTTCGTGTCTTGGCCATCTTAAAAATAGTAAAATGGCTGTTTGTTTGTTTATGTTTGTTTATTGAATAAATTTTAATTTCACATTAAGATTAATCTTATTTGCTTTGATTGGCTTAAAGTTAAACAATTTAAGAATCATACAAGAGTAAGTAGTCATTTTAGGTGAACCTCAAAATCAAGTTTACACATTTTAGGAGAGGAAAAATTAACTTTAAATCAGAGTACATATAAAGATTTATAGTAGTAGTTTTCAATTCAATAAAATTTATCATGCTTATTCATATAGATTTTATGCATTTCTAGCCAAGTATTTAAAAAGGTCAGTTTTAAATGTGTTTGCATTTGTGATTCTCCTGAGGTGTATGGGTAATGAGTTCTATTGGCGGGTGGCATGGACAAAAAATGAACGCTCGGATTGTATACAGTTAAATCTCGACTGTATTAAAACAGTGGTTCTTTGAGAGCTAGGAAAATTAAGCCTGTTGTACAATTGCATGATCCGAAAAAGTAGTGTAAGTTATCTAAATGTAATCAAATCTTCTAATCTCAAGCCTGTGATTTGCCTGGAAGAAGCGGAAATATGGTCGAAATATCTTTTGTTGAACACATATCGAGCCAAATTGGGTGTTTTCGGAAATGTAAAAAAAAGTCATTTGCAATTGCAAATGACCGTCTATGCATGACAGAAATCAATCGGTCAATCTGTTTGCAAATGCCATTTTGTGCAGCTGACTTGTGTCGGGTCAACGTTTTTTTTTTTGCAAGTGCAGCCTGATGTTTCCGAACACTACCATAAACAAATTCAACCCTTATATAAAAAAAAGTTTTTTGGCAACTTGATGCAAAATTTGATGACTTTTTTTCCATTTTGGAAAGAGTCTTCGAATACCAGTCTAACAGAAAGAAGCAACATAATTCTGTTCCTGGTCCAACGTTCCATATATTCTCCTCTTGAGCTTGATTTGGGGATCTACAATAATTTATTTGCATTCAATTTCTAATTCCCAATCAAAAAACACATTCTTACCGCTCAATCTAGATCTAGACCGTGACCAGGACAGAGAAAACTCCTCTGAGCATGATGATGACGATGAATCCATTCCCAGATATCACACAGTTTCACGTACTACACAGCAAATTGAGCAAATGCAAGATCGTTTTTTATCTGCTTTGCTGCACGGCAGACGACACGCAAATGACGTTTACGAACATCTGAGCTTTGCAGAACTGCATTACCAAACACATGCTATTGCAGTTTTGCTATGATGACGTTTCCGAACACATGACTTTGGCAACTTGCGTTTTCGAACATGCTGCAAAAGCAATTTGATGCAGATGACATTTCCGAAAACACCCATTGTTGTAGATTAAATTTAGTTTCCGTTTAGTATTGTAATCAACACTACAAAACACTACAAAACACTTCAGTACAGTACGTGAGAATAGGCAGAAGTAAAGATTTTACAAGTAGCATTTTGGTAGCAGTTGGAATACATCTTTGGGTACGCCAAAGTAATCGAAGACCATTATAGACTTTGCCAACAGTTCTTGCTTTGTGATCAGTCCAGGTGAGTTTCTCATTGAAAACGAGACCCAAATTCTTTGTAGTATGGACGTATTCAATCGCTGTTATTCCCAGTTTTATTTTAGGAAATCTTGAGGTGTCTAAGCGGTGCTTATATTTATATGCATAATGTTTTTGCTTAATTGCTTAAGTGCCCACCGCTGAATAATTTGTAAATCCTCATTTATTTTAGATACTGTGCTTGCAATGTTAGTTAACGGGCAGCTCCGGTATAACTGGACATCATCGGCGAACATGTGAACTGAGCAGAGTCTGACTATTGTACATACAGGGAGAACAGCAGTGGACCAAGGACTGAACCCTGTGGTACACCTGCTGTTAGCCTTAGGAATGAAGACAATCTGTTGCCCACTGCCACACATTGTTGACGCCCAGTCTAGTAGGAGTATAACAGTTTTTAGACAGAGCAACATTATTTAACAACTTTTTGCAGAGTTCAATCTGGTTTACAGTGTCAAACGCTTTTGAGAAATCAAGCAGTGTTAAAAATGTACAACAGTTGCTATCCATGGCTTTACGAATGTCATCGACAATAAGCAACAATGCTGTTTTGCACGAAAACCGGATTAAGCGAAACTCAATAGATTGTTTGTATGTAGGTAGCCTTGAAGCTGCTTTAGTATGGCTTTTTCGAACACTTTCGACAAGAACTGTGTCAGTGCTAAGACAGCTGAATTTTGAAATTCTAATACTATATTGTTCTTTTCTTAACAAACCTTCATAGAGTATCTCTGATGGTGCCGTGACATAAGGCTTTGTGAAAGTGACATAAAGCCAAATTTTCGAATCAAGTCGATATTTTAATTTATCCGTAACTGCACCGCATATGAACGTATACTTGTACTTGTACTTATTTTTTTTATCTACTTGAAGTCCTCATTATAAAGGGTTTTCCAATAAGAGGTGTTATTGTGAATGACCCGCTATTTCGGTAGCTGTCACCTTTGAAGCTTTTATTCTTTGACATTTGACAAGTAGAAACTACGCCATTAAGACACAAATGGAACGATACACGCTTCAACAACGCATTGAAATTATTGAAATTCACTACAAAAATAGTGAAAATCTTGCAGTCACAGTTCGCAACAACAGTTACGGTGAATGGATTGCGCTATCGAGAGATGATTAATGATTTTTTATGGTCGGATTTGGATGGTATTGATCTGGACGGCGCTTGTTGCCACATAAGCAACGAAACCATTGATCTTTTACGGGAAAAGTTATCTCTCGAAGAGGTGATCACAATTGGCCACCGAGATCTTGTGATTTAACACCTTGCGACTTCTTCCTTTGGGGCCACGTGAAAGATAAGGTCTACGCCAACAGCCCAGCGTCGATTGAAGACCTCAAAGATAAAATTCGTGAGGCTATCGAGGACATAGGGCAGCCACTTTGCGATTTGGTTATGAAAAATTTCATGAAAAGGATATGGTCCTGTATGCGTGCTCGGCTGATTTTGTTTTTCATTATTAACTGCATACCTTCCTCTTTATTATGAAATAAACATCCGATCATTTATCTCAAAAAATGGCATTTTTCTTTCAATACCAAAAATAACACCTCTTATTGGAAAACCCTTTATTTAAAATTGGTAGTGACATGTATAAATTTGGTATGTGCAGATACCAAAATAGCGATCCTTTTTATATGAGTACAGTACTGGGGAAAAACTTAAGTTACTCCATATTCTTGTCCCCAGCTATTGCGACCGCAATCCAAAATCAACACGACACATCTCAACGAAACTATCTTTTGGATGGTACTTTCAATGTGATGCCATCTTACGGTTATAAGCAATAATTATTAATTGTACACTTTTCTCACAACGACCATGTAAGTAGAAAAACTAATTATCTGTCGTGAGAGTTTCTTATCAGTTTCCATACGCTTTTCAGGCTCTGTAATAAAAAAATATACTTTTTTAATTTCTAAGAAAATATATCTATTGTTTTCGAAATCGATTGTTTGGGCATTTTGTTCTGTAATAAAAAAAAATGTACTGTTATTTTTTTTTTTTTAATACAAGGCTCTGATTCGCCTTGTCAACATTTCTTTCGCAATAATTGTCAGTCATCGAATGCTGCGCTAGTGATTCTTTTGCATTGACTGACACGGTTACGTTTTCTCAATACAAACCAAAGTCGTTTGAAACCAAAAAACAGTGGCCCCTGCTAAAAATCATTTTTAACCTTCACACTAAATATTTTATGGGTCACAATGGATCATTTTATATGGAACATTACGCCCTTGTGAGTTCCAAAATTTACCCTGGACACTAAAAATGATTATTAGTATCGGGGAGTACCTACCTTTTTAGCATCCTTTTTATTACCAAGCCTAGCTCAATGGACCTTTGATTGTGACGCTGAGTGTTGTATTCCCTGTTTTTTCAAGAATAACTTTGAATATGAAAGATGTACTACTTCACACAATCATTTTGTGTCACTTTTCTAAAGTCTATACCAAAAAGAAGGCCACACCCAGTGCTGCCAGATGTAAAATCAGAAAATCTTGTTTTTCCGAAACAAAAAAATCTTTTTTTCAAGATTGTGTTCAAAACATAAAAAGAGCGAAATTTAAAATACTATTTTGAAGTACTTTACTACTTATGCATAAATCACCTAAATATCTATAAAAAAAACGTTGGTCTTAAATTAATGTTAATGCTTTTTGAAATTTTGGAACATACATATTTTGAATTAAATTGACTTAGAATTGCTTACCTTTATCAAGACCATCTAACTTCGGTTCATTAAAGTTCAACAAATCCTTTGTAAAGATAAAAATTTCAACAACCGTTTCAGTACATACTAAACCATTTTTCCAAAAACATGTTAGGCACATCAGTTTTTTTATCAAATTCGTTAAAATTCATGTTTCCTTAGAGTTGATGAAAACGTTAGTGAGACAGAAATTTTGCATGGGCTCTGTTATCACATTTTATAAATAATAATGGAATTAATAGAAAATGTTTTTCTTCAATAGAAAAGGTTCTTTTAAAAAGTTCTTAATATACAAAATCTTGAAATTTTATGATTTCGAGGTAAAAAGTCTTGTACATATTTTGGAGCTCGAAAATCTTGAAAAAAAGATATATCTTGTAATCTGGCATCACTGGCCACACCAAGCTTATGCTTTCAACAGATATATCACACTCCCAGTCAGGATTTCCGACTTCTTCTTTAAATTACCCGTTGCAATGTGTCCACATAGAAACTCCCCGAAACGATGTGTCAATTTGTTTCTTTAGCCAATTCAGCGTATTCGCAAACCACCTGCGAGCCTAGGTTTGTCGAAAATACGTGCGCATATTTGGAAAAGCGATAGCTTGCTCAAAATTAGCCCATCCCATATTAAAACCACAGGCGCAGCTAGGGAAAACTCATTTCCAATTTGAATAATAAACACATCGAAGTATTTTCGCAACAAAAAACGAAACCTGTTCAAAAACTTTCCCTGAACTTCCTGTCAACTTGTAAACCCATTCGCATGCTGCCGCTATAGCTAAATTTGCATTACAATAGCCCAACATGTGTTTTTCTGGTCTACATCAAGAGAGGGGTGGCCCGTGGCCTACATTACTGCGATATATCCGAAAGCGAAGAGCTAAAAGTGTTTCCATTTTCATGCTCTGCCATAAGTCTTGTCACCTTGTTAAAGTGCTGACACTGTCGTTCGCAAAAGTAGTTTAGATTATTGCTAAGAGAATACTTTTATGCGTGCACCTGACACTTTGCTGGTGACGTATTGTGTACACACGAACAGGGAGGGCGAACAGGAATCACTGGAACGCTTCTATATCCGGTTGGAGATTTATTCAAAATTAAGTTATAAGAGAGTAAACCCCGCCCGGTTGGGGACTTAATTTGGAAAATGTCAGCACATCACGCTATTTGGAATGGTAATTAATCACCGCCGTTATCTAGAATAATTTTCGAATTTATTTAGACATGTGAAGTCAAATTGTAGACCACTCCGCTCCGGAAACCGAAAATGACGCCTCGGTTAGGTTAGGTAAGGTGGCTGTCTTAGACCAGAGTAGTAGGTCCATTATGATCGCACATGAGTCGGGCCATTTTAAGGGAAAAATAAGACTGATGCGACAGACTAATTGAAGCAGTCTACCCTACAGCTTGCACCAAAAGAGGACGCTGCATGTCCGTGGTCATCAGTAAAGGCTGTTAGACGCTGTTAGGGATTTGCTGATATCTAAATATCAGAAACTTTTTTAAAGGATGTTGCTTTAACGAATTATTCTCCTAGGGCAAGTCTCAGCAGAATTGGATGAACTGGTCCAGATCGGGGGATTTATCCCATTTTGCGGGATTTTCTCATTTAAAATAAGCTAAAAGGGTCAAAGGGTCTTCTCATACCTCATAGTACAAAAAACAGGGATTTTACTTTTTGGTAAATTTTTGTTCCTAAAGGCCCATTCAGACGATCATTTCAGTTTCAGTTTCAGTTGAGCTATCAGTTAAGCATTCAGTTAAACTGATGTTTAAATGCAAAAATTGAAGCGTTTAACTGAAACTGAAACTGAGACTGAAACTGATGGAATTCCCATAAGTTTTCAGTTCAGCTATCAGTTAAAGTGATGTGTAAATACGTTTCAGTTTAGTTGTCATTTCAATTGCAGTTGGCCGTAAATTAAAGATATACGCTTTCACTCATACGTAAATAGTTTGACCAATCACCATGTTCAAAACAATTCCCTCATAAAATGAAAGCTGAACTGAATACCGGACTGACGTCTAAATACAATGCCTTTTTTAACTGAACTGACAACTGAACTGATAACTGAACTGATAACTGATCACCTAAATGGGCCTTTATAGCTAATTTCATTAGGAATAAAAAAAATACTACTACGATAAAATTAAATATTTTAATGTTTAGAAAAAAGTCCTTCAAAATATCGGGATGCGTACATTTTTCTCCATTACGTAGTAAGAGAAAGATATTGTATTCGCACAAAATTTCGAACTCGAGATGTTAATCAATTCTGACATTACGAAGATAGGCGAACTCAAAAAAGTGGGTCGCAAAATTCTGTCCGTCTGTCTGTCTGTATGCCCCGAGGCCTACAGCCTAAGCGGCTGAACGGATTTCGTTCAAACTTCGGATTTAAAGTTTGGGGGCTTACAGTTCGGGGCCGTTTTATTTTTCATGGTAACCTGAATATTAATGCTACTTCCCATACAAAATGTTAATACCAGTTTGATTTGTTCGAAAACGGCTCTAACGATTTCAACCAAAATTGACATTAAGCTTAAGTGGGTGAAGTTAACATAACTGCATACTAATTTTTTAGCTAAAAAATCGAATAACGGTACTTTTGAAATGTGGATATATCTCGAAAACGGTCCATACGATTGTACAAAAATTAGTTTCTAAGGTAATATGGTCATTTCTAACTTAATGGCAAGCTCAGTTTTTCTTTGTATAATCGTAAAATGGTTTTTTGAAAAGAGCCATTTTCCAAAAAAATTGTTTGCTTTAGTTTACTTGAAAATGGCAATAACGATTTTGACCAAACTTAGAGTAAAATTGATGTTTTCAAATTTATTGCGTCTTTAATTTTCAATTCGAGTCACCGAAAACGCTAATTACAAAATCTGTTCATATCTCATGGTCATATCTTCTTTTTGATTTCGATAAAACTTTAAAAACCAAGTAATGCTTACATCCCGAACAATAACTTGTACTCGGTTTTCAGTTAAATAGTTAAGCAATAGTATATTTCAAACTAGATATTGCAATATTTATTACTTTTTTGTCTGGCAAATTTTACAAAAACCACTCTAACGATTTTGACCAAAATTAAAGATAATATATGAATTCTAAATAAAATCCCGTACTTAGTTTTAGTTTTAAGCTGTCACTGCCTCAATATTTTCAGGTGTTCGATGGACCGAGGGACTCCATTTCTTTTCACTACTGTCTGAACGAAGTGACTCATGTAACAATTGATTTTCCGTCTGGATCAGCACCGAAAAGTAAGCCTCGACGGCGAGCACACGCTTCTCACTGGCTCAACGCATAATGGCGACTGAAATACATTTTTAGAACCACTCCCACTCCCGCCTCACTGCAGCCTGAATGACGCGCATTTAAAAAAATTATGTTGGATCCTGTAGCATGTACTATCTCTGGAGTACCGCAAGGCTTCTATCTCAGTCCATTGCTTTTAATATTACTTACCACCGATAGTCCTAACATGTTTTTGAATTCCCAAATTCAAACAATTGAATAATTTTTCGAGCTATCAACAGTGTTGCCAGAAGCTTGTTGGCTTTAGGCCCCCAAGCATTCAAAAAATGTAGCCCAATATTGATGCCCTGAAAGTAGCCCAAATATCGTTGAAAATAAAAGTCGATTCTTGTATTTTATTATGAAACATTTATTTTTATTTAACGAAAACAAAACAAAATATCACAATGACTTGCTTATAAATTAAAGATCTTGAACATTTTGTAGGTATACCTATAAATTATATTATGATATGTAGAAAAAACTTAAATAGAAAAATCACAAAGATATGATAGCTATTTTCGGTTAATATTCATCCTCATCGTCATCACTAACCCCTGCATAAATGTCTGACGTAAATTTGCTTATCATTTCTGATGTTTTTACAATATACATTTTTTACTGTTGAATCGATGCGTAAAGCTTCAAGAGACTCCGCCGACAATCTGTTTCGGGTTTTGGTCTTTATGGAATTCATAGAAGAAAACGCTCGTTCTACTACAGCATTGCTTACTGGAAGTGTCAGTAATTGGATGGCAAAAAAACTTAAATCTTTAAAAATTACTTAAGTCCAAAAATGTTCTGGATTTTGTGGTATCTCGAGAGGAAACACAACTTTCCAGTCAAATACTAACAATTTATTCCATTGATCCTCCAAAAGTTCAATGTAGGATGTGTTTCTCTTGTCCTGTGGAAGCATTTCAATCGGAAGATCTCTGAAGCTCCGACGTATAACGAAAAATGCGGGTTCGTTGGAAAATATTTTTTTTTTAGTTTTATGAAAGAATCAAACAATTAAAAATAAGAAAGCAGAAAATAACGATATGTAGCCCAAAATTGCGTTGGGCCAGATTGCCCAAAATACGATATAGCGCCCAATCTGGCATCTCTGGCTATCAACTCGGGGCATGATTGCATTCTTTAAGAATGCGCTCTTGAGGCTTGAGGGACTTTCTTCTCCGCCTCAATGTCCCTAAAATTTAAATTTGTTCCTTTTGTCGCAACTTTTAACGACCTATTGTCCATTATCTCCTGCTAAAAAGACTTGGCAATAGTATTCAAAAGATAAATAAGCTTCTGTGTCTGTCATTCTGAGTCTTTGGCAAGTTTCCTTAGAGGGAAATATCCAGGTATGACGTGAGCTATTGTCCTCAGTTGATTTGCGCTTAATCCTAAATTCCCCTTGAATATTTTGTTTGCAAAATGTGGAATCTATGACTCTGATACCCTGTTTTAAACCAAGATTTAACCTTTTAACGAGCTATAAGGTTAAGGTATACTATAATTATCGACTCATTTCTTTAGTCGACTTGGTTGACGCTAGCACACGAAAGATGTCCGAAAGTTGTCGCGGCCCCAACACCCCGAGTGCGGATTAGTACAACTTTCTTCATGTCGCGATTAGATACCCCTTGGAGTCCCTGTAAAGGGAAAGCAGTTACTGATGGACATCAACTCCCCGGCTCGAAGGGCCTTCGATTCCAACTCTTTGTTGGAATCTGCAGCGGCATATTCGTTAAGACCCAGGCCTACCACGGACTGCAGCGGCACCTAAGTAAGTGGTCGAGCTTGGCAAGCCCAAAGTGGTACCCCAAACTAAGTACAAACTTAGGACAGAAATTCGTTCTCTCTAAAAAGACCTCTCGGCCCATTTGAAAGCACTTTCCCTCAAAATTGTAAACAGCGTATTTTTATAGGAGCTGCCTTTCTTGGAGTCCCCACATCAGCTCGTAATGAACGTATTTCTCTGATTTTACTCGGACCCTCTTACTGATGAAGTTCGTTCTAAATCATCCGTCGTTTCTGGCGAGTGGCGTCACATGCACTGCACCAAGTCTGTGTGTTTCTCAAAGCTGCCTATTTCTTACAACGTTCAGGCTAGCCTTTGAGCCATTTTGTTCGTCCAGGTACTGCAGTTGAATTTCATCGTTTTTTTTTAAACACTAAAAAGGTCGTAGGGGAGACTGGGTACGGTTGAAACAATTTTTCTTCTATCGCCCATAGGATAAGCATTAATAAGACTAGCCATAATGGAGTTAGGCGAAATGCAAGTTCAATATTTTTTCTGCAAATCATCAATTTTTATGAAAAAAGTCAATTTGTTTCAACTGTCCCCATACCAGGGGCGGTTGAAACAATGAGTGGGGTCAAATGAAACACGTTCAAATAAAAAAAAATCTTGCGTTCTAACGTATTTAATTCATTTTTTATTTCACACTTAAACAATATTTTTTAATTCAAAGTTTTATATTAATTAACTAAAAAGAGATCAACAAAAAATAAATAACAGAAAATGAATAAAAACTAAAAACTTTCTTCATTAAATTTAGTTAAAGGAACATGTTTCAGTCTTGAAAATAAAAAAATAAATAAAAATTAGTTCTCAGAGTAATCTGAGTCGCAGTTGTAATAGACATAAGTATTGCCACCTTCGGTGCACTCTTCGTGGGCCCACATTTTGCATGTGATGCATTGCACCTACTTTTCCCTTGATCTGCTCTCAAAATACGGTTCCAAACAAATGAGACAATAGTACTCCTGGTCTTCTGAGCTTGAAGATTCTTCTATTTGGTTCTTCTCCGGGGTGTCAGTGTAGATTGTGGACTTTCTTTTTTTTCGACCTCTATTCGATTTTCTTGCCAGAGCCTTGGGTAGAGGTCGGACAATTTCCGGGGAAAACACATTAGCACCACTTGAAAGTAGTGCTTGTGTACTTGTACCTACATGGTCTTGGCGAGCCCTGCTGTCCATTTATGTTGCGTCTTCTGGTGGAGTTTCTTCCGGTACCGGAATATCTTCCTGCTGGTTCTCTGCTTGAGGTGGTAGAGACAAAGGTTCTTCAACAGCTTGGGTAGGAGGCAGGCTATGTGGCATTAGAACCTCAGCTCATGTAAACACATTATTTCAACCATCCCCATAAAAAATGTTTCCCCAGCCACTTTTCTAACAAAAAAAAGTTACAAAACAACATAAACAATACGGAAACGTTTCTGCATAAAACTTTCTTATATTCTACATTCTTTTCTGCACACATAAAAAAAAACACTCAACACTCTCATTTGAATATCACTCACACAACAAAGAAAAATAAAAAAAACCAAAAAACTTACTTTAGCTTCTCAAAAAACTGAAGAGCTTTCAGTCCGCAGCCAAGCAGCACGACGATAGAAGCAAGGCTGAATATCGTAAATGCACCTATTTCTGCTCCATCTTTTCTCAATACTCATACACATTGCGCGAACGGCTTCTGAGATATTTGTGTTGTGTCAACCGTCCTGTGTTTCAACCGAACCCAGTCTACCCTACCTCACCTGAAACACTTATGAGCCCACAGCGTTATGATACAGGTGCGGACACCTTTCACTTATTCCTGTTTCTGATATTGATCCGCCTTTTGTCGATAAGAATTCTAAGGGAAACCGAAGCCACGAAATTTCTCTACATCAAGTCGCCAAGGATGCGACCATAGTCAGTGGGCTCGAATCGCAAACCGCACACCTATTCCCATTTCACCCACCGACCGTATTTGCGTTATTGATTAGGACCAATTATATCAGCAAATTGGGGCCATAATTCTAATTGCTTAATTTGCAAAGCACAATATTGATATTCGCATCCAAATAACCACACATGTGAGCAAACCCTCAACAGACGACCATAAGGATTCACTGTGAAAGCAAATTAGACCACTTAGTACTGGTCCACGCCTTGCCGCTAACGGCCGTCCACCTATAATTCCTTCTAGGAATTTATGTAAAGCAATATACGGAGATGGACCCCATTTAGCAACCCCAAGGGGAAATCGCTTTTCCCATTAAAATAATTAATGGATTGTATGAGGGCCCTAGAAAAATGTAAGCTCCTCCTTATGGTCGATGTAAAAGCATAAAAGTACCTGCGAAACAGTAGAAAATTGCTTTATGACAATTACCCTGACCGTTAATCTGCTAAAAAAAAAAAAAAAAAAATGATTCACATCAAGAGGAGTTGGCTTGCTGTCTAAACCTTTTCTAGTGTCATCAGGATCATGTTCCCTCCACACAGCACAATATAAAACTGTGTACCGCCCCGAGCCTTTGTGTACACAAGTTTGCCCAACATCCAGAGTGAACAAATGACTTTCCCTCGTGTTATTGGAACTACCTATCCCATTCTTCTATCACTGATGACATTCACACCATTGTCAACGGGTTATTTGTCTTCTCGTACAGCGCCCCCAATGAAATGATGACGACGACGCTAAACGATGATATCCTATGAATGTTGTCGTGTTTCTGCCGTTTTTTTTCTATAAAATGTGTGTGCTGCTTATTGTTATAGACACAATTCCTCATCCGCAATAATGGTGAACATGATGAGTAATTAAAACCCTAAAAGAACAAAGGAAATTGTACACAACTCGGACCGCTGAAAAGAGGCTTAGAACCACAAAAACAATAAAACAAAGGCAAGTACACATTTTTTTGTTTGTTCTCAGCATTCTTTCATTTCAATAGTTTTTTTTTTTTTTTTATTATGTTTTCGGTATTTTTATTTTTAACTTACTTAAACAATGTATATCTATATAATCTATATGATAGTTAGATGTATCTTTATATATTTATATAATTTTTATTTTTATTTTTATTTTCAGTTTCAGGATCAATACACACGAAGTTATGTATATTTTTAATGTATATAATGCGTGTATATAATTTTTATAGTTATTTTTCTATATTTTTATTTTTAATAAATTATTATAAACAACAGGAAGAGATGCTTATTGGCTTGGTTTGTTCCTTCGTCTTCTTCTTAATATTTTTGTGTTAAATAAAAATTAAAAAATATTTCCTTATAGGTACTTAAGTTTAACAATGAAATATGTATTTTGTTCTTTGCTTGTTGTTATTGGTGTTTTTGGTTTGTTTTAAGTTGTACAGGAGTTTTGTTTTTGTTTTTGTTCTAATAAAATTGTTTCTTTGTTTAAATTTCTTGTTACAGTGTGGTGGTTATTTCGATTGTAGTAGTACATTTCTCAAGAGAAAGGCGAATTATTTAAAAACAAAAAAAAAACACACACAAAAGACTGGATGCATAGTTTGTAAAGATTGAGAAGTCGGTTTTGAAAGCTTGTTTAAGTCGAAAATGGTAATCGGCTCGGCGTATATAGGCTACAGACTTGAAGGGATTCAACAGCTGCTTTTTAAAGCAACGGGTGCAGTTCAATCAAGTAAACATTTCAAATCAAAATTCAAAAAACGTACTAGTGACCCCGAGGACATTGCATTTCACTGGTTAGATCCACAGCCAATTTAAGAAATCTCCGCACAACCCAGTCTGAAGTGACCATCCGGGTTGATACCTTCCGTATATCAACGATCTTCTAAACGATATCATTTTTGAATCTTTGATCACCAAAATATGTCATATTCTGCTCGAATTTATTTGACAAACGTCAGCTTTCATTATATTTTTGGAAAATTAACTGGATTAAGCTGTCAAACTTGTAATTTTAGCATTAAGTCGCTATTTTTGGAGGTCTATCGTTTTGACGATAATCGCCTTAATAGTTATGGAATGAGTGCCCTGGATGTAATTTTAAGACTTTTGACGGTTTCTTAAGGACGATTCTTGCAACAGATTAAAGGAGCTACAAATATCAACAACTTGTGAATATAAGCATGATACCTATTCAAATCTGACATGACATTCTGATATACCAATAGTCCATTAGAACATGCGATCCCCTCATAAAGTTTTCATCGGTGGTTAAAAGCGACAGCGAGTCTAAACAGAAATAGGAAAACGTTTAAGGCTCAAGCTTTTGTAGACGATCTGCAAGCGAATGGGATAGTATTTTTTGGTCTATACTGGCCATCTTCTGAGTCTATCTGGCCCCGCTTTTCTCTTACAATACCTACATAGAGTGGGTGCGCCTGCGCATTCCTTACTATGCTGTAAAGCAAACTTTTTTTCTTCCCTGCTTCTCCATAGATCTTTTCATTTCTCTCTTTTTTTTCAGATCTTTCTTGTCGATTTTACTTGCTTTTTCTTAAAGTTTAGATACTGAGGATGTGCTACTGGTAACAAGAACAGTTATTTTGACAGAAGCAAAGTTGCAACTGTTTTCTTAAACCTTTGGAAGCTTTTGCAAAAAAATCCCCAATGAACTCTAGCTGTCCCGTATACGAACTCTGTCGATTTACGGGTTTACGGGTGGTTTTGTCTAATTATACTGCACATACAGCGTGTGTAAGAAGACATGGGTTGTACTGTAGCTAGGTGACCTGAAAACTTTATGGAGTAACATTTGTACAACATTTTTGTTCAAGTAAGACGATAACTTCATCAGCTTTCGATAAGGTTGACTGAATTATCAACGCTATTATTAAAAAACGTCACGAAGCAGGTAAGCAAATTATATAGACTCCGCTATTCAAATCTTACGCCGCTTGTAAATGGACACATGCGAATTCGAGACGACCCACCGAATTCGGTATACACTTTCAATCGGTTTCTTGCAACAGACCCATGCCATTATGGGATAAAAAAAAACTCTGCTCCCCTATGGAATTCGACAATGCTCAAATATTGGCAAATCTTTTCTGTACCGCGTTCACCGAGAAAGCTACCTAAATGTGTTTCCCAACTGTGCTTTACTCAAAGTTCCAAACCTTCTGGTAGACCACTCTTTTGGTCTTTTAGATCGAGCGTTTCAAAGAGATTCTTTCAAGTGTGTCCGGCATCCAGGAAGACTGTAAGATACTCAATTCCTCATACTTTAATATTCGTCACAAAAAGTTTAAGGGTCGTTTGCTGATACGACTCATAGCGAATTAAGTGCCACATAAACTCTTATGTGACAGTTTATGCCCTAAAAAAAGTAGCCTATAAGTATTTAAGTAGAACTTTAATCGTTAAGAGTCGTATGAGCAATGAAGAGGCTTTCCCTTCGATACAACTGCTCTGTCATTATAGGAGTGTATGCCTCATATAGTCCGCAGCATCGTCAATAAAAATATTACCCCCACCATGATAGCCAGATCATCAGCATATGCAATTCTGTTTCACAGAAAGTTCCAGAACCAATTGATAATACGAAGATCTCATTTGACAGTTCATGCCTAACAAGACGTAGCACAAAAAGCTTTTATGTTGAACTTAAGTCGATATAAATCGTGTCAGAAAATGCGCCAATATCCTTGAATTGCTAAATTAGTTTCAAAAGAGAGTTGATAGAACAGACCACTGTCGACCTCTGATCCGGCGAATCTTAAATCGCCGTACTTTCGAACAGCCACACAAGATGCCAATTTCCATCTACAATTTTAGACCTATAACGTCAACCGTTGAATTTTTAGCTCCTATTCAAAAGCCAGCGGGCTGCTTTTACGCCTAAAAGTTGATGAATATCGGGTTATGGATAAAACTTCGCAAAAAATTGCTATCGGCTTGTAAATGATAATACGAACTTCGAAGTGACGGTCCTTCACAAGGAAATGTCAGTTATTGACACCCCGAGGGCAACCGCAGGGCTATCAATCTCTTTCATTGTTTTTATTATTTTCTTCCCATGTCAAACTTATGTCGTTTTCGATTTGGGAAACACATCAATGTTTTTTAGAAAAAAATCAAATTTTGTTTTGATCGAGATTTATTTTCATGTTTTGCCAAAGAAATAAAATTTATTTTTTTGAAAAATTTAATTTTTTTTCTCATTCTTACACTTTCACTAATACCAATATGTATGGCACCCAGCTGGCGGTTACGAATTGTTTATCGTTGGAAGGATAGTTTTTTAACTGAATTATTCATTTTACGCCCATAGAAACGAGTTTATATCATATCCAATTATTCGAATTGCGTTATTAAAAATGTGTAAAAATCAATTGGAATGGATTTCCAGTGCAAGTGAAAAAAAAAAACCTTTTTCTGCTTCCAACTCAATAGACACCAGAAAAATAAAATTCGGAATTAATGTTCAATTTGGCAGCAGAAATCTAAAATCTCAGATCAAAATCTGAAAAGCCAAATCGAAAACGACATTAGACTTATCGTCGCCCGAGAATTGGTTTGTTCCATACGCCATTGGCACATTTTCGAGAAAAACGCATTTAAAGGTTTGCATACTTTTTACTCCGAAACTGTGTGACAGGATTTTTTATTTAATTTTTTAACTTGAAATTAGTCTCATAATATGGCTTTTCAGTGAATATTTCAATAACCATTGAATGAAGGCCTCAAGTTTTGACTGTTCAAAAAATGATCCGAAGTGTAGTGCAGTTAGCAAGTAAAGGTATATGCAACAAAAATACAGGAACGAATACAGGAACCAAATGGACTGTGTGTGAACAACTTAACACAATACTCACTATGCCAGTATTCTATCCGATAACGTACCCCATGATTCATTTGTCGATGCGGTATCGTTTTTAAGGTTCCGTACCCAAAGGGAAAAAACGGAACCGTATTAGCTTCGCTTTTGTCCATCCGAACCCACTAGACCAATATTTTATTTATTGATTTGCACCTGGCCCGCTCAGTGGGAATATGCTGGAACTGGACAAGGACGCTTAAGGTACGAAGCGACCTATCGTGCCTGAATGAATACGAGTAATCAACTTGCGGTGCAAAATAAAGAACATCTGCGACATTCTCTAGCCAGTGTTGCCAGATTGGGCGCTTTGTCGTATTTTGGGCTTTCTTTTCTTCTTAAAAAACGAAAGAAATTTCTTCAATGAGCGCCCAACACAAATTTGGGCTACATATCGTTTTACAAGTTTTGTGTAAATTTTGTTTGTTGTATTTCTTCACAAAACCACTAAAAAGAAATATTTTCGAACAAACCCGCACTTTTAAGACTCGGCAGCACTCTTGCAGTCAAGTGACATCGAACAAGCGTTTAACTTGCAGACACACAAATTTATTTTGCAGGCCTTTTGATTTGACACAAGCACACAAGCCACAAAGGCCAGTTGCAGAAGGTAGTGGGGAAAAAAAAAACTTAAGGAATCGGGAAAATTTTCAACGATTTTTTGGGCTACATTTTTTCAAGGCTTGGGCGCTTAAAGCAAAATAAATTCTGGCAACCCTGTCTCTAGCTACGGCGGAGCATCGCAAATAGTTCTACAAAATTGCACTCTAGAAATATGCTGACAACTGAGGAATGAAGGCGATATCGGCATACTCTCGTTGAAGCCGTAAATACCGAATAAAGATACCGACAAACCAGTGAGCTGAGTTACGCTTCTTAATTAAAATAACATTTTCAAAAGTACATTACACAAACATCGACACGTGTTTAGTTTGTTTTCTAAAAATTCTGTGATGCATGTTGAAAACCTTATTTTAAACGCGGGACTTCCATTTTTAATTGTTTTCTATGTTTTGACAGCAAGTAGTCAAAGGATAGGTTCCGTTTGTTTGATGGGATTGTGTTGAGTTTTTATTTCTGTGCACCCATTGCAAATGAGCCTTAATCAATTATTTTCATACTGTCCCACTCATGCAGCCGCCATTTGTCTTGTCTGCGAACGGTGCACAATAAATCAGTCTCCACTATCCATGGCAGTGGCTTTCCATTTGCATTGCAAGTGCAAGTCGCCCAACCATTCACCAATTCATTACAATCAACACAGGACAGAAGACACAACATACTTGTCTTGGGCCAGTTGAAGTTCCGCACATGCACCGACACCGAGTCTATGCAAAATGACAGACACAGAACAGTTGGTGAATATGAAATTTAAAAGTGAAGAGCAGAAACATCCTTTTAGTCCGAGAGTGTGTTTTTTAGGGACGATGCGAAGCGAGGCGTCAAGTGGAACTAACAAGTGTGTCTGCGTGTAATTTGTATTTGCATGTCAGTTTGAAAATAAATTTCATTTGTTGCTCCTGACAGACACTCTATTACTTTGAGAATAATTAAAGCTCAAGTTTGTGACAAGCTCGTGCGGATATGTAAGGTCCAAGCATTGACCAAATAAGGACAAAGAACTTCAACTTCCTTCAAATCTACAATTGAATTTGAATGCCCGAATATTAATTGAGCCGAACAACTGGAGAACGTGGAGACCCTGGATTTATATATATGTAAAACTTACAGCCATCCAGAAACCCTTCGGGGAGGAAGGAGAAAGGAGGAAAAAGCACAAGAAGGATGCAAATCGGTGTGACTTGTTACGGCGAGTGCTATGAAGAGAATGTAGGCGATTATTTGGATGAATCAGAAAGGAACTCCTTGTAATATTTCATCTCGTCTCAATCTGCATCGGGACGAAATGCCAAATTTTAAGCTGATTTGTTGTACGCGAAAATGATGAGACAGCCAAGAAAGCACTAAAGATCTTCTCAAAAAATCATCAAAGTGTATTTGCGACATCACGATTATTTTTGGCAACTTTAGCGTCAGAATTGGAAAGGGATTTGTTGGTTCCAGAATCTGGTATCGCTGCCTGCAGGATAACACCTCCTAAACCGGACTAAAACTTATGGAACCGGACTAAAACTTATGGTGAAACTTCATCATTGCTAGCTCAACATTCCCAAGAATGCGGCCGATTGATCAGAACTCTAGAACAAAACCAGAACTGCTGAGTGAGCTGCCCGTGGACATATCCTCTACGGGCCAGAATGGTAAAACATTGACTTTTCAGGAGAAATAAAAAGAGAACGAGAAGTGGGTGAAAAACTCTGATGCGGCGGTTATCTTTCAAACACAGCCTCTGCAGTAGCTAGCCCTTTCTAGGATAAGAAGCGCACATCAACGTATCTGCAAAATTTGGTGGAATTAATGAACTATATGTTTTTATGTTTTCATTTATAAAAATAAAAATATGTTTTTTTTTTTTTTTTTAAAATACTTTATGTTAATAAAAATGTGTATTGTCAGCCGTATTTATTAGATTCCCTTACGACGCCTCTACGATGTTGTTTAGTTAAACATCGCGTAAAAATGTACCCAGCCTCTATGTGGCTTTGCTGAAATTATTATTTATAAAAAAATGTCCACTCACTGTTTACTACGCAAGGTTGGTGTCTAAATAAACTATTACAAAAAACCGAAATCTCTTACTTTTTCCCGCGAAATGATATCAGCTGTTTCTGTGAAATAAAACTGACATCTCTCTTGTGAGATTTATTTTGTTTGTAAACAAAAATGGAACAGCAAAAAATAAAAAGAAAACGGTCGGAAAATTGGATTTCCTCTGACAATGTTATGAATTGAATATTAAATTAAGTCGATCATATCAATGTCGTTAGCAAAATTCACGAAGCTGAATGGCATTTTTAATTCAATTACGTTTTCCCGCGTAAGGACATTTTAGATGGTGCGTAAATATAAGCAGACTCTACGGTGAGTTTATAAATAAGGCTGTATGTTTTAAATAACAATAGCCTCTTAAAAAATAATGGAGATAATTAAAAACAAACAAATTAATTTCACATTTCCTTTCAGTCAAATATTTACATTTACATAGAGTAAATTGCCTGACCGACGGTTTTTTAAATCAGGGCATTAAAGACTCGCCTAACAAAAGTTAGGTTAGGTTAGTGTAAACTTAAATATTTTATATAACGAAGGTCTATTCTAATCTAATATTATCTACAGCACAAATTGCAACCTTGTTTTTACGAAGTCAAACCACTTATACAATTTTTATGAAGGCTTTCTGTATATGATTAGTGCTAACTTTATTTTTATATAATAAGCACGAGTTTTATGTCCAATTAAGAAATGTTAAATATATAAAAAAACCGGATAGCACTTTTGCCCTTGAAGAAATTGAATTGATTTATGCTAAAACGCATAAAATGAATAAAGTGCATAAAATGCTAAAATCAATAATTCAAATGGTCATGTTTCGTATCGTCTCTTTTGGTTTCCGTCCTGGTGTATTTTTGAACTGAATATCAAGATAAACAGTAATCAGTTGTTTTTTGGACACTAATAAAGAAAGACAGCTACGAAGATGCTACCCAAATTGTTTTGTTTGATTAATTTTTTCGTCCATCATTTAAGTCACGCGATAAAGAGTTTATTATTTAAAAATGATTAACATAAAACTAAGACAATTTTTGTAAAAATTTAAGCCAATTAATAACATGTCTTTTATTAAGTCAAATGTTATTCGCTTTCATTCTTCAGTATATAGGTCGTTTAATAAACAGGAAACTCTTTTATTGTAAGAGTTATTGCCGCAATTGAAATCAGCTTCTTTAAGTTTTTCAACTCGTCGGAAGAGTTCTTAAAAAGGGGAGACTATATTTTGTCAATAGACATTCACCCTTATTACGAAGATCAACTATCAATTAATAATTGAAATTTATCAATCAATTATGTTAAATGGTATTGTGACTGTCAACTGTCAATATTGTTGTTACTTTGTGAGTTTTTTTGAAAAAATCTATTGTGAATGAAAAAAATCGGTATTGCGACAACAATTTTGATCGATTTTCTTGTAAGCTGTCAATTTTTCTTTCAATCGTTAATTTGCAGTTGATGAGTTCGTGCTACCTAAAGAAATAACTAAAAAATGTCGAATTAAATAAGTGATAAATTTTATCAGGATAGTAGGATCATACAACTCCTCATCTTCATCAAAATATAGTTCAGTTAAAGTCATTTCATATTCTGTTTTTAATTTTTCTGATTTTTTTTGTACGTTCCTCAAAAATAAAAAAAACATCTGTCAGAAGCACATTCCAATAAGGGCAATAAGGGTGATGGTTTTTGGAAGATGAATAAAAGCTTCTCGGGAACACCAGTCAAAGCAGTATAAACCAGAGCCAAGGTTTAATAAGAGCTGGTCAATTGATAGCCATCTAGTCTTAGAATAATCGTACGTTCATGGGAGCTTATTTTTGTTATTTGCCTACCATGTTTTAGCACAACCAAACCTCGAAAAACAGCAATTAAAAGTTCAAAACAAAACATATATTGCCGGGTTTGGCATTTAAGTTCGTAAACTTATCGGATAGTGGGGTTCAACTTCAGTTTCAAAGTGACTCAAGTTTCGTTAAGTGGATGAGTACAGTCAAGTACCTCTTTAAACTAAAAAAATTGCAACGTTTTAAGAAATTGAACAAAAAAATGTTTTTCCGAGACCTTTGACTGGACAAATTGTTTTTAACCGGGATTTTGGACAAGGCTTAAAATATCTGGACAATCCCGGCGAGTCCCGGCCGCCTGTCAGCCCTAACTGTGTGTCCCAAATGACGTGTCACATAACTTTCATCATTCTTGAAGCAATTGTTAAACAATGGAGGGACAGTCAAAAATGTCCGACAATAATTCTCAGTCTGAAATTGTCAAAAGTGTCTTTCTGAAAATTATTTTTCACAAGTATTTGGAGTCTTCTGCCGTCACAAATGCAGTCAAAAATTGCCGACAATAATTCTCAGTCTGAAATTGTCAAAAGTGTCTTTCTGAAAATTATTTTTCTCAAGTATTTGGAGTCGTTTCTGCCGTCACAAATGCAGTCAAAAATGTCCGACAATAATTCTCAGTCTGAAATTGTCAAAAGTGTCTTTCTGAAAATTATTTTTCACAAGTATTTGGAGTCGTTTCGGTGGTCACAAATGCAGTCTAAAATTGCCGACAAAATTTCTCAGTCTGATATTGTCAAAAGTGTCTGTCTGAAAATTATTTTTCACAATTATTTGGAGTCGTTTCTGCCGTCACAAATGCAGTCAAAAATTGCCGACAATAATTCTCAGTCTGAAATTGTCAAAAGTGTCTGTCTGAAAATTATTTTTCTCAAATATTTGGAGTCGTTTCGGTCGTCACAAATGCAATCAAAAATTGCCGACAAAATTTCTCAGTCTGAAATTGTCAAAAGTGTCTTTCTGAAAATTATTTTTCACAAGTATTTGGAGTCATTTCTGCCGTCACAAATGCAGTCAAAAATTGCGGACAATAATTCTCAGTCTGAAATTTTCAGAAGTGTCCTTCTGAAAATTATTTTTCACAAGTATTTGCAGTCGTTCCTGCCCTCACAAATGCAGTCAAAAATTGCCGACAATAATTCTCAGTCTGAAATTGTCAAAAGTGTCTTTCTGAAAATTATTTTTCACAAGTATTTGGAGTCATTTCTGCCGTCACAAATGCAGTCAAAAATTGCCAACAATAATTCTCAGTCTAAAATTGTCAAAAGTGTCTTTCTGAATATTCTTTTTCACAAGTATTTGGAGTCGTTTCTGCCCTCACAAATGCAGTCAAAAATTGCCGACAATAATTCTCAGTCTGAAATTGTCAAAAGTGTCTGTCTGAAAATTATTTTTCTCAAATATTTGGAGTCGTTTCGGTCGTCACAAATGCAATCAAAAATTGCCGACAAAATTTCTCAGTCTGAAATTGTCAAAAGTGTCTTTCTGAAAATTATTTTTCACAAGTATTTGGAGTCATTTCTGCCGTCACAAATGCAGTCAAAAATTGCGGACAATAATTCTCAGTCTGAAATTTTCAGAAGTGTCCTTCTGAAAATTATTTTTCACAAGTATTTGCAGTCGTTCCTGCCCTCACAAATGCAGTCAAAAATTGCCGACAATAATTCTCAGTCTGAAATTGTCAAAAGTGTCTTTCTGAAAATTATTTTTCACAAGTATTTGGAGTCATTTCTGCCGTCACAAATTCAGTCAAAAATTGCCAACAATAATTCTCAGTCTAAAATTGTCAACGGTGTCTTTCTGAATATTCTTTTTCACAAGTATTTGGAGTCGTTTCTGCCCTCACAAATGCAGTCAAAAATTGCCGACAATAATTCTCAGTCTGAAATTGTCAAAAGTGTCTGTCTGAAAATTATTTTTCTCAAATATTTGGAGTCGTTTCGGTCGTCACAAATGCAATCAAAAATTGCCGACAAAATTTCTCAGTCTGAAATTGTCAAAAGTGTCTTTCTGAAAATTATTTTTCACAAGTATTTGGAGTCATTTCTGCCGTCACAAATGCAGTCAAAAATTGCGGACAATAATTCTCAGTCTGAAATTTTCAGAAGTGTCCTTCTGAAAATTATTTTTCACAAGTATTTGCAGTCGTTCCTGCCCTCACAAATGCAGTCAAAAATTGCCGACAATAATTCTCAGTCTGAAATTGTCAAAAGTGTCTTTCTGAAAATTATTTTTCACAAGTATTTGGAGTCATTTCTGCCGTCACAAATGCAGTCAAAAATTGCCAACAATAATTCTCAGTCTAAAATTGTCAACGGTGTCTTTCTGAATATTCTTTTTCACAAGTATTTGGAGTCGTTTCTGCCCTCACAAATGCAGTCAAAAATTGCCGACAATAATTCTCAGTCTGAAATTGTCAAAAGTGTCTTTCTGAAAATTATTTTTCACAAGTATTTGGAGTCATTTCTGCCGTCACAAATTCAGTCAAAAATTGCCAACAATAATTCTCAGTCTAAAATTGTCAACGGTGTCTTTCTGAATATTCTTTTTCACAAGTATTTGGAGTCGTTTCTGCCCTCACAAATGCAGTCAAAAATTGCCGACAATAATTCTCAGTCTGAAATTGTCAAAAGTGTCTGTCTGAAAATTATTTTTCTCAAATATTTGGAGTCGTTTCGGTCGTCACAAATGCAATCAAAAATTGCCGACAAAATTTCTCAGTCTGAAATTGTCAAAAGTGTCTTTCTGAAAATTATTTTTCACAAGTATTTGGAGTCATTTCTGCCGTCACAAATGCAGTCAAAAATTGCGGACAATAATTCTCAGTCTGAAATTTTCAGAAGTGTCCTTCTGAAAATTATTTTTCACAAGTATTTGAAGTCGTTTCTGCCGTCACAAATGCAGTCAAATTGCCGACAATAATTCTCTTTCTCAGTCTGAAATTGTCAAATGTGTCTTTCTGAAAATTATTTTTCTCAAGTATTTGGAGTTTCTGCCGTCACCTTTTTTTTAATCACCTTTCTGTCCAATACACTTTGAGTTTTCTTGTCTTCTTCCTACTTTTTCGAAAGGACGTCAAAAAAACTCAATTTTAACCATAAAAGTGGCTGACTGAGACTCTCTCGAATTGGAATTTTTTTTCTGTGGATTCGGTCTTACCAACAGTTCGCATCTTCTCGAAGCTTGCTGTATGATATTTTCTGTAGCTATCACGCGATACCCTGTCCTACTTTCCATACTCTATCGAAAACCGTGTTGGTTGAACATCTTTACAAACTATGCCGCATTATTTAAATTGAATAATTGAATTACAGAAAATACCTGGTGTATAGGAGGATTGACAGACAGGTAACAGGAAAGTTTAGTGCCCCGGACACATTCGGTTACTAAGGATTCGGGAACTCTACGATTACATGTTATGCGTATATGTATTTAAATATTCGTATTTTTTCTATTCACTAAATCTGCTATTACATTATGGTAGTAAACATCATGGGAGACAACTGCCAGCTTCCGGTTTTTAAGACGACTTGGTGTTTTCTTTTGTAAAAGTTTTAATTTTTTTCTTCTATATAGTTATGTGCTCACCACCGCCTGTTGAATGTTGAAAACAACAGTTGAACTGGACATCAATGCTTTGGATATTCACTAAGAAAACTCTCCTTACGATTTGCCTAGTAGATTATTGATTAAACTCCTCCATCCTTATGGCACACAGAAACGATGACAAAAATGATAGTTTGTAATTTATACATATACACGTAGTTTCCTAATTTCACTGTAAATATATCTATATATATTTTTGTTTGCTAAGGTACTCCAGATGTTTCGGTAAGATTGTAACTTTTGTAATTTGTTTAAATTGTTGTCTAGAAAATTGCGTTGTGCGCTGCTAAAACACATCACTCTAATGGAGACCATATACAAAGAAAAAAAAAGCATACTCAAATATGCTGCCAATGTATCTAATCGCGTACGAAAACAAATTCATTGTAGTGATTCCATCGATTTTCTTCAGCATCAACACCAGGCTTGGGTTCCGCAATTGAACCAGCTGTTCCGGAACCGCAGCTGCCAGCCAACCGGAAGCCTTGCTCGTGCAGCATATCGAAGGCCTGTTCGATGAAGCAGTGCTTCAGGAAGAATCTGGATGTGTAGCGATCTGGGCCGCCGTGATCTGGATCACGGGACTCGTTGAGGGTATCACCGAAAACATCGCGACACAGCGCCACCCGCCCACAGACTAAGATACGCGACAACTTGCGGAATTTCACATCGGCCAGGCCGTCCTTGCCAAATTGAAAACTTCCTCGGTATCCGATTGTGATGCTTCCGCCTGGCTTTGTGTCCAATTCGGATTTCATGCACTCCAGCAGTCCGTGCAGCTTGTAGTATTCGGCCTCTTTGCGAAGGCGTGTTTTTTCCCGAAAGCCCTCGGGCAAATTGAGTTGTTTATCTCGCAAGTAGTCGAGGATATAGCGAAAGAGCACACCGTCGCGGTCCAGAAATACTCGACCTTTGCTATCCTTCGTTAGGCTGTCGGGATTGGTGAACATCTCGGATAGTTGTGATGACTTCTCAGTGGTGAGGGTGGCCAGTGTTGACGAGTAATGTACACCGCCAACGTTCAGCTCTAGTATATCGTTGGAGCTCATTTCGCGGAATACGGTTACGTTTCCGTTTTACTTAAATTTTGTTCGGTTTATTTATTCTTTTCGCGATAAGGCTTAACTGCACTTCTCGGAGCACTTGTAAACAGTTGATGTAATATTTTCACGCACTGAAATCCAGAGTTCCGATAACAAACAGAGAGAGAGAGACGTCTCTTCAACCAACCATCGACACGAACTGTCCACCCCGAACTGGTTTCTTCGAATACTGGCCTGTCGGTAGGTATCCGGGTATTTTAATTCCGAAAACACCAATGGTTGCATCTTGTATCTCTGAAGAACTCTGAATCTGAGTGTGATATTTCCCCAGGCAATTTTTCGGCTATTCTCAGTAAGTTTTATTTGGAACTGGAATCGAAATTGTTTACAGAGGGTTGACTCTCTCTCTCAGCGCGTAGTTTTGTTTCTATCCATTCACCTCTCATGATAGTGTAAACTGTCGTGAACCGAGCGTGTATGTATCTTTTGGAACTTTTGTGCTGTGCTGCCCTAGACATTCTGCATCACCGCCAAAAATGATTGAGATGCTGCAGCAATGCCAGCTGGTATAAAATTAGTTTTCACAATTTTTTTTTGGTTTACGAAAAATTATTTCCATGACTGTAGAAAATTAAATCAAATGAAAGCATAAACAATTAGGAAGTATTTTGCAGTATTTTTTGTCATTTCGTTTCATTTCATTTGCTTGTCCTTATTTATAAAAGTATTTTTTTTTAGTTTTTTGCCACATAATTTAATTATTCCGAATTTTGTTTAATGACAACAACCACAGTGCATATTGGAGTGGCGATTACCAGGGAGAAGTGGGCTTCTGTTTTATAGAAGCCAAGTTAACGTCAATCATACAGTAGTTGCCACCCACATTTAACAAATCAGTTTTTGTATTCAGCAAACAAATTTAAAACTTTTAGGGTAATATTGCCAAAAAAATATAAATTTGAATAAGATATATGTTATAGGCGTTTTCAAACATTTTGAACTAATAACCGTTGTATACTATAGTTGCTTTAAAGGACAATATTCGTGAAGCCATTGGTGAAATACAGCTGCACACAATCGATAATGTGCTTAAAAATTGGACCGATCGTGTAGGCTACTGCATGGCCAGCCGAGGCAGCCATTTGAATGAAATTATTTTCCATTATTAACCGGAAGGATTGTACTTTCAAATAAAAAAAGAAATTTGAGAAAATATTCAGTAGTTCTTTTTTATAGCATTTTCAAAAAAAATAACTTATTTGGCGGACCCTGTATTTTTATTTTTTTTTTTTGCAGTCAGCCGGGTTTTTTGGTTTTTTATTTTTATCTTTTTAGCCGGTGAAGCCGTTTAGGCTACAGGGACTTCCGTAGGAACGTACATAGGATACGCGCGAAGCACATAACCCTCCCTGTGTCTAGTCGGGTGAAAAAGGGAGTCAAGTACAGTAAAAAATCCTAACAATTGCTGAAACGTATGACGCATTAAAGAAAACCCCAAACAAAATGCTTAAAAGAAATAGTTTATTATAATTCAGGTTAAATTCAATCGAGTTTAAAAAGATAACTGACTATAATCAGTTATTTAGAGAGAATTTATAGTCTAGTTTCTTAACTGCTTAAGAGCTTTTAGCTAAGTACATAATTCATGTAGTTAAATTTAAGTTATTTAGTTTAGAAGTGATACGTTAGAAAAATTAGAATGTTACATTGAAATGTTACCAGTGAATATTTAAAAATAACACAAATTCTACAAGTACTGTTCCCGTTACGCTATAACCTTTTCTAAATATTTTACAGATTCAGTTGTATACCCGGGTATAGTTAACGCAGCGTGGCCGTTGTTGCAATCGTCGCTTTTTTGAGAGCCTGCCACAATTTTTTGCTATTTTGACACTTTTTTTAGTTGGAGATGGCGCTTCAAAAATGTTCCAAATGCTGTTATTTTCAAATAAACCCCTTTAAAATGTAGCGCAGATGCCTATTACAACACTATTATATGGCTTATTATCATTCAAAAATTTAAATTTTGCAAACTAGCTTCAGAAATTTGTTCTCCTTCCCTTTTCTTTGCGACTTTTCAGAAACCTCTCCGGGCTACGCAGAATCGAGGACGCTTCCTCTACATGTCTAAGCGACTTTCGACGACTTATTAGCATTTCTCTGACCACCATGACCTCTGTTCAAATCGTAGAGTTCCTTTTTGAGTATACCTCTCCGCATAGTATGACATTCAAAACGATCGATAATATTTCGATTTCTATTTTTGTGTTTGGTTTGAATGAAAAAATTCAAAAGCCATTGCAGAACCAAAACGCGAGGGATGCTTCTGCAATAGTGTGGGACTTGAACCCGCATCTAAAAAACCTCGCGGCAGGAACTGAGCTTCGTCATACCAAATGGGATTGCTGCATCTAGTTGTTCGACTAATTGGCAATTTATTTTTGAATAAAAAACCGCGCGTTTTCTGAACCTACTTTCTTTACCTCAGCTCATTTTAATAGATCAGGAGGTTCTATCCGCTTTTATCTCCTGATTACATTGCCAGTATTTAATAGTTCAGTCACTTCTAAGCTAAAGTGGTTTAGAAGCCTACTTCTGCGCATTTGATCAACTTTTTTAACTTCATCTTCAATATTTCACATTTTAATATTTCAGTATTTAGATCTTGGCGTACCAAGGTGCATTGAAAGACATGAATTTTTTGCTTTTTTTATTTGTTTGTCGCTTAATCGACATCTGCTCCCACAACAGGTAGATCGCTTGTGAATAAAAGGTATAGTACTGGTCCTACAGCACTGCCTTGCGGTACGTTAGCTTTAATTTCGCTGAATGTAGCATACTCTGTCTCTTGTTTAATTCTGAAGAATCGATCAGCAATATTTGACTCCAAAATTGCCGAATAGTGCTTCAAGCTTCGGCAGTGAATTTTATAGTTGGTGATTTTATTTCCATCAGTATATTTCCCTCCGACTCCATTTACGTGAGTTCTTCTACCTCATAAAGCAGGACTGGGACGATGAATGTCTTATACAGGCAGAGTCTGCTTAGTGCTTCTTGACTTAGACACCTTCTTCAGCAAAAAATCAGCAATCGACAATTTTAATTCTCATTTCGGTATCAAATTTCTGAATAAATAATTTTTGTACATGTGTGTTACTTTTAGAATCAAACGTTACTCGACCGATTTCGCTGGAAATGTAAGAGTTTGTCATTAGTACTCCCAGGGGAGTTTTAATAGTTTTTTGTCCATTGAAGCGGGGCTGTTTTTTTGTGTTGAAAATTGTATTTCTCGAAGGATGTCTAATAACATTTGATATAAATAATTGACCCTGTGAATTTCTTTTTTAAAGAAACATGTTTGAGGGTAAAAATGCACAAAGTTCGACAACTAGTTAAATTAACGGCTGGATGGAAGTAAAGCTCTTAAATTATTATCAATACTTACTTAACAGAGGCAGGAGTGATGTCTGTAGAGCTGAACACGATTTATCCAGCAACTTAGCATTAGCAACTACCTTTTTTTTTTGATTAGGTAAGTATCGATTTATAAATATTTATGTAACATGGGACAAAAGTAGCTCGTGGATAGCTCCTTTGGCATTATTCCGTCTTCTTCCACCTTAATCATTAGAAAACTTATCTTTCTTTCTGTCTTTAGACACTTATCCTCTCCTGGAGAAGTATTTTTTGAGTAAACCATGTAAAGTAGGAGTTCTGGAAAAAGTTATTGATGATTGCAAATGAATCGTTTCTCTCTGTGGCTTAATAGACGTTCAAGGTTCAAGGTGCTGGCGGCAGTACCTCCCTTGATTCATAAACTAAGCTTTGATAAAAAATGACATCGCCTCACTGATTATAAGCTAGATTTTTAAAAAAAATTCCGAAAAACAGAAATCTGATTCTGGTTCCACTATGTTGAACATAAGCAGAAGGACAAGGACAAGCCCTTTAAATTTTTTATTTTTTTTTGTAAAAATTGCCGTCTAAAAACTGTTGCTTCTTTCGTTGCCTCTTACGAGCATGCGCGAATTTTAGCTCAAGCCCATCGGACTGAAACGTTTTAAATGACTTAGCAGGTGAGTTCCAATAGGTGCAAAAGCTCGATAAGTCACCATTGCAAAGGGGCAATGTGTCCGTGCAATACATTCCTATGCCCGCACTCGCGGGATGAATTTTGTTACGCATTTCATCGTTGGAACAATTTGTATTAAGAGGTAGCAGTTTCGTGAACAGATCCAAGCCACAAACGTGTCAGCTGTTCAATTCCGAACTGAAAACTGCCCCAAAATTGAATATGCACTCAGTGTGAATTCTAAAAGCGTTAAGTCTATAGCTGTTGTAATTGGATTTGGAAAATTTCACTTTACTTCGCCTTACCGCGAACAGGCATTTAAACAGACCTAACGACAAAGAGAATTCCTTCAACCTGGCAGCTCCATTCCCAAATAGTTATAGGTACATTTCTGCTGTACATTCTTCCAACTCCAAGTTATTTAACGCAAACTCGTGTTGGCAACAACCATTTCTGCAACTGTAAAAACGTTTTATACAAGAAACGAACCCGGGAATAGAATGGAATCACTCTGTATACACACGAGATAAATGAGAATGATTTTAGACAGAAAACGAGCCTGCGCTGTGGTTGCAATGTCAACACCAAGGATTGAAAGTATTTCCTCTCACAGAAAAATAAAATCAATACTTGATAGGCTGGGAAAGTGCGAAAGAGACAGCACCTTTACTTTCATTACCCAGATACATTTTTTAGTAGCTCCGAAACTTGGCACCATACTTGGTTCTCCGCGCATACACAGCTCTTTCGGAGAAGGTACTTATAAAATGACGAAAGACGAAACGACGACAAACAAAAAATCTCACTTGATTAAATTCTAGAAAATCCTGTACTCGATTTTATTTGCGCTTTCCGAACGTTTCGCTGATGAAAAATCCATGCATTATGTCCTAGCAAATAAATGTCCTCCTCGTCGTCGTCGTCGGGCCCTCTCAGTACAAGATATGAACAATGAACATGCCGTATTTCTTTTTCGTATAGAGACAAATTTTCGTCACTCGCCTGTTTGCAATCGTATCCATGCATTCTGGATTCTGGTGGATCACAAAGAGATTACCTTAGGGGGTTGAAGTGGATGACGACGAGTTGTTGGTATGCGTTCCGAATGAATGATTATCATGCGATGAGTTTAAAGCAACAATTTGCCTTTCCATTGTGGGTTTGATCCTTGTGTTCTCAGGCGTTGGGAGTTAGTTGGGGTTGGATGTTTTTAATTTGAGTCAAGGAGACTCCAAAGAGGATATTTTATTTTGGGATTTCTAATATCTGTAAGTAAGTAGGTGCATTTGGAACAAGTGCGCACCCGTTTAAAAAAGGGATGGACTCCAAGTATGTAAATAGTAGATGAAGATGGATTTGATTAAAACAATTTAACACTCAAAGGGTCTGGGTATAGGTGCCTTTCTTGCAATCAGTCAAGGGGCCTTGAAAGTTTTCATAATTTGAAGTGGCGACACTAATGCATTTGTGTAATTACCGCTACGGGGATATTGAAACAAATATTCAGAGCAGCATCTGTTGAGGAGGCTTATAATTGTCCTTTTTCTTATTACCTTGTTAATGGGATTAGTTGGTTTATGCAGAGTTGTAGAAAGTCCTTGGTAACTTCTACTATGTTATGTTTCACGTGGAATCTGTTTCCCTACAAATCACCGCCACTCATTTAGTCGGGCGGAACTTCATTCAATTTCAGCAGAAGTTAAACCGACAGTAAAAGTGGTTGTCGTCGTAGGAGTGACGTTGAAATGCCTTAGGGCGTTTATGTCAGTGGTTCTTCACCGGGAATTACTCCCAAAACAGTGTTTTTTTTGGGGACTGATTGGATTTAAGATTGTCCGACATAAAATGTACGATAAAAATCCATTTGTTTTGAGTCTACATGACTTTGCGAACAAGAAAGTATTCCCAAAGTCTTAAAAATGTACGAACCCGGATCACGGTCGAATTGATTTAGGGAGATATCGCCTTAAACACAAAATTAAATCTTAAACACATACAAATCTGACAGAAAAGGGAAGTAAAAGGAATTGGAGAAGCCTACCGCACCAAACATCACACAATGTAGGCACAGATGCGTTGTCAATAAATTGTGGACGTGGGATATAGCTCTGTATTTTAGAACTCCAAATAATGAACAATAGAAACAGAAACTAATTTAGACAAAATTTTAAATTATTCAAACGGCAGCTTTATTTATAAAGTGCACGACTGCGTCGAACGAAATTTCGCTGATTGGTTGGTTTTTTTTTCTTATTTTATTAGGTGGGTATAGGTAAAAATCTGAGAAGTGATGCTAGATAAAATAAACGGTCCATAAAACATAGGAAAAGATATAATCTACTTCTATGAATTCAATACAAAATACAAATTCCGAAATAAGAACAATTTTTATAAGTGCTTTAAGTATAGAATTTAAGACAAATAGACCCATTCTGTATTTTGTGCACTGAGTAAAAAAAAATAGTGTTGAATGTCACTTCAAAGAACTATTACAAATTTCAAGACATTAGTTTTGGGTGGAGTGACCCTATAAAACATTAGCATAAAAAATTTAGCACAAACAGAAGTTACAAAAAAGGAGTCAGAACTTTAAAACTCAAATAGAATAAAAGAAGCAGTAAGTGTAAAAAATAATAAATACGTACATAATTCATAATACTAAAATTTAAACCAGAGTGTCTGAAAGTATGGATTCTAAATTAACAAAGTTAAATTTGAAAAGCCAGCATTTTACATGACTTAACGGCGTTCCAGGCGTTGATATCATCCTTATTGACAGAGGAGGTTTATTATATTTATAAACGGTATGAGGAAACCGAATAAAAATTACGATATGCGGTAGTACGAAAACTTGGAACAGATACCATATTTAAAAAGTTTCTACGAAAATTGTAGTTTGAAATTAACCGATAATTACGATTCTCGGACTTCATAAAAAAAAATTTCAAAACCTTAAAACAGTACAAATGACGAAGTGTTAAATAAAATTGGTTTTTAGGTTTTAGTTTTGGCAGTAGATAGGTACACATTAAATAACATTGTAAGTTCTTAAAAGTTGAAGCACTTAGTAAAAAAACAATTGTCGCAAGTTCTGGTTAGAGAGTTGAAAACGGCTGTTGTACTATTTTATAAGCTTTCACACTTTACAAGATTTTCGAGTACAATGACAAGCATAGTAGGAGTTTATGATTTCTGATCTGTTAGGGCATGTTTTTATTTTTGAATGGAATAGATTAATGCACTGGGCTATGGTGTCTATGATTGGAAGTAGTGGTCGTGATAGACCGATATCTTTATATAGATATAAGAATTCAGAGACTTGTTTTTCAATTTTGCGTAACTGGTATTGCATTTTAATTGAAATTGAGACATTGAGATTATTAACAAAATATACCGTGGTGAAAATAGATCGGGATTTGTGTAGTAATTTTTGAGAATTAATTAAAAAAACAGATTTATTCGAATTTTTTGAGAAAAACTATGTATATTTAGAATACTAATATTATCTTAAATATGCATTTTGATCAAAATCCTAGGGCGGTTTTTGTAAAATTATGCAGACAAAACAGTAACAAATATTGCAATGTTTATGTAGTTTGAAAAATTATATTGCCTAGCTATTTGGTTGAAAACTGAGAATTAGATTATGTTCGATTTGTAAGCACTACTTGGTTTTTTAAGTTTTATGCAAACCGAAAATAGGGTTTTCGAGATATGAGGAGTTTCTAAAATTAGTGTTTCCGGTGACTTGAATTTAAATTTAAGGACGCAAGAAATTTTATAATTTAAATTTTACTCTAACTATGCATTCTGGTCGAAATCGTTATTGCCGTTTTCAGGTAAACTGAAGAAAAACAAATTTTAAAAAAATGCCTTTTTTCAAAAATCAATTGTGAAATAATATAGAGAAAATCTGAGTACGCTATCAAGTTGGAAATGGCAATGTTACCTTAGAAATGCATTTTTGTAGCAATCGTATGGACAAGTAAAAATATGACTTCGGTAAGGTTCAAATTTGTTATTTCTGTAGGCAACAGCTTCGATAGAGCTTCTTTAGTTTTTGTTAACCGAAGTTGATCCATTTCGAAGCAATAGTTTCGATAATAACTTCAGTAAGTCCTTTACGAAGCATATACACAGGCTCTATAGAGGGATATGAAATTAAGTTTCGATAAGATATCTATTAGTCTTCTGAAAATAAGTCTGGAAATGGGTGGAAAGTTAATTGCTTCGATAAGGCTTGTGGTTCGAAGCACTTTCTGGAAGCTTCTTTAGCTGGAAGCTGCACAGAAGCACTTACTCGTACATCCTCCTTACTTACATATGGAGGCTATATAGAGCTACAAATTAATTTCATATGAAATGAATCAAAGCTGTTTAAAGAAACCATAATTAATGAATCGGGGAAAAATGACAAAAAATAAAACACTTTTAGCACAGTGAAAAATATGTCAATAATGTGATTCTAAATAAACACTTTTCACTCATAAATAAATTAGGTAATACTAAATGTCTTGCTTACAACTTCGGTCGAGTAAGCTGCAAGTTTATTGCAAATTTTAACGAAACTCTAAAATGTTTCAAGTAGTTCAGATTAATCACTGCTACAGCATTATGACGAAATAGCCTAGGGGGTAGTGTATTGGACTACTACGCAGCAGGACCCATGTTCGATTCTCAGTGCAACGCATGTAAGTAAAATATAAATTATAAAGAGTACGTAAATGGTAAACTTCATGAAAATTGCAAAAAGTCGTTGGGTAACAATTAATAATAGGAAAAAAAAAAATAAAAGAATAAGAAAATGAAAAATTTATTTTTCTTGTTCATTTTTTGAGCCTCTATAAAGCTTCCATAAAGTTTCGGTAAGGTCTATCCAAGCTGTTCAGGAAGTCTTAAACAAGTAAATACTTGCATTAAAGTGCGCCAAATGTGTTTCCATTAGACCTTATGCAGTTAATATTGTGGGAGGTGAAATAGCTTCGATAGCACCTTACCGAAGTCAAATTGTTACTTGGGAAATATGAACAACTTATAATATACAAAACATTTATACGTTTTTGAAGACAAAATTATCCATAATGAACATCGTCCTTAAATATAGAACTGTTCATTATTATAATGAACTCAATTTGCCTTAGGAAATAATCATTTTTAACCCCGCCACCTATTGGATGCCATTCGAATTAAAACACTGTCCGGCACTAAAAGAAAAAAACGAGGTGAACTTACTCGCAAATCTGTCGAGTGGTTTTAATTAATATGGGACCACACGCACAATGGCCTATAAAACTCTACAGTCCATAATTTAAAAGAATAAATAAATAATATGAATAAATACTACCCAAAACGTAGACTCATTTCCATTATAATCATATAACACAATTGCAAATGTCCTTGGGCACACACCGCCACCACCACCAGTTTCACGAATTGCTTTCAAAAACAAGCTACATCACATCAAACACGAATAGATCGATGTGGGCCGCTGGGTTGCCTTCACAAAGACTCATCGCGACCTAATTAGAGCAGCATCCCGTCCCCCAAAAAAATGCTAAAATCTTATTACAAAGTCACTGAACTGTGAAAATCACATCAAGCCTTGCCAATTTGATGACAACCCGTTTATCTATGTGTTTTAACACATTTTTGATTGTTACACTGTGTGTCTCTTTCATCGCCCTCAACATCTTGATCGTAATCAAATTGCAGAAGTTTCTTTGTTAAAATTTATATCGCGCTTTTCGCTTCGAAAATGTAATTTAAGCGAGAGCAGGTCCGGAAAAAAACAACTTTTCCTAAACTTCTTCGTTGTAGCGGCGGGCGCACATACATACAAACAGACAAACACAAGCTGCGAGAATATACCTAAATAATAATATTCTGACTGAATAGGAAGTCGCATTGCTTTCTCGTGCAAAACGAATCACATCCACCCCTTTATTCGGGGGTAATATACATTTTCTTGCCTGTCTCCTTGAACTGCTGTTTTGATTTGCCAAGGAGAGAAAATGTTACCCCGTTCGTTTGATTTCAGAACTTAAAAGTGGCAAGTTAAGCCCAGACCAGACTGATGTGCTTAACAAAGAAGCTGTTCAACTTGTCTATGACGTGATTATAGCAGGTTGACTTTTGTTTTTATTTCGCCTTAGTTAACAGTATGTTGTATGTATTGGTGCATAAGCGGCGCAAAAACAATTTTAACATTTTCGACGGAGGGTAGAGAATTTGTCTTTCATATTTATTGGATAGATTTAGGAGTATTGAAATTGTGAGTATTTAAGTTCGAGGCTATGTATTCCATGGGCCATAGTTATGGCGGCAGTACAGTTCCATTTAAGAAGGACAGAAATCTTTTATTGTTATTGTTATTATTTAAACTATCAACTATTAAGAAATTAAGAGTTAATAAAAAAAAAGCTTGTAGCTCTAGCTACCAGGATAGAAATTTAAATTGAGCTCACAAAAAGAGCTACCATTGATTTGCAAAAAGGAAGAGCATGTCTAAATATTAGCGAAATGACGTTTTGGAGACTCACCCACTCTACGATCTTTCACAAATTGGCCAAATATTTGGAAATCTTCTCAAAATTAACCTCGCACATCTCTTGCGCAACTAACACCATCTCTGGGCCATTAAAACAAGTAAGAGGCAAATATTTTAAGCTAATATTGCAAGTTAAAGCCATTCAAGTTTTAAAAACAATAAGTTTTTAGCAGAATTTACCCAGTGGCGTACGACGGGGGAGTCTCACAGAGCTGTCAAAAAATCTTTGAATGTATTCCATTGGCAAACATGTCATCACAAAATTAAGTGATGAAACCTCCCAAAAAAGAAAATTCTGCGTACGCTACTGATGTTGGTGTTGGCTATTCCTCTGCTTAGGGAAAGTGGACTTGAAAGGTTTTTTCTGAGAAGCACAAAAGTTTAAAATAAGTAAAACTGTTCATTCGCAATAGCAAATATGGTATTGACTTTGTTATAGGAAGACAGTCTTATGCCATTGCAGTTTAAGTATGAACTTGGAGTATATAGGCGGCGTCTATCGGTGGACATCAATTGCAAAAGCCCCTTTTATGGTTTCATTCTAAATTGATTGACAGGCAGTGGGCTATTAAAGAAATACACTCATCGGCAAAAGTATTTTGACAGAAATGCAAGTCGCTTTTCAAGTCGAATAATTCCTAACGGCTACAGATTAACTGCATACAGTTTTAACTAAGTGATTGCATATGGTGTGACCTATGTTTGTGTGTGTAAATGAAAACTGGCAAAAATATTTTGACAAACTCATTTTTTTGGCAAAAAATACTGTTTTCGTTTGAGTTTAAATTCAATTTGATAGATTTATTGTGTACAGGTCCATTTTGATTGAAATGTGGGGAAAAGGAAAGAGTTAAAAAATATGGAAGTTCGAGTAGCTTTTGTCGCAAAATAAGATTGTTTTTTAGTTTGTCGAGCAAACTGTATATATTCAAATCAACAATCACAAAAGAACGATCTCTGTGAAAAATTTACCTACCTCAGGTACAAAACGAAAATGTTATACCGAAGAAGTTAGAAGTATGGAAGATATATTTTGGGAAGCTTGTTAATAAGCCAAGTTTAACTTCTGAAATTCTCGAGCTTAAAATGAAAGAAATATGCTGAAAACTCGATTATCTAAAGTATAATTCAGTGGTGCCTTGCTGAACTTGATTTGGATACACAATTCCGTAAGAAAAGTACCGTCTATAACACTATGAACACAAAATAAAGAGGATACAATTCGCCAAAAAATTTAAAAATAAACCCATGATTTAGGTATGGAACCGGGTTTTTTGGACGGAAGAGGGTTCATTTGAGCCAGATGGATCACCGTTAAGAGGATTTGTTCGAATGCCGAAATTATCTCGTGAAAAATACGTACCAGTCGTTCAGACCTGTTAGCATGGTGGCGGGTTTGTTTGTTTTAGGGTTGTATACCGTCCAACTTTTGTGCAGATTTGCTTCCAGTCGATGGAACGATAATCCAGCACAAACTTCAAACAAATACGCATTCCCATCTGGCGACTAGACTTATCGGGCAGTCATTTATTCTTCAACAGGATAATGCTCCTTGTCACAAACTTTTACGGGATATCGAACTAGAAACAGGCAAGTGGCACCCCGAGGCGAAGATTTAATGTTATTGTATGTATGAGGTTACATTAAAGGAAAAATAACTGTTTTTCGGAGCAGACCCGCTCGTTTTTGTAGTTACAAAGCTCTGGGAAGACGTTCCTGCAGAAATGCTGCAAAAAAACTCGTCGAAACGATCACAAGACAATTATAGAATGTTATTGAGGCTAAAGTGGATATATTTTTTTATTAAATTTCATTTTATTCCCTTTTATATTTCAAATTATATTTTTTTTAGTAAAACTTGTTTGTCAAAATAATTATGCCAAAGTATTGAGTTCATTTTATTAATTTTAAATTAGTTTTAATTGGTGTTCTTAAAAAGAAAAATTACATATGATCTCCTGTTAACTAATTTAACAAAACTGTGTACAGTGCAGCTTCGATAATCCGGACACATATAGTTTTGGGCACGTTCGGATTATCGAGTTGTCCGGACTATAGTAGTGAAAATTATTAAAATAATCTAAGTGAATTAAATACATAATATATGTACGTATGTACCTACTATGATTCATTAAAAAACATTAAATTATTACATCAAATTATTATATTAAATACATAATTATTATGGTTTATTAAAAAATGAAGTTTTATTATTATTATTATTATTATTATTCTTTATTCTCTGTAACATATAAATACTTGACAATCTTACATCACTTACTTATTTATAGAAAATAAAAGGAGAATAGGTAGTGACATTTTTTATTCTGCTTTATAAGCAATAAATAGTGTTAAATGACACTTCAAAATGAAAATTTATACAATATTATATAACTATTGTGGGGTGACAACATTCATATTCTTTTGTTACAAATTGCAATACTCAGTCTTTTTTCCCCTTTCTTTTTCTTCACTTTTTTTTTTTTTTTTTTTTTTTTATCAATAAAGTATGCAAATTGCAAAGGTAATATCTATGCTATATAGGAGAGTAAAATTTCAACTTCATCATGATCAAAATCTAGGAGCCATGATTTTAGTTCAATTAAAAACGTGTGCTGAGATCTAATAAGCCTTATATTAAGAGGAAGACGATTATGGAATTTACGAGATACAACCGGGTAGGAATTTCTGTAGTGAGTGGTGCGAAAAGCTGGAACTTCAACATTGTGACATGTAGCGCTGCGTAAGTTTCTAGCACCAAATATTGGACTCTGCATATAGCCACCTCTTTTGAAAAATATTTTCGAGACTCTATAATAAAATAAATGGCGCACTGGTAATATTTTAAGTGACCTAAACAGAGCCATAGAATGGGCAAAACGACGGGCAATGCTTATTATTCTTATGACACACTTCTGCAGTACGAGAAGTGGTTTTATATCTGTTATGTAAGCACCCCCCCAACAACTTATTCCATATTGCAATTTCGAATGAAAGATCCCATAATAAACTGTTTTAAGGGTTCTGTCAGAACAAAACTTTCGGAGGCGATAAAAACACCGAATGGAACATCGTAAGTATTGTTTTAAAAGTGAAATGTGTTGTGCCCAATTCATCTTTTGATCAATTGTCGTACCAAGGTACTTAAAATTTTTAACAACTTCAATTTGAAAGCAATTTGAGTTGGAATGGAAATTAACATCAACGTTCGGGTGCTCTGACGAACCCAATCTAAAGAACATTAATCTTGTTTTGTTGCTTACAATAAGCTTATGCGAAGCAAACCACAAACGCAACAAATTAATATCGTGGTTTAGTTCAGCCCCCAGATTTAAAGAGCTCGTTGACCCATATGCAATGCCAAGATCATCTGCAAAAGCTGTGACTCTACCCGCAAAAGGCAGGGAAAACAAAGAATTGATAAATACTAGGAATAGAATGGGACCCAAAACAGAACCTTGGGGTACACCTGATCCTAATACTTGAGTGTGTTATTTTGTGCTGACTTACTTTGTTTTTTTTAATGTCGCAAATCGTTGATTTAGGAACATGGAATTTTTCGGCAACCTGCCTAATAGTTTTTCCCTCATCAAGACTTTGTAAAATATCACACTTTTCCTTTAAAGTTAGTGTTTTATGTTTGCGTTTATTATTTAAAGACATGGCGCTTGGTATGAAATTAGTCAAACACGCTTGCGAAACAATGCACCGAAACTGAAGTAATGATAGTGCGAAATGTAAACAAAGGTAAGAATATGAAAACGGGAAGCCCCCGAAATTAATTTTGCGCATGTCCGGACTGTCGAAGTTGTACTGTACAAACTTTTTTCACTTTTTCCTAAAATTCCTAAAATTTTACTTTTAATTTTGTCAAAATACTTTTGCCGATGAGTGGATATAACTCGCTCAAGTGGTGCTTCAGTTTGAGCTGGATCTTTAAAAGAAAAGTGATCAAAATGCAATTGCTACTGAAAGAAAGATCAAATCTGGTTCGTCCATGTCGAGAAGAGCTAAGTCCTGATTCAAGGCCAACGTGTTTTAAAATAGGCTCTACCACTATGATTCACCGTTCCGGAAACCCAACCTATAACCTAAACTGTTCGAATAATATTGACCTTAAAAGACTTCGGATTTAGCAGGTTTAAGTTAATTTTACACCGGCTATTTAATCCGCATTTCTTAAGCCCGACAATTTCATGCATTAAGCCCCCTGGATTAAGGATGCATTTAAACGTGGATTTAAAACAGTTTAAACCGATTTTTACCCGTTTTAAACATACGTTATGTCAAATTTTTGTCACTTGGAAATCGATTTAATGTGCTGTGTGCGCAGTTTCATTTTTCCCTTTGAATCATCGATAATGTTGCTTCCAAAATGCTTCTTTTTTACAGCCGGAAATATTTCCGAAAATCCAGCACATCGTTCACCCAAGTCCGCTGGTGCATTCGATATGTTCGACGACGAGGAAGACGTGGATTTACCATCAGCTGCTGTTTCATCAGCACTCGGACAAATTCGTCTTCAACATTTCATCCATTTCCCGAATGAATCCAGTTTTTTTACCTGCTTGTTATTTTTAACTTTTTCCATTACGTAGTAAGAGAAAGATATTGTACTCGTACAAAATTTCGAACTCGAGTTGTTAATCAAGTCTTACTTTACGATGATAGAGGAACTCAAATTGGGGTCGCGAAGTTCTGTCCGTCTGTCTGTCTGTATGTCCTGAGGCCTCCAACCTAAGCGGCTGACCGGATCTCGTTCAAACTTTGGATTTGGAGTATGGGGCTTACAGCTCGAGACCGTTTTTTTTTTTGCATGGTAACCTCAATATTAATGGTACTCCCATACAAAATTCCAATACCAGCTTGATTTGTTCGAAAACGGCTCCATAGATTTCAACCAAAATTTACATTTTCGCTTAAGTATGTGAGGTTAATATGACTGCATACTCAGTTTTCCGCAAACAAAAAATGGAATAACGTTACTTTTGAAGTTTGCAAATATCTCGAAAACGGTCCATACGATTGTAACAAAAATTAATTTCTAAGGTAATATGGTCATTTCTAACTTAATGGCAAGCTCAGTTTTTCTCTGTATTATCGTAAAATAGTTTTTTGAAAAGAGTAATTTTTTAAAAAAATGGTTTTCTTTAGTTTACTTGAAAATGGCAATAACGATTTTGACCAAAATGCAAACTTAGAGTAAAATTTATGTTTTCAAAATTATTGCGTCCTTAATTTTCAATTCGAATCACCGAAAATGCTAATTTTAGAAACTTGTCATATCTCAAAAACCCCATTTTCGGTTTGGATAACGCTTTAAAAACCAAGTAATGCTTGTACTCAGTTTTCAGCTGAATAGTTAAGAAATAGTATTTTTCAAACTAAATATGGCAATATTTGGTACAGTTTCGACTGCCAAATTTTACAAAAATCGCTCGAACGATTTGGATCAAAATACATATTAAGGGTAATATAAGTATTCTTAATTATATCCCGTACTTAGTTTTTCCGAAAAAATTCAAGTATTGACGTGCTATAAATATTTCTCAAAAATGAGAATCCAAGTCTCGATCTGTGTTCACATTTCTACAGTATATTTTTGAAAATATTAAATAAATAATTAGATAATAAAACGCAAAACTTCTTTTTAGCTAATTTTTAATAGCATTGAATATGCACCCTAAAAATAAATCCAACAACTTGAAATTAATACAATAAGGCAACTCCCCAATTGATGAACGAGAAAGTTACGTTCGACCCAGTCGTGCACTTTATTTTATCTACTTTTCATATTTCCTGTGCTCTGCGAGCGAAGAAATGTCAATATTATGAAATTAAGTTTTAACCCGACTTAAAAAGTACTAAAAACTGGTCTCCGGAGTGCAGTCTAAATTTAATTGGGTTGAAACACAAATTAAAGGCTTTTCATGCTCACGCCGTCATTAAGAAACTGCGTTTATGTTCGTTGTAAACGGCTGAATATTATGGATTTGGGTTTAATCTAAATCCGGAATAATATGGCCGTTGGAATGCTTATGTCCCGAGTTCTAGAAGGAGCAGAGATTAATTCACCGATAGGTTCCCGATTGAATGTTTGGTGGTACCGATCCTGGATCCAATGCCGTGTTTGAAATAACACGTCAACAACTGAAACTCGAAAGTGTGGTTAAGTAAGAAAGAAGACTGTTGCTAACAAGCAGTTGTCGCATTGCATTTCAATTAATGTCACGTCTTTGGCGCGTGAGCTACTGCGCTGCATCCAACAAGTGAGCCATGTCTAACAAGAACAAGCGCGAACCTAACGTTCAGTACATACTTTCGAAAGTAATCTCATTCACATCCCGCGCATACATTCGCCAACGAGAACAGATCTATTCGCTGTTTACACCATACCAGCCATGCAAAACATGAGACTTTTTCCATGCAAATATGCGATTCATGGCAATAGCTGGTATATCCTGCTTCTGCTGCAGTGGGAATGGAAAAGTAAACATTTCCTCCGTTCAGAAACGACCTTCACCATGTCGGTGGAATATGACTGTGTGCATTGTGCATCTAACCACTTTGACAGGAGCTAACAACATCCTCGCGATGACAGGTATTGATTTTTACGTCGTAATTAAATATTTCCGACATGTGCGTTCATCAATTGCATTCCCACAGTCATAGGGAGGAGGAGGTACAGACATTTGCAGAACAACAGGAAGTTTGTTATGGTAGGTAAAATGCAAAGAGAACAAAGAGTGCATGTTGCACTCACATAGTTTGCGAGTTATATAATTACTACCTACTGGAAATAACCAACTTCCTGCGGGAGAAGCTTAAACAAGTGCGATAAGTATGGGGAGGTAACCAAATGTGTGAGTTCCTTTTACCAGACACACTTGCTCGTTAACATATGTGACAACCTCATCATGAGTGCCGTTGCACAGAAAAATAAACTTTCCCTCAGCTAATTGAATTCATTAGCGACGAGATGTGGAACTAAACTTTTGGCAAGAACGCACAAATGTGTACCCAAACAGACTCGCATATGGGAGGATTAGAAGTGTGCACACCAATTCTGTGTATAGCATGTAAGGTTATTAGAGGAGCTGTTAATAATATTGCCAAGTTGGGCGAACTTATAATAATGTGTGCAGCTTCATAGTTAGTGCTCCACCAGATGGAGGCAAATTGAACATTAAAAGTTTATCTGGTGTAGGAGTAGGCAAAGGGCCAGAGAATTCGGTCTTGGCCTTGACTCACCTAAAGTCAATTGGATCAACCGTGGCTAATTTAGTTCAGTGTTCTTATATTGAAAAAAATTGTAAGAAAGACTGTCAGTACCCCCAAGGCAATAACTGGGTAGGGGAAACAGCCGCACACTTATGTCATCTGCACTATTGATATAAACAGAAGGACAAGATGAAGCGTGAGTGGCCTTCTAACTTTGGGCTAATTAACAGCTCGTTTCCATTTACCACTTTGGATGTTCATCGTGGAGGAATCGTCCAACATGATGAGCGTGAAAAGGCTTTAATTTGAGTTTCATCCAAAGTGTAACAGGTTTCAAGTTTTCAAATGAAGTAAGGTGAACGGAAATTAGTTGTTTTAAGTTCCCGTATTAGAAGACACGCACGGAAAGAATTGAAAAAAACCAATTGCAAAATTTTGAGTTGCAATTTACGAATTATTTATTTCTCGCAAAGCACAGTTTTCATGGATTGATACAAAAACTCGTAACTTGACATTGAAAACGGCGGAGAATACCAAATTCTGTTTGTTGAAATTTACGATTAGAAGTATCAATTCGAGCTTCTTTTATTTGTAGTGATTTGCGAGATTGTTTGGCGCAATTTACCACTCTAATAGGTCAATTTCTCAAACACCACTTCACAATCTCAAATTGCAAAAAATATTTGGTGATTTACCAACACTGAATGATGAATCAATAAAACCTTATAATAATTTAACACATGTAAATTGAAATCATAAATTGACGTAGAGAAATCGTAAATTACAAAATATTTTGTCTAATTTCCATGGAATGAACTACCTAATGTGTGGAATTTTTTTATGCACAGTCCATAGTCCATGTTCCTATCGAAATCCTTTTAAGTCCTTTCTCTTAATGGATGAATGTATGTTTGTGGTATTGCTAGACAGCTGCAATCATGAAGCCAAATCTTCATTGTGCACATTGCGTGTCGGTGCAGAGACAGGCAATCGGTATTCAATCTTTGCTTAAAGCAGTCGAGTTAAAGTTGTTTAAATATAACTAATTTTATGGATGGTGAGTGTACTAGGTACTAATTATAAAGCATTCTGGAATATATTTTGTACGTATATATATGTACATTGGGTTTTCATACAATTTATTTTAATTAGGAAAAACCTAGTAGGTACATACTTTAGGTTTCCTAAATTACTGAAAGTTAAGGAGAAATCCTACTGAGTGTATTGAAGAACACAAATTGAATTTTAACGACTGACACACAATGAATTTACTATCTGTAAGTGGCAGGTAATCCGTACTAACTACCTGGAAATATTTGTTATTCTGTTTCTTTTTAATGTACCAATATCTATAAATGCTTATTTAAAAAAAATTGATTTTATTCTTAATTGTTAAATACATATTTCATTTGCATTTACGGAGTCGCATACGTACTTTTTTTCCCCGTGCCGTATACCAAGGTACTTCTTTTCCTCTTTATTTTTCACCTCATCGCTTACTATGGACGCAGCTGCCACACTTGCAGTTTTTATTAAACATTTGTTTTTATATAATTTTTATTTATTTAAAAAAAAAATGTTCAATGCTCCGCCCGGGAAAGGCATAATTTGCAATTTGGAAGGCAATATAAATATTATATGTTAAGTGTAAGTTAAATAAAAATTTTGTATTTAAGATTTTCGCCAACGACCATACCACGCTGAAAAAATCGGTTCTCGTTCTCGACATATTGTTAAGTTTAGAGCGCTCGCTAAGAGCCAGTAAGCTGGAATAAGATAAATGTTTTGTATTAGATTTAAATTTAAAATTTTTAATTAGATTTAATCGTTTTTGTCTAGAATTTAAGATTAAAGAATGAATAAATAAAAATGAATTGAAAAAAAAAAATCGGTTCTCGTCCGATCACCGAAATTAAGCAGAGTCGGGCGCGGTTAGTACTTAGATGGCGGACCGCTTTGGAACACCGTGTGTTGTTGGCATATGCGCTCTTTTTGCCTTTATTCATCCATTTGTATTTCATCGTCTAACATTTTTCATTTCTATTTTTGTCACTTGTTTGAGGCCACTTTTTGCAACCTCTTTTCACCATAAATATACGTTTTAGAGCTTTAAATTTGGTCGATGTGCAACCAGTTGCGACCAATTATTTTTTGAAACCCTTTTTGGCTATAGCTGTCTGAAGAATTCTACCTGGAAAAACATATAATGACCTATTGAATAATTCCAAAAGCGCTGAAGTATGCATAAAAATCTTTATTTCAGAATTCTCCCTATTAGAAAAGAAGTATAAATTGGAATGGATTCTAAAATATGTAATCGAAAAGAATTTTAAAGGTTCGTATTAATGTCAAGTTCATCTAAATATTTTTTTTTGTATTTTAAATTTCATCATAGACCGAAAAACCACCCCAGACAAATCCCGTTGTCTCCGGACGATATGGCGCCGCATGATTTTCTTCGATATCAGGAGGAATACGACTATAAATATTATGTATTCGAAAATAAACTAAATAATACAACTATGAATTCTGATTTGTAAATTACTAGATATAAGTTGTAAATTAAGAATAAAGTTTTCTAATTTCACGACAAAACGTTTTCAATTTAATACGGTGATGCCTCAAATCACCACTCGAGAATCGTAAATTGCAAAATATGAATTGCAAAATGGCAAAAAGAAGTTTAAATTAACGATTAAAAATTTGTAAATTGCAACTACTGAAGTAGTAATACCCCTGTTAGTTCGCAAATCACCACTATTGATTTACAATTCAAGACTAAATGGTTGTAATTTGCTAAGGTAGGAAATCGTGATTTACAGTAGAAAAGTGGTAATTTACGAATTGTTTTTGCAATTCACAATCCATGTTAGTAATATCAAACTGATAACTATTTGTGTCAAATTGCGATATGTTATGGCAATATGTATTTCTCGTTTGATCGCATTATTGATAGTGAAAAGTGTTGATTCACGACTTTTGAGGGTCAATATCTTCACTTCGTACAATTTCTTAGCTAAGCTCTAAAACTAGACGAACTTTTCGTGATTCTGCGCTTATTTTTTCTTGATTTGATCTTAAAATTCTTTCCGTGCGGCATTTCCATTGCTTAAGGCATGCGACTCTATTCATTTGTGACTACCTCAGCAGCGGATCCTGTGAGTCCATTCTTTCAAGACATTTCTGACTGCGTCTGGATCGATTTAAAGAACGGTTTAAGCGATATTCGCTTTCAGGAGCTTGAATGGTTTGTTTATTGTCCTTATCGAAGAGCATTCCACAAGGAAAAGGCTAACGAGGAAAAATCCCAGTTCCGGGATTGTCAATCGAGACCAATAAGGTAGCTGTTAGCATACGATCACCAAACTCGGTCTCCAAAAAGTCGATTCTTTGGTGGGTTGTGTGCAACACTACTGAAATCAAAGATCGTTCAAGTCCGTGTCTTAGATTTCAGCTCAATTAAATCGGGTGATCATGGCTCTGTACCAGACACCGTTGACCGAAGTAGTATTTCACTTTGGGTCACAGCAGCCATATACTCGTTGGTAGGACGACCGAAGTCATGAGCGTTCTCCATAACCATACGTATCATTTACAGGCTTGCCAGATTTTTATAAGCCTATATCGTAATTTTTAGTTATTTTTACAAAAAAGTTATCGCAAAAATCGCAAAATGCTTAAATATAAAAAAAAAACACATCAAACTTGATTTCCACTTGATTGCTTCGTTTAAGCCAAAATAGTTCCTTTCAACAAAGGAACTGATTGGATAACACAGCAAGCACATTTAAAAAAGTTAAAGGGGAAGAAATAAAGGCAACGAGCTGTCAGTGCCAAAAAAATATATAATTCAAAAAGTAACGTTTGCTTGGACCGCCCTGTGTGTAAATCTTTAGTGTGCGACACTGACAAATTAACTTTTGATGAAGGAGTCGTTGGTCGTTCACCAAACCGGGTGAATGGGATGGATTTAGCCATAGAGAAGACACGGTGAAAAATAAACCAAATGCGGGCAATGGGGACCTTCATTTCAGTCTCAGTCTGGTTATAAACTCGAAATGAGCAGTGAAATTGTGTGTGAATGAAGAAGCCACAGAATTGGATGAAAATGCGTGAGCACGGATGATTGTTCGGATGAATTCACTCTGAGTGATTCAATTTAGATGTACAGGGGGAAGATTCCGTATATAACAATAATCGTCGGGTCGATATCGTTTTTGAAACTTTGATGACCATAAGAAGTTATATACGGCCCGAATTTGTTTCACTATCGTCAGCTTTCATTACATTTGTCTAAAATGAAATGGATTAAGGTCTCAAACTCGTAATTTTGGCACTAAGTTGCTTCTTTTGGAGGTCCATCGTTTCGACGATAATAGTCTGAAAAATTACTGAATGAGTGCCTTGGTCAAAAGTGACGAACATTTTTAAAAAAGTTTAGAAAAAGCATTACGAGGAGAAAAAAGTGTCCCCCATTAACACATTGACTGCCATGGCTATCATATATGCGTGGGCAGCATGGCTATCAAATATGCCAGATATGTTTTCACTTTAGGCTGTGGCATTCAAAAACCAAAAACGGTAGCCACTACGAACAAATCCGTATGAGAATAAATTGCTTGGCACCATACGATGAGATAAACATTTGTGGTTTGAGCAAATTTGGAATATTTAATGTTTTATACTCACAGTTTAGAGAAAACTAAAAGCAATTATAATTTTAGAAAAAGAACTCAATTTTATAAAGTACATAATTCATTTTTAAACTTTTTTATGTAATTTATAATTCAAGCTGATTTTATACATTTGAAAAGAGAAAAAGTAAGCAATAGTGAAAGAATTTGCACTAAAATTTCTTCATGTGCCATAGCTATCATATTTGATAGCCAGGACTAAATTAGTCCTAGACGTCAAGGATGCTTTGCCAATAAATAATATTGCATCCATTTATTGTTTTATTTGTCCAAAATTGTAAATAACGAATATTTTGCGTTGGCACCCCAAGAAATTTACCCAAAATTGCCTTGGCAGTCAATGTGTTAAAACGCATCGACATTATATAAAAGGCGGCACAAAAGTTGTCACCCGATGTTCTTTGGCTGCATTTATGATTGAAAAACTTTGGATCTGCTCTAAATTTGTTTCCATTAAGCCGGGAAAATGATCTCGGCTAAGTTACTGCCGCCGAAATTGATGACAATTCGAGCCCGATTTATGACATTTTCCATCACTCTTGCGAGAACTTTCGTCGATAAGTCTTCGCTTGAAAATTGCCTGACATAGCCTCGTGACTTAAAAAAAAAAAACTACCAAAAGAAGTCTGGAACGGTTAAATCAGGCGATCTTGCCGCCCAGTGCAAATCGCAAGAACGAGAGATTTAGCTTGCGCGTAGGTTACATAAAATTTGCCAAAAATTACAGCATCTTTCGAAATGGTGGTGACACACATATCGGCCGGTATCTCACGAATGAATGCATGGATGTTGGCTTCCAGTGCGTCAATCGAAGCGGGCTTGTCCCTATACACATTAGCCTTGGCATACCCCCACAAAAAATAATCTAATGGTGTCAAATCGCACGATCTAGGCGGCCAATTGACCGGCCCGAAACGTGAAATTAACTGTTCACCAAACTCGCCTCGCAATTGCGCCATTGTTTCGCGTGCTGTGTGGCATGTGGCACCGTCTTGTTGAAACCACATATCATGCAAGTCAAGAACTTCCATTTCGGGCAAAAAAAAGTTTGTTATCATCGCTCGGTAGAGTTCACCATTGACAGTAACGCTGCGATTCGCATCATCTTTGAAGAAATATGGCCCAATAATGCCGCCGGCCCATAAACCGCACCAAACAGTGGCTTTTTCGGGATGCATTGGTAGCTGTTGCAATGCTTCTGGCTGATCTTCACTCCAAATGCGGCAATTTTGCTTATTTACGTACCCATTCAACCAAAAATGAGCCTCATCGCTGAACACAATTTTTCGATAAAAAAGCGGATCCTCGGCCAGCTTTCCAAGAGCCCATTCACCAAAAATTCGGCGTTGTGGTAGGTCGGCTGGCTTTAGTTCTTGCACCAGCTGTATCTTAAAAGGCTTTACGCCCAAATCCTTCCGCAAAATTTTCCACGTAGTGCTGTAACAAAGGCCTAACTGCTGGGAACGGCGCCGAATCGACATTTCGCGGTCTTCTGTCACACTAGCTGATACGGCCGCAATATTTTCTTCACTACGCACAGTACGTAAACGTGTTGGTGGTTTAATGTCCAACAAAGTAAATTTGGTGCGAAATTTGGTCACAATCTTCCGAATAGACTGCTCAGAAGGTCGAGAATGCCGATCATAAAATGGAAGCAGCGCGCGATGAACATTTCGAACCGAGCACGAATTTTGATAGTAAAATTCAATAATTTGCAAGCGTTGTTCATTTGTAAGACGATCCATGGTTAAATTGCAAACCAAACTGAAGCTGTTTGACAGTGACACAAGGTACTAAACACACGTCAGCTGTCAAAACCAGTGTTGCCAAAACCAAACCAGCTAAAAAATCACCCTTTATACTTATGAGTTATAAATCCGAACTAATGTATCGTCATGTATTTTAATATTTACATTGAAGTTGAGAAGGCCATAAGAAACAGCTTGCAAAGAGTTTATCCAATGGTAAAGTGTACCTCATGTTGGTTTTATTATTGCCAAATTTTTAAGGAGAAACGCTTCAAAAATGTTATCTTTCGTCAGCTTCCTCCACAAAAGCAAGGAAGCGAATTGACAAAATTTTTTAATAGTTTAAACTCTCTGAATGGTTACTGAGTCGTATACACGTCTCAGGTAAGCAAAATCTAATATGCAATCGAAAGTGTCATAATGCCAAATGCTAGAATTTGGATTTATGACACTTTCACAAAGCGACATAAGGCCAAATTTCGAGATTTGGCCTTATGACGCTTGGGGTTATGTCACGGCACCTTTAAAAACGTGTCCAAAATTGATTATTTTCAAAAAGAAGATGTCCTGGTGTCTGCGTCTGTCCGAAAATTAACTGGATACTGTGGGTAGGGTACATGTAAATATCTTGCGTGCGAAACAAAAATAAACCCAACATCAAAACTCGCAGTTGAAAGGAATTGAAAACAACAGAAAAATGGTGAATTTCTTAGTTAAAACTAAACTACTGATGGACTGCTCGTGTTGCTGGTTTGAGCGAGTGCTTCTGGCATAGACATATCATACTGTGACATGCAATAATATTCAAAAAATCCAAAAAAATAATGTAAATGTGACAGAGTTCGGGAATACCACATTTTAACATTTGTAACATCGTAATACGAAGCTGTAAATAGTTCTGCTGTGGAGACTGTAAGGCAGTCGATTAGTAGTCGTTAAAGCGAAAAGAGCTCTAATAAACTAACAACTAAGCAGAACGGTGTCGTGTTTTTTTCTTTGCACTGGTGGCTTCGGTTCGATTTGCTATTTGGGTTGTTGCTCCGCTCGGTCATATTTCACACATTACTGAATGTAATTGGTTAGTTATTATATATTTTCAAAAGGCGAATAATTTGATTTGTTTGGTTAATAAAACTATCTCAAGGAGATGCCTATATACGAGAGATATTTTAGGACAAACATGGTTGTGGATTTTCCAATTTTGGATATCATTAACTTTGATTTTATGTGTAAATTTTTCTTAAATAACTGAAGAATATTTGTTCACAATGTTTTTATTTTCCCTACGTTGTTAATTTTTCATAAATATTTTAAGCACAAGTACACTTAATTATAAAAAAATGACTATCCACACTCAACGAATAATTTCAAATTTAACGGATAAAATTCTATCAACGCTGCCAGCAAATTTTCCTTTAGCGGAAGTGGCTCATATTTATTGCGAGTGTGTTGGTATATTTTAAGCTACGTGACATTTGTCAATACGAATTTGTTACATTGTTGCAGCATTGCCGTTTGGTACCTTTTTGAGATCCAGACCCCTGGCCCCCACTTTTTTAAAAATGATTAAAATGCACCATTTTTCAGTTTAAGTAAGATTTTATTCTTTATTGAGCAAAAAAGAATGCAAAAATATGAAAGTGTTTTTTTAAAGAATATATTTGTGGGTTTTTTTTTTGCCATATTAGTATTTTACATGAAGTCCCTTTTTTGCTCGGGATACTTTTTGAAATTTTTCAGTGGCAACGCTGCGTCGTGCTGAAGATGTACCGGTTTCGATAGAGAGGTCAGATGGGTCTCCTTTCCTTCAAAATGTTATAACATTCGGAAATGTTTCCCATGTTCTCCCAACAACCAAATTGCATGTTCGATTGTGTTGATTTTCATCTTCCAATTGATTCGCAGGTCCCATGCAGGTCTGTCAGAAATTCTGAGGGCGCTTTCTATTTGTGGAAATTATCAGTTTAGTTTTCTGGGTACACCATGTGACCTTGGTTTAGTCTCTTAAGGGCTTTGTCAAGTTTTTTATCAGCATAGACAGTAGTTCTGTCACCGCTGCATAAAACCCTTCCCCTTTTAGAGCAATGACCCAAAGCTCTTGACGAGTTCCATTGGAGAAGTCAGCTTCATTGTTCAATTATGCAGCATCATTAAGGAACTCCAATAAATACACAACTGAAATTACACAAGGTGACAGATTGAAAACACCACAGATTGCGCCCATCGCTCTTTTGTACGTGTGTCAAAAATGTTTGATTAATATTTGGCCTGGAGCAAGTCAAACATTACCCAAATGAAGTCATCATCATTCGAGACTGGGATAATTAATGATGCAGGAAAGGGAAATTCTTATCTATGGGAGAGTATAATCGAGGGTATTCCGCAGTTTGTGTACATAAATCGTACACAAACTTCCCGTAGTAATAACAAATCCAAAAGCTACTATCTGAACGAATGTATGCTGTTAATTTTGCATTGTATACTAGTTACTAGTGCGAAGTTTACATGTATTGCCTTTGGAAAGTACGCAATTATTGACATTCTGCCTGTTAAGATATGAATTAGGCACCCAGACAGTTGGGATGGGATAGAACCACAAAGCTAATGGAATTTATTAGGCACTGTCAGTCTTATTTGAAAACATTAATCACATGGAAATTTATCTCAGCGCATATTATGGTACCCATTTCGGAGAGGGTAATTAATTATGGATCAATCGGACGGTCCTTAGATGTATCGGCCTGCAAAGAGTACTCAAACGTTATCAGTAGCACGGGTTGTGTTGGAGTTGCTATTTATTCATATTTCCGCATATTTAATCATATGACCAGACCAGATGTGGTTCTCAATTGTAAGAAAGATGGATCTTCATTTTCAGCTTACTACAACATGAGAAGTTAACTTCAGCTGTCTTGGAAATTGAAGTTAACTCCTTATGAGGCTCAAGCTTATGAATGGAATGTATATTTATATAGATGGATTTGAAAAGAGGTTATATTCGAATGCTAATCGAGGGTTTCCCGTGTGCTATTGGACAAACGAGGCATTCTAGATGTTGGTATCATTGGAGGTCATCCACAGTTTATTTATTTGGCCATTTCCACGATTATAGCCCACGATATAACCAAACTAAAGGTCAACTTTTGCTTAGACATTCCACCCAGTTTTAAATGATGAAAAAGAGCTTAAATCATTAACCTAGAAAAAAGTTCTCGCTGCACACACCCCGAAAATGACAGCATATAAAATTCCTTATGGATAAACCGCGCTAAGGTTTAGTTCCTTCGAAGATGAGTTGCATGGGTAATGGGTATGGGACAGTGTTTTAATATCTTAGGAATTTATCCCTTTCTGTGGGAACTTCGATGTCCGAAAAGCCTTCCGTGGGATAAATTGAAAAAGGACCAAATCGTGGGAATTTAAAAAATTTAACAAAACAACATTCAAGCTATACATTTTTGGTGAAGTTCTATCAAAACACCTGGGCACTCATTCCGTAATTTTTCAGACGATTATCGTCGAAACGATAGACCTCCAAAATTAGCAACTAAGTGCCAAACTTGCGAGTTTGAGACCTATATCCAATTCATTTTCCACAAATGTGATGAAAGCTGACGATAGTGAAACAAATTCGGGCAGAATATAACTTCTTATGGTCATCAAAGTTTCAAAAACGATATCGTCCCGACGATTTTTGTTATACGGAATCTGCCTCCTGTGATTCATCACCATGATTATCAACACACTGAATGTCCATAAAAACCAGCTCAAGTAAATCGTCTTTTATAAACATTTTCTGGTACAAAAAAGTAATCATAGAAGTGTTGCAAACTGCGGTTTTTTTTACTAAAGGTTTAGTAACGTGATTTTCTTTCCGTGTAATACAAATTTAACTTTTAAAAACTGAATTTTGACGCAAAAAGGTATCGTAGGTTTTGAATTTGAGAATGGTGAAAAGGGAAAAATGACCACGCTTCGTGGGATAAATGAAGAGAGAGTGCTAACAACACTGGTATGAGGGTATGAGGTGACCATAAATGAGTTCTTTAACGATGGGCCTTACCGGCCTGGAAGCAGCGTTGCCGTTTGACCTTTTTAAACCTCAAACCCTGTGGACCCATTTTTTAAAAAAAATTATCGAATTATCGAACCCTTTTAAGTAAGATTTTATTATTTAATGGAAAAAAATAAGTTTTTTTGTAATGAATGCATTTGTTTTCTTTTTATTACAAATAAAAGGTTTTGCTGCTATTTTTTTGCTATATAAGTATTTTTTGTGGGGGCCCGTTTTTTGGCTAGGGCCCCTTTTAATTCCTCTTTTTGAGATTTTCATGCGGCAACGCTGCCTGGAAGACTTTTTAAACAGACCTTTCAAAGAACATACCTAATGGGTTATGAGTTTTATACAATTCTTTTGAGGGAACGATGTTAAAGACAGACCGTCGTCGCCTGAGAATTGTTTTGTTCCATACGCCGCTTTTGTCGTTTTTGAGTTATGAACGGATTCTATGGTAATGCTCCTTTAAAATCTGTTATTCGATTTGCTCTATGTCTTTGCAATCCCGAGATATCGAGCATCGATTTTGTCCCACATTAACCAAAATCAACAGTTTGAAGAATTGTTTTGTGCTATAAACCATTTTTTGGCGTTTGGGACAAATTTTCCATTAGTTCGTCGCTAAATTAAAAATTCATTGCGAGAATTGTTTTGTTCCACGTGCATTTCACGGCGAAAAGAGATAGAGAAAATATTAACAAAGTTGAGAATTGGTTTGTCCTACGTGGACTTGTGTTGTGCAAACGCAATACATAGTTGAAGATCAAAACCGATACCAAAAGAAAAGAAAGAAGATTTACAAGACTTGCTTCCGTTTATTTATAATATCGAGAAGCAATAATTAAAAACGCTGTTAAATCTTTAGAACCTAAAAGTCCGTTTATCTTTTATATATAATTCTACTGTACGTGTGTTGTGACTGAACTCCTCCTAAACGGCTGGACCGATTTGCATAAATTTTTTTGTATGCGTTTGGGTTGCGCCCCGGGTGGTTTAGATTTACAATTCGGTCCAATTGGACAATGGGGCGTGGTACCTCCCATACAAACCACAAATTAAAAATCTATTATTTCTGCTCCTGATAACGGTATTTGCACAAAATTTGGTACGTCGGTTTGGTGTGCATTTTTTAAGTGCTGCTGCAAATATGGGCGGGACGGGATTGTACAAAGGGCGTGGTACCTCCCATAAAAAAAAAAATAAGAATCCAATATTTCTGCTCCTGCTAATGGTTGGTATTTCGGTTGAGTGAACATATTTTAAGTTCTGCTGCAAATATAGGCGGGATTTGATAAAGACGCGTGGTACCTCCCATACAAATCTTCTTTTTTATGTATATAATTCTACTGTACGTGTGTATGTCACTGAATAAATTTTTTTTGGTCATCGAGCTTATTTGTTTGCTTTTATTTTTTGACATCTCACAAATTCGTTCTCAATCGTTCAAACAAAAGTAAATTTTAATTTACGCAATAGTGGTTTGTTTTATTTCGCGAATTGCAAGACAACGAGTGTGGTGTCATTGAAGACAACACAAACTTGAATCAAGCAACAACTACGGCCACACGTAGGTATTCTAATTTAAGTGTTTTGCATTAAGTGCGTTTCGTTATTTTCATATTTAAATTTTTTTTTATCTTTGGATATTTTTGGTGTCGCATTTTCAGTGAATATTAAGTGTATTACATTCACATATAAGTTACGTAACTGAAACAATGCCACGTCTTCGTGGACTAGGGGGAAATATTGGTCGACGGACTATCCATTCACAATTACAGCACAACCATCGGTTAAATACATCGGCACAAGATCAATTGACGGACAATGGAAATGTAATAAATCCGACTGCAATCACACGTGCTAATGAAAGTCAAGAGCACCGCAATGAACGCCTTCGAGCTAATGCATTGACACAAAGACTGGCCCGTCAACGAGTCACCGACACATTCAGAACACGTGAACAACAGCGTTTGCAAGTATAATATAAAAATAAGTCGGATTGTGTTTGAATTGATGTTCTCTTAATGCGTGAACGGATTTTGTTTCTGGAAACTTTAAATGAAAGGTGACGTCAATACCAAGGTTTGTATGTATATAAGGCATTTGTATGTGTATTGGTTATACGAGTCATAGGCATTTTAGCGAACATACTTTAAATGAAATTTTGTGGATATGTTAAAGATACGATCGTTTTGGTGGCCAGCCGACAGGTGACAGGTGGTAGTCAATCTCCGAAACCACTCAACTGATTTCAATGGAATTTTGTGGATGGGTATGTTAGGTTCCACCTAGGAAGATGGTATAGTTTTGGACCCGTTGGGTGGCGCTGCTGTCGAACGATCAAGAAGCCAGAAATCTATGAATTCGTTTCTAAGCATTGAACTCAATTTAATTCCAAGGGAGTTTCATTCGTTCAACAGAGAGGTTCAACTATCAAAAGGGATGTTAATAGTTTAATAAATTTTAGGCGGTTCGAAGTTCGCCGAGTCAGCTAGTATAATAGAAAATGTCAGTTAAACTTATTGAACTGCTTTAATTTTATTTGTTTTATTGTATTTTGTTAATAAAAACTTTGTTACTAAAAAAGTTGAAATCTTTCTTCTTTTTAAATTTAAGCATCCAACTCCATGTTTTCTTGCCCTTCAGATATTTTGGATGAGAATTGCTTTGTGCCACATCCATTTTTTTGTGTTCCACGTGTATGAAAAAAAAAAGGTTTAAAATATAGGAGGTGGGACACAAGTCAAAAAAGTAGACTTTTACGTTAATTAAAATACTTCTAAAATTGGTAGGTGAACTCTTTATAAGACTAACTTCAAGCTAAAAAAATAAAAAAATAAAAGTCCTATTACACAGTTTCGGGGTACCAAGTACGCAAAACTTTAAATGCGTTTTTCTCGGATAAGTGCCAATGGCGTATGGAACAAACTAATTCTCGGGCGACGAGACTACAAATCTTTGTTACCGATCGTTATATATAGAACGGGGCTGCCACTATTATAGGCCTGGCGCTGTGTAACTCGCCTTCAAAGGTGTTTTTAAAGGCGGCTCTGAAATCGACGATAGATGGTGAGCTGCCTCCAGTTGTGACCAAGTTGGTTAAGGTGGCTCTACAAGTCCTAATTGACACCACCCGACTTTTGCAGACGGTTTTTTCTCTTTTCCGAGTTATCTGATAATAGTCTATCCCGGACACTTTTCGACCCTCACCCTCCAGAGATAATAAAATTGAAAGGGATCGCTAGGAAAATCGTCTCGTATAGATCGCAAGTATAATTGTGGTTTGTGGCCGTCACCCAGATGGTCATAGTGCCTCGGTGGTTGGTGTTTAGTGCGTGCTGGACTACCTTCTAGGGTGTCTTAGTTTCAATAATCGGACGATATGAAGCTCGCCAATGCCTGACAAACAGTATTTAACAGTAAGGTGAATTTGGTAGCGTTGACAATCAACGATGCACTTTACAAAGTTCAACGTGTCCCTATCTCAGATGTTGTTGTTTACAAATAACATTTTTGTTAAACTTTCCCCGCTTTTGGGCATGGGCACAAATCCTCATTCTTTGGTCCTTCACGTGGGCGCCCGCCTGAAAATGGCTAGCCAGTCAACTGGTTAGTGTCAGCCAAGGATTTACGCTAACGTCTCAATCGTTTGTCGTGATCCATTTAGTTTGGGGTAGGAGTAAACCTTCAAATCCAACCTAATTCCAGTGGTGGTGTGAGCAGATAGCAAACCGTACCCAAGGATGAAAGGCTGGGGGTAAAACCAGTCGCGTACGAGCTCCCTCAGACGCCATGGCGAGGGTCTGTTGTATTTAGCCCTGCCCAGGTATGGCGGCGCTGCCTGGGTCGACCTTGTTTTTTCCGGCCTTACTCGTGGGAACAAAATGAACAAAAACTTAAACAAAAATAAATTAAAATACACAAAAAAAGGAATTATTCCAGGAAGGGAGGGTGCAGACTCCACAAAGCCGGCGATGGAGCTAGGAGAGGATTCTTATGAATCTGAACCACAGTCTTCCATCTCCGGCCTGGAGAGGGAACTTGAGGAGGTGTTGCTAGCTAGTGACAGTGAGGATGCAGATTGCACACTCACTGACGCTAACGTAGCAGGAAGTGAGGTGGCTAGTACTCTCACTTCCGTAGATAGGATATGCGATGGGACGGCTGGTACGCCCATCAGAAAAGAACAGGGTAAAGGTGAGTTGGCTGGTACACTCATCCTAGTAAATAGGGATAGCAATGAGGTGGCTGGTACTCTCATTGATGTCCCTAAGGGCAAAAAACAGACGAAGGGGACGGGAGGCGCAGAAGGCAAGTACTCTGCTGCTTCCGGATCCCCCGCAGTCGAAAAAGCAGGGACGAACAAAAATGCACACCAGCTGAACAAGCTTCTGATGCGCAATGCCCGACGCAAAGTCGAGAGTGCGAAGCGCAAAGTAGAGCAGTTCAGGGGGTGTGACATCAGCTCGCTTAGCGCCTGGGATAGGCAGCAGCTTGAACGGGCCAAGGAAACCATGGCCGCCGAGGCTGCCAAAAAAATCGACAGCCGCAGCGGTCCAAGCTAGGGGAAAAATAATGGCGTCCACTAGTGGAATAGCACCGGCCACATCAAATCAGGGTAAGAAGGATGTGGAGGGGTCCGTGTCTGGAGGGGTCAGGGAGTCCCTGCAAAGCAAGAGGGGCAGATCCGACGATGTCGTTGAGCCGAGTGCGGCAAAAAAGGTGAAGGCTGGTACTTCGCCCGTGGTGCACCCGGTTTATGACGCGAAGGACGAGCTCCTCGTAGCTATAGTAAACGAGCAGGAGCCGAGCGGACGCCTGACCATGGAACAGTGGTTAACTGTCGAGGAGAAGTTCCAGGACGCTCTGTGGAAGAAATTGTCTTCAACGGAGGGCGGTGACCTTCTTTTTGACGGCGCTGGATGGGATGGCGGTCGCAAGGTTGTAGCTTGTGGAAACAGGGAGTCCGTTGGCTTCCTCAGGGAGTTTGTGCTGGGGGTTGGCGAGGTGTGGAGCGGGGCTCAACTTAAATGCGTGACTGTGGCGGAGCTGGCAAGGTACTCTCCGCCCAAAGCATGGGTATGGGTTCCGTTGCCATACACGTATCCCGACAAACTACTCGGCCTTCTCCACATCCAGAATAGGGAACTCAAGGCCGACTCATGGAAGGTCATAAAAACAGGGCCTAGAAGGCAATTTGGTCAACACTTCCTGCTGAGCCTGAACAAGGAATCGCTCCAACCCCTTGAAAAGACCAAGGGGATGGTGCGATATAGCATGGGGAAGGTTATGGTCAAGATCGTGACCAAGGGAGCGGAGGTGGAAGAACCCCAAAATGATGGAGACGATGCAGATAAACCTGCATCACAGTAGGGCTGCGACGGCGTGCTTGATCAACTACATAATCAAGCATGACGTTTCAGCCGTACTGATACAAGAGCCCTGGATCAACAAAAATAATCGCATCCAGGGGCTCTCCATAAGGGATTACACGCTTTACTTCAAAGCTAACGAAGGTAAACTTAGGACTTGCATCCTACTAAAAAACAATATAAGGGCATTTCTTTTGAATAATTTCAGTGACGGAGATCTAACCGCAATTTCCTGCGAAAAACAGGGAAGCAAACCGGTGTGCCTGATATCTGCCTACCTTCCGTATGAGTCGATGACGGTGCCTTCCGATAACTTAAGGCAGCTGATGGCCAGGGATAAATGGCTCTTCGTCCTAGGATGCGATGCTAATGCGCATCACACGCAGTGGGGTAGCAGCGATACTAACACAAGGGGTGAGTGTCTTTTTGATTTCATCTTATCGACCAAACTCACTATATGTAACAAGGGAAACGCCCCAACTTTTGTGGTACGGAACAGACAGGAGGTGTTAGACATCACTCTCGCATCCTATACTGATTCCCTCACAATCGAGAAATGGAGGGTACTAGAAGAGGCATCCCTATCGGATCATAGGTGGATTCGCTTTCAGATAAGCTTCCGCGGATCGACCACGAATACTTATCGAAACCCCAGGAATGCCGACTGGAATAGGTACGAATCCATAATTAGGCATCAGCTAGGAAATTGGGTACCATGTCTTGACACTTCAATAGATTTAGACAAGGCAGTAGATAACTTAGGCAAAATTATGAGGGTGGCTTACGAACAAGTTTGCCCGCTCAGGAAACCAACCAAGAGGTCCCAGCCTCAGTGGTGGAACAAGGAGTTAGACTCCAAAAGAAGGCAGGTTAGACATTTCTACAATAGGGCCAAAGTTGTAGGGGACGACATCACATGGGATCTGTACATAGAAAGCAAGAAACAGTTTAAATACCTGATTAGGCAATCTAAGAGAAAATCTTGGAAGCTTTTCTGCGAAGCGATAGCAGATACTAGCGAGACTTCCAGACTCCGCAAAATACTGGCCAAGGACACGGCCGTCCCTAGCTTCATCAAGAAATCGGACGGTTCGTGGGCCGAAAGCAGCGAGGAGGTTCTGGAATCACTTGTGGAAGCCCACTTTCCAGGAAATAGCGCGCCAATGTCTCCGTTACCTAACGATCATAGCATTAGCGCAGGGATAGACGAAAGGGTGGATAAGAACATCATCACTGGAAAAAAACTGCGTTGGGCCATCAAGTCCTTCGCCCCGTTCAAAGCACCTGGCCCTGATGGCATTCTGCCAGTTATGCTTCAAAGGGTGCCAGGTACAGTCACAAATATTATCGGAAATATTTTTATACACTGCCTGAGATTAGGCTATATACCTAGGGCATGGAGAGAAGTACGAGTGGTTTTCATTCCTAAAGCAGGGAAACCAAGTCATACTTCAGCGAAAGATTTCAGACCTATTAGTCTATCGTCATTTCTCCTCAAGACACTTGAAAGGCTTATCGACATTCACATAAGAAGCAAGTGTTGCAGCGGAACTCTAAGTAATGCTCAGCATGCATACTTAAAAGGTAAATCAGTAGAGACGGCTCTACACGAAGTAGTAGGTAAAATAGAGAGCAGCCTCCACCAGAAAGAATTTGCACTAGCTGCCTTTTTGGACATTGAGGGAGCCTTTAATAATGTCAGCAGGGATGCAATCAAAAATGCTTTGGTAAAGGTCAATGTCGAACAGCGCATTACCAATTGGCTATGCGAAATGCTCTCGACGAGAAACATCAATTCCACACTCGGAAATAGTTCAATAAGAAAATCTGTCACTAGAGGCACTCCCCAAGGCGGAGTTATCTCCCCCCTTCTCTGGGTGCTGGTCATAGATGACATACTCAAAGAACTAAATAAGGCAGGATTCAGCGTCACTGCCTACGCAGATGACGTAGTCATCATTGTTCAAGGAAAATTCCTTAATACGTTAAGTGAACTTATGGAAGCAGCCCTCAACAGGCTCAGAACATGGGCCGAAGGGTGTGGACTACGAGTCAACCCGGAGAAAACCGAACTCGTACTATTTAGTACAAAATACAAGATACCGCCATTCAGGCTACCCAGACTTGCTGGGGTAGAACTTTCCCTTTCGGAGAGCGCAAAATATCTTGGTACGGTATTAGACAGGAAACTAAATTGGAAACTTAACGTTCAGGAAAGAGTCCAAAAGGCTCAAAACGCTCTCTTCATCTGTAAGAGGACAGCAGGAAAGAAATGGGGCATTAGGCCATCAATGTTGTATTGGCTATACATAATGGTAGTAAGGCCCATAGTTACATATGGGGCTCTTGTCTGGTGGAAAGCCGCAAACAAGAGGTATGTACGGGATATGTTGACCAGGGTACAAAGAACAGCCTGCATTGCCGTTACGGGTGCTCTACGTACCACACCAACGGCTGCACTGGAAGCATTCTTGCATCTTTTACCACTGGATCTACAATTACAATTTAATGCAGGTAATAGTGCGCTACGGCTCACTAACGCAGGGCTATTTAAAAACAATAGGATAGGACACAGCACTATCTTAAAGGAATCTTTCTCCGAAATCCCGGAAAAAGCGGATGAACTTCTTGGTACAGTTGATTTCGACACTCCATACAATGTGTCGTACCCGGACAGACAAGATTGGCATAGGAAGCTAGTCTCGAAGGAAGATGAGACCTCAGTATATACTGACGGCTCTAAAACCAGGGAGGGTACGGGGTCAGGTATATACTCCAGCGAGTTGGACCTAGAGATGGCCCTGAGACTCCCGGACACATGCAGTGTATTCCAGGCAGAGATTCTGGCTGTACTCAAAGCTGCGGAGGAACTTGAGATGAGATCGATATCCAACAAAGATATCGCCATCTACATTGATAGCCAGGCTGCGCTCAAAGCGCTAGAATCACATACCACCAAATCTGAACTAGTCAGGAATTGCCGCACAATGCTTAAGGCAATATGTTTGCAGAACCGTGTCAGATTGTGTTGGGTGCCTGGGCATTGCGATATCGAGGGTAACGAGAAAGCCGACGTTCTGGCTAAGGAAGGGGCGGAGCTCCCACTAAACACAATGATCATGGGTATCAGACCACCTATGGCTGTTGCTAAAAAGGCTATCTTCGAGAAAACCTCTAATAAAGCAGCCACAAGATGGTCACAACTAGAAGGGCATAGGGTCTCAAAGGCACTCTGGCCCGTACTAAATAGGAAAAAATCTGAAAAACTACTAAATCTCAGTAGAACAAAGTTAAGATCAACGGTAGGAATACTCTCTGGACACTGCCTTCTAAGGAAGCATGCCATGAGACTAGGCTTATCTAACACGGATATATGCAGGTACTGTGAGGACCTACAAGCCACGGAAGATGTCTCCCACCTTCTGTGCGAGTGTCAAGCAATTGCACGGTGTAGAAGGAAGCACCTAGGCAGGTACTTCTTTGACAACTTGGAAGAGGTCGGTTCGTCCAACAATATCGGGACAATAATTAAATTCTGTAGGGAAATTGACTGCTTGGGCGATTTGGTTTAGGTTTTTGACCGTAATGGTTCCCTGGGGATGGCGATGGGCCCGTATTGGTGCCTGGTCCTTTTGTGATGATCTCACAACCCCGCTCAACCTAACCTAACCTAACCTTCCCCGCTTTAAGGCGGTTTTCCTACAGCTCAGTTTTATATTAGCTGTAATTTCACTGCGTATAGCTAAAGGAAATTTTCCGATTTCAGACAGGTAAAATTACATAGAGCTCAATGTTATAGAACTCGTGACTTTTTTTAACTCGAAATTTCAAACTGCACTCTAATTGCAAACAGTAGTCGACTCACGGTTAGTAGATAACAGTATTTTTGATATAAAGCGTCAGGAAGCACACCGTTTGCTCTTGCTTTCGAACCTTGCGCACCCAAAGATATCCCACTTCAAACAAGGTTTCTAATTGCAGCAAGGTGTTTGACCTTGGTCGTTTCTTTATTTCCAGTCTACTGTCATATGCTTGCATTAATTCAAACGGAGAAAGTGTGTCTAAATGTGAAGCAATTTCCCAAATGTTTGCCAGTGTGTTTGCTTTTGCGAATCGTCGTTTGAATCCACAACAAAGTAGAGCTCGTGTTTAAATATTTTATGGTTATTTTATCGACCTTAGGCACTTTAATGTCTAATATGCCAAGGGCTTGTCGCTGATTGCTGTTCCCCTTGGAGAGCTTTAGCTTGGCTTTAATAGCCTTCCAACTGTGTCGTTTTTAGTGACTCTTCTTCGTCTGTAGCAGAGCTATTTCAATGCCACCACTTATCTTCTTGTTCGGGATAATTAACTTTTGTTACGAGGATAGAGGATGGTGACGTGATTCATAAAAATATTTGCCCAGCCCTTCCAGTCACAAGATGCAGAGTGTTTTCGCTGCTCGAAGGCGCTGAGATAATAAAATAAATTTAAACTGTAAGTAGCAGTGATGCCATTTCTTTGGATTTAAAACAAATTTCGTTACTTGTACAGTGAATGTGCACAAACTAATTCATATTTTTTATACTTTGTAAACTTTAAAAATAATGCGCCGTACTATCACTAATTTAAGTCTCGACTTTAAATTTACGGAAGCTCACAATTCCGAAATTTGTATCGAAAATGTTGCCACTGTGAACTAACAAAATTTAGAGTCGAAACTAAAAAAAAATTATTGGTAAGAGCCAATGAGGCACCAACATTTTTTGGACTTCAAGTGCCCATTCCGATTTTCAACCACTTAATGAGCTATTTTCCGGATGAACGTTTTCTTGATTACAAAAATGTTTTTCTTCACTACATCTGTGGAAACTGAAAATGCCTCAGACTTTATAAACATCAGCTCAACAACTTTAAACTTCAGCTCAAGTATTGAGGGTTTATGTTGTTTTAAGTTCTATATTTTCATTTTGTAACACGGTGATTTTAGATAAGCAATCTTGATTTATTCTTTTTAGTTGTTGTATTTCATTGTAAACCATTTCAATTGTTATGTTTTCATTTGTTTGTTTTTCATTTTCTTTTTGAGTGTTCATTTGATTCGTATGAGAAACCGGGAGAGGACTATTATCGGCACTAAAAGAGTTTCTTCGCGATGTAGTGCATTTAGAGCACCTCCAAATTTTGCGGTTTTTTTTTCATATACTCGAGATCAGGGACTAACACATTCACACACTTCGCATGAAAAAGTTTATTGCAATCGTTACATTCGATTTTAATGTCACTGCGTTCAACTTTTTTTCCACAGAGACAAATCATTTTGTATTTTGTTATGTACTTCAAAGTGAAGAGTTAAGTTTAAATAAACGATATATGGTAGTTTGTGAATGATTGTGAGGAACTGATTTACGTTTTAATTTTTATTTTTTAAGCTATTCTCAATACATGTGTACCCCACAACAAGCACGAGAAAACTCTTACTTACTATTACATTAGTAAGTTAAGTCTTATTTATTTTATTTTATGAAGTAGTCGTTGTTTAACTACTTAAAGACTGACAAAGTTCCTACAAACCTAATGTACCAAATTGAATATTTTAAAAGACATATGTTTTGAAAATGTTTTATCAACATTTCCAGATTTTTAGTAAATTTTATCTTGGTTTGGTAACTTTATTTTCCATTTTTGGTAGCTAATTTTGTTTGCAAATGGCAACCGTGCCCACGCCTACCATTGTGCACAAGGCCTAGCTGCTTACGTGACATGTGTAGTTAACAACGAGGCTTGTCCGCACATTTGCTTAATTTTAAAACAATGCCCCGATAATGCTCTTGAGGAAGTTTATGGATCCACTTCAGTTTTGAAACGAAGCTAAGTCCAATGCAAAAAATCCCTTCCAAGTTCCATTCAAGCAGCAATACTAAAATACAGCTTCCTTAAATTGGTACCCCGCATATACGAGGGAAGCTTTAATTTTGCTTTCCGGATCAGCTGGGCAACAGCGAATGGAAATTAGATTTAAAGCTAATTTCGTCTGGCAAACTTTCGCATTGCTGTGAAAAAGAGATTTGAGTGCACGCCTGCACGGTCGCATTTTGGCTGACCAACAGTTTCTATTTTCAAAATGCAAACAAGAAGAAAAAAAAATAACAAAATAAACACTGCCCTACATGAGGAATCTCGATATTTTCGGACGGATGTTTTAGTTTTTTGCCGAAATGCACTTCGGCCGGATTGCGTTTGAATTCGAGTGCGGCGGTGTTTAAAAAAAAAAAAAACAGATTTATTGAACTTTAGTGCTATGGCATTGAGGCGTGAATTTCATTTTATTTATTCGGTTGCAATCGTTTGCCTATTGCGGCATGCTGCTGACGCTAATGGACAAAAAACAAACGTCGGTTGGTATATATGGCTATACTAGTCCAAGCAAATGCAAATCTGTGTTAAGTAATCACGCGCGGATGCAGTTCCGTAATTAGCTTAGCGCCGAACGATGAAAAGTTTAATTTAAAAAAATTTCTTTTGCGGAAAGTTATTTTTTATTGCTTTTATTTTGGACTTCTGTATTCAGGAGGGACGGCTGTTCGCCATTCAAATAGAACGAGTTTATTTAGTTCTCTTTAAATTACACGAATGGTCCTTGTGCAATGTGCAACGCAGGCAATAAAATTGAAAAGTTTTAATTCACGCAAGTCCTACTTGAAATGCATAATCCGAGGGATTTATTCTTCGCTTTATGAAATTGTTTCGCAAACTTTTACTTGGCAACTTATTCTGCATCGGTGCATTTCATTTATTCCGCTATTGTGTACAAGAGTACAAACTTGTACAGTTGTGTACTTATCTGGTGAATTTATATTTATAAATGATATGGCGCGTTCGTTCGGCGCTGTGTGGGGTTAATAAAAGAATTGCGCTTGTTCCGTTGGAACTTAAATCTTATAATAAAACGTAAACGAATAAATATGCAGACAGAAAGCAGGAGAAAGAGAACTCGTTTTGTTACGGTGTCGTTGGATATGCATTCAATGTTTTTGATTCTGTTTACACGAAGTAAGGTATCGCCTCGGCGTTGTTGCACCTAGTTCGTTTTTCGTTTGTTGATTTTGTTATTTGTTAAAATTTGTAAAGGGCCCGTTGCCTGTTTCCGTTACGGCAGCGTATTCAACTGACACACTCCAACTTAAAGAAGGTGACCAACAAAAGAAGAGCGCCGGATGAAAAAAGGACCCCCACTTCGATCTGAATATTCTTCTTTCACTGTTATTTATTACCGATATAATTATTGTAATTCAAATTCAGGTAAAAACAAATACTTTCGAACTCAACCAAATTGGATAAACAATGCTTAATTGTAGCAAAATCGTTATACATTTTTAAATGGAGTCCGTTTTCACTGATTTTTGAAAAGATGAGTCCGGAGTACAGGCGTTCAAAAACGAGTTCGAATTACTCTTCTAAAGCGTCCCGAAGGTAACGCTGCCAACAACAACGAGCAATTCATGCGTCGTTGCGGCGGATTAAGTTGGTCTTTGTACTCTTCTGTCTTTTGAATCCGTTGGCAGTTTTTACATGTTAAGAGCAGTGTTGTTAGCACTCTCTCTTCATTTATCCCACGAAGCTTCGTCATTTTTCCCTTTTTCCCCTTTCACCATACTCAAATTCCCTTTTAGAAACCCACGATACTTTTTTGCGTCAAAATCCAGTTTTTAAAAGTTAAATTTGTATTACACGGAAAGAAAATCACTTTACTAAACCTTTAGTAAAAAAAACCGCAGTTTGCAACACTTCTATGATTACTTTTTTGTACCAGAAAATGTTTATAAAAGACGATTTACTTGAGCTGTTTTTTATGGACATTCAGTGTGTTGATAATCGTGGTGAAATACAGCAATACAGGGTAGGCGTTCTGTAAGGCGAAACGTTCAAACGTTTTCGTGTGCACGAAGAATTTTGCTTGCGTAACGTAGGGCAAATCATTCGTGCGCACGAAAACGTTTGATTGTTTCGCCTTACAGAATCTGACCCCAGGTGTTTTGATAGAACTTCACCAAAAATGTATAGCTTGAATGTTGTTTTGTTAAATTTTTGAAGTTCCCACGATTTGGTGCTTTTTCAATTTATCCCACGGAAGGCTTTTCGGACATCGAAATTCCCACAAAAAGGGATAAATTCCTACGATATTAAAACACTGATTAAGAGTCATTTGCAAAAATATTAAGAGAAAAAGAGCAACTGTCAGTGAAACGATCGTTGACCGGCTTCAGATGCGTTCATTGATGGAAACTTTGACTTGCATACTCTTTGTAGAATAATACTGCAAAAAAATGGTTTGGCAACGGATATGTGATGGATTTTATAGGACTTTTTCTTCCGTTAAATTAGTTACAAATGGCGGATACGTCGACGCAACGGACAGTGATCTATGGCGCAGGGACTTAAGTCCAAGAGACATTGGTTCCCTACTTCGGTGGGACAAAAGTTTAAAATTTGATTGTGGAATTACGTCCCACCAGAGATGGGACATAATTCCAACATTCTGTTAGTAGAAGGATGTCCAAGATCCACGTTTTTTTTTACAAAGAAAGTATTAAAATAAATCTAACATTCTTAACACAATTGCTGTCATATATAACAAATTAATATTTATTTTAACCAAAAAGAAACAAACAGCGTATCGCCCAATACTCCTAAATAAACAAGAATTGTTGAACTATTTTTCGATATGCAAAAAGGCCAATAAGAAAAATTGTAAAATTGCCCAAAAGGCCTAGCTTCTCACAACCATTCGTTTCTTGTTTTTCATTTTTGGGACGAATAGAAGGGATCTAAAATTGTATGCCGGGTCCAAACGGCTAATTGAGAAGCTCCTTCATGACAGTTATACTCTCGGACGATTGTCAGACGTTCGCGAGAGGTGGCGCTGCGGAAAAAAACCATAAGTTGGAATTTGGGTTTTTTTCGGGATTCGAACCTGGGACCCCACGCTTAGTAGTCCAACACACTTACCACTACGCCACAGCGCCTACAAAATGAGAGATACTTTGTTTTTGATTTACAAAGGGCCTTACCAATGAACATTTTTAGTTTCGACTCTAAATTTCAGTAGTTCACAGTGGCTACATTTTCCATACAAATTTCGTATGTAAGTCGTAAGTAAGTAAATTGAAAGTCGAGACTAAAATTGGTTATTAGTACGGCTCAAAATATTGGCGCAAATTTTTGCATTTATTTTTCCAAATTTTCGAGCTAAAATTTAATATAATATCTTCCCAAAAAACTTTTTGTTTTTGATTTACAGAATTTGAGAAAATAAAAGCCAAGAACTAGCCCTTAATAATGTTTTGCGTTGATTTGCATTTAAAGCAATTTGATTCTACTATTTACTATAAGACAGATAGAATCGAGTACGCGACGTTAGACTCAGGCCTCTGTAGTTTGCTTGCCTAAGGTGGTCTCCTTGCTACTGGCCCAGGCAAACGATGAGATTCCAAGCGTTCTGTGCCTAACAGCGAAACGTACGTAGACCAACGTTAGTCCTCAATCGACATTATGGGGCCTGCAGAAAAAGCTTTTCCATATTCTCAAGACTGACTGTCTTTTAGAAGGCTTCCGTAGTTACCTAGAAGTTTCTTTGTCATGCCTTGAGATATCAGCGAAACAAAGTACAATTTTGTATTCATTAGCTTTCCCAATTTTGCTTTCCCAATTTTTTTGTTTTCATGAGCGATACTAAAGTCGAATCCCTTTGCTAGATTTGACAGTCATCTGTCAGTTGCAACAAACTAGGCAAAACATTTTTATAAAAAGAAAGTACTCTGCTATCTTCCGTTTACGGGTCCAAAACTTTGCCAAGTTCTAATAAACTTTTCGACTCGCAAAAAAAAATTTTATAAAATATTGTAAAATATTACTAATTATACAGAAGTAAACAAATACTTCCTTAACAGGACTGATATTTGAGACAACAAACCCGGACATGGAAAAGCTGTTCCAAAAAGCAATTGACGACGCCAATGAAGCCAACGACGACATAAAACTGTCCGCTGTAACGGCTGGCATAAGCCCCGGCAATGCATTTGCCACTTCAAAAAAACTCTGCAAAATGCTAAGAGTAGGTTCGACCTGTGTAGTATAAAAAAAGAAATTGATTTTCCAATTTAGCAAACATCCAACAGTCCAGCGTTGTTGCGGTTTTTGGCCCACCCTCGGCAGTGCCCGCGGCACACGCCATGAGCATTTGTGACGCCAAAGAGATGCCGTTTATGGACATCCGGTGGGACTTCACCACACAATTGCCAACCATAAACCTCCACCCGCACCCAACTCAACTGGCAGTACTTTTGAAGGATTTAGTCACAACGCTGGGATGGCAAGGATTCACGATTCTCTATGAAACTGGTATGCAGAATGGTTGCGCGTCTATACCAGACTGACTGGTAGATTCTCTTTCCAGGTGAATATCTGGCGATTGTCAACGAATTACTTCAGCTATATGGAACAGATGGTCCGACCGTGACAGTGCGTCGCTACGAGCTCGATATTCAGGGCAACTACCGCAATGTGTTGCGCCGAGTAAAAAAGTCGGGCGAGACATCGTTTGTGGTTGTGGGATCAATTGAAACGCTACCGGAGCTCTTCAAACAGGTGCGATTAGAATCGGTCTTTTGCTGTCTTTTGTTTTACTCTTGCAATTTGCAGGCACAACAAGTGGGCCTCATGACTGGCGCGTACAGGTATGTGGTTGGGAATCTGGACTTGCAAACAATTGACGTGGAACCATATCAGCATGGAGATGCCAACATCACAGGCATTCGGTTGGTTTCGCCACAAAATCAACGGGTCGCTGATATTCTGAAGTCTTTCGATGAGGGTGTGGAGGACCCGTTTCAAAACGGTTATACCTACATATATCCGTTTAAGGCTTAGTGGTATGTTTTGAATAAATTGTTTTGTTGCAGTGACCTGCCCGATGAGTGTAAATATGGCTCTCGTCTATGATGGGGTGCAGTTGTTGGCTGAAACCTTTAAGCACGTTACGTTTCGACCGGTCCAACTTAATTGTAACGATGACAGCAGTTGGGACAAGGGTTACACTCTGATAAATTATATGAAATCGGTGAGTTACCTGGTTTATTAAAGTTTTTCCAACTATAAGCAGTTTGCTCAGCTTCTAGTGGGCATTCGGGTCTAAAAATACAAAATCAGCTTAAGTTATTTAAAATTTAGCCTTAGATTACCAAACTCCAGGAGGACTGCATTGTCATCTAGTCACGTTATTATGTTGTATCGATTCATACTTTCAAAAAATGTGCTTTGGTATCGGGCTAATAGGAAGAAGTAAATTAAAATAAAGTGCACGACTGGGTCGAACGAAACTTTCTCGTTCATCAAAAGTTTGATTGGTTGTTTTCTTACTTTATTAAGTAGGTGGGTAAAAATCTGAGAACCGATGCTAGATAAAAGAAACGGTGCAGAGAATATATTTTGGGTTATTCACCTGATAGGCTGTACATAAATATAAACAAGTTATTGTTCGGAATGTAAGCATTACTTGGTTTTTAGGGTTTTATCGAAATCGAAAATGGGGTTTTCGAGATATGAGCAGTTTTTAAAGTGAGCGTTTCGAATTGAAAATTAAGGACGCAATAATTTTGATAACATCAATTTTACTCTGAGTTTGAATTTTGGTCAAAATCATGCCGTTTTGAGGTTAACCTTTAGAGCACCGAGTTAATTTGGGACCTTAGAGACGGAGTGGGGTACCATAGGTCTCCCCTTAATTAAAGCGACGATTTAACTGTATTTAAGTTTATTTTATTATTGGTTATAGCTTGAATACATTAACAAATTTCGTTTGGTGCAAAAATCTTTGACTATTTGCCATTTTTATCTATAAAAACAGTAAAAAAAAAATCTCTTTAAGTACCAAGTGGGGTAACTTGGGTCCCCCTTACCTTGTAATTTCTTTTTAGTACTTGAAAAACTTGCAAAACTGTAAGATCACGTTAAATTTATATTTTGTATGGGAAAAAACTCGACTACCTAAAAAAAGAATTAAAAACAGTTGTTATTAAACGAAGTATGGACAAAAACGGGGTCGTGGGGGACCCAAAGTCCCCCACTCGGTGCTCAAATTATAGGGAAAACTATATTTTTCAAAAATCCATTTTACGATAAAACAGAGAAAAACTGAGCTTTTCATTAAGTTAGAAATGATCATATTTATTACCTTAGAAATTAATTTTTGTTACAATCGTATGAACCGTTTTCGAGATATGTCCAAATTTCAAAAGTACCGTTTTTTTAGCGGAATGCTGAGTATGCAGTTTGTTTACCTCACCTACTTAAGCTTAAATATCAATTTTTTATTGAAATCGTTAGAGCCGTTTTCGAACAAATCAAACCGGTATGAAAATTTTGTATTGGAAGTACCATTAATATTGAGGTTACCATGCAAAAAAAAACGGTCCCGAACTTTAAGCCCCCGAACTTTAAATCCGAAGTTTGAACGAAATCAGTTCAGCCGCTTAGGCTATAGGCCTCCGGACATAGAGACAGACAGACAGACGGACAGAATTTTGGGACCCACTTTTTTGAGTTCGCCATCATCGTAATGTCAGAATTGATTAACATCTCGAGTTCGAAATTTTGTACGAATAATATCTTTCTCTTACTACGTAATGGAAAAAGTTAAAAATATGCAACGGAAGTTAGCAGTCTCTTTAAAAAAAGAAACGCGATAAGTTGAAGCTCCTGCAATTTTAGGTATTCGTTGTATTTTGGAATTTGGTTTTTTCTTCGTATCGGAAAATCAAAGAAATGCGATTCGGTTCCAGGGGATTCGCATTTCGTTCATTTCGAGTTCCCCTAAGAAATATTTTGTTCGCCGGCAAGTTTACCTGAGAATCGTATGCATTTTTCGTGCGAAATGGTTGACGTCGAGGCGAAAGTCGTTGGACCAATAGCCGACCAAATACGAACCTCTAGAAGAACCTTCTTGAAGAAGAATATGCAAATTTACGGAGGTGAATTATGCGAACTCATAAATGCAGAGCATACGAAATATAGCTCACAGCTTTCTTTCTATACGAGACTTAGAGCAGGCAAATGGGTTACTTGTACTGACAAAATCAGGTTTATTATATTTATGTGTCAGATTTTTTATCAGATGTGTCAGACGATTAATAAAACCCATTTTTTTTTTAGTTACATATTATCAAAAACAAAAGGAAGGAAGGAGCTAAAAAAAAATGCCAAGGCCACTTTCTGACTCTTTTCCTTATTCAAAATGTAACGACATTCGCCATACATTCTTCTAGAGCAACGCGGTCGTCGATCATAAGTTTCAGGTTCACATGTTCAACTTTTCCAAACAAAGATAATAGAGTAAGGATTTTGAATAGACTCTATAATCCAAGCTATTTGATTAGTCTACGGCAACCCTCACCCAACCTCTATTTCTTAGGCAACTGTCATACCAAATCAACGGCACGCATGTGCTTCGACTTTTTGTCTTCAAAACATTTTCATAGCATTTCTCTTGCAGCTATCGATAACTGGAATAACTGGTGAAATAAAATTCGATAATCAGGGCTTACGGATGGACTTTGAACTGGAAGTCATCGAACTGACAACCACAGGTATATCAGACATTGGCACTTGGTCTTCATCAAGTGGATTTACAATCAATCGAAAGCCACCGATATATTCCATAGAGCCGGATCAACGGTCGTTGGTTAATAAGAGCTTTGTTGTAATCACAGCTTTGGTGAGTACGCAGAAGCGAAATAGATGAGAATTTAAAATCTACTATTACGTCATAGAGCGATCCATACGGCATGCTTAAGGAGACATCTGTCAAATTGGAAGGCAACGAACAGTTCGAGGGATTCGGAATCGATCTCATTATGGAGTTGGGAAACAAACTTGGCTTCAATTATACATTTCGACTTCAAGAGGACAATAAATATGGATCTCTCGATCCAGTTACTGGAAAATGGAACGGAATGCTGTTAGAGGTTATGGAGGGTGTAAGTATAATTTTTTTTATCTAAGTGAGTATGTAAGTAAGCAAGGTACAAGAAAAAATTTGATGTGGCCATTCCTTCCAGGCTTCCTGTCTGCTCTCAAAGCAACCTCAGTTTTTCCTTACATTATAATTAAAGGTATTTTTAATGAGGACAATTCTTTTAAAAACTAGCTTTGTATATACTCACTTGAAAGCGGTTTCAATTTTCTGACCTATATGCAAAACTGGTGTTTTGAAAATGACTGCGCCTTTGTTTTCTACTGGAGTTGCCAAAAAAGTTACCTAAAAAAAAACTGCCTGTGTCTCGACAACCTTTTTGGTTTTAATAATAAAATTTAAAATCAAAGTAAAGCCTTGTAAACAATTTTCGAACTCGTTCTTTCGCAGAATAAATGTCATTTCCTAGTGCGGTGTCGTATGTCCATTAGATAATTTTTCGATCAAACAGTCAAAATTGTCACCTTTGTTCACATAGCGCCGTATTCAATTGGGTTCTCGACTTTAAATTTACAGAAGCTTGCAATCGTTGCCCGAGAACTGGTTTGACGTACACGCCATTTTTACGTTTTTGGGAAACCGCATTATTTGAAGGTGAATTTTTTAATATTTATTTTAAATTTTACTTGAAATATCCACTTTCTAGTGACAGTATTAGAAAAACAATCTGTTTCACTTTTTTAATTTTTAAAATATTTGCTCAATACTGTTTTGAAGTGTAACATGCACAATATAACACACTTTTTTCTTGCTCTTTCATACACGTACGTCAAAAAACAGCTCCTATACTAGATTACAGTATGCCTATAATAAATAAAAAACAAGTTAAATTAGCGATAGGGGTGCTCCAAAATCTTACAATGAACAAAATCAAAAACAAATTTATAGAAATATTGTATTTTCTGTTTTTTTTACAAAAAAAAATCGTGTCCTGGGCGTTTTATAACAGCTAACCTTACATTTTTTTTAATGGTTATCTCACAGCTTTAAAAGTATGTTGGTTCCAATTTTCTTTTTTATGGCAAACCAAACCACTAAAAAAAAATAATTTGTCATTATTATGACGGGATAAATTCATGTCGCTTTCAATAAATGTGAACTGGTTTATGGAAGTGGTTAAGAAAGTGTGCTTTTTAGAATATTTTGTTTAAATAATACGAAAAATAAAATATGCGGGCCATTTCTTGTTGGCCCCGGTCCAAGGGCCAAAGTAAAAAACAGAGGGCCAAACGGCCCGATCGGGCACATTGTGGCAACGCTGAGTTGGCGGGTGTTTGGGGGCATTTGCGGGGCCTGGCTACCCAATCTTCTATTTAAGGATCTCTTTCTTATGGCCTCCATTGATCTCCATTTTCATGCTTCAACAAATAAAAAACAAAAAAACTTACCGGATGCATCAATCAATCGGAAATTCAGACTCATATTGTGATTTGTGTAAAAAAAATATTTTTAATTGTATGTTAAAACAGTGCGGAATATAGTTTTACATTTATTTGATGTTTGATGGAAACCATTAAACACAAACAAAATATTGTAACATACAAAATTCCGCTTACGTCAAACCAATAACCAAATTTGCCAATTTTGGTGGATATACCTACGTCAAAAGTGACACTAGATTTCTCTGGATTGGACAGAGATAGGGCGTCCATATACCTCAAAAGAAAAAAGAGGACATACTTTACAATCAAAAAAAAAGGGGACAGAAAAAGAGCCATACGAAAAAAGAATGTTTCAAGTGGATCGCTGACAGAAAAGCGGACGTGTTCTTTTTAAAAGAGATGTTCTGGAAACCGTAGATAGAGATATACCCAAATATATGACATATTCGGAAAGAGCGGACGTGAAAACATGAGTCTACATTCACAGCTCAAAAAGAACATTTTGGCGTATACGTCAAACCAATTCTTGGGGGAAATTTGTGTGAAAAATTTTAAAGTTGAAACTAAGAATGTTTATTGGTAAGGCCCATAAACTCTAAAGATAAATCGGATCTACTTGTTTCTGACGAAAGACAATTGCCGTGTTATTCATCACAACCTTTTTATATTAACCGAATATTAACCAATAATTTTATAAGTGATTTGGCACAATATTTAGAGTTTCATATTGAGAGTGTTCTAATTCAATAAATAAATGAGATTCCCAATTTACGAATTCTTTTATGTATTAATACTTCTCAAATGGAGGGGGGGAAATATATACGAGAAATCGTTGCAATATTCTGCATATAGTCTTAATAGTTCATAACGAAATGAAGACAAAGATAGATGAATAAAATAAAATTAAAACACAGCTATGCTCAGGTTGCAGAATAGCTTCCCAAAATAAATATTTTACCTATACTAGGTAGGTATACCTTTGGCTTTACTGGGAAGTGAAAGATGATTATTGAAAGGCTTAAGACTTGCACAAAAATGGTAGTGAAAATACCATTTTTATTTCTTCATATTTTCCTTTAATAAAAATATACTGTCAAATATTCTACCACAAATATTTTTGCGCTACGATTTTATAAAAATTAAAAAAATCCCACGATACTGCAACACTGTCTTACAATACTGTCTTACCATAGCATAGCTAACAATGAAATTTGCTGACCAAACAAACATTCAGAGTCTTATTTGAGTCATACACAAATTTATACACTTTGTTTTATCGGGTATCGCTTGTAAATTTGTAATACACCTAGGTCTATAATTAAACAAAATCCCCAATCAAACTAGCAAATAACGAGAAAGAAACGTGCGACCCAGTCGTGCACTTTCTTCGATTTCGCACCTAGTTTTGTACAACTTGCGTCTCTTATTGCAAAAAAACGGATTTAACTCTTTCGCCTTCGATTAGATGTAATTTAATTGCAAAGAAAACATTACAGGAAAGATAATCAAAATTCAATAGATTTGAGTTTAAATGCACCGGAAAAACGCCGCCCAAAGGTTGGTAGCACTGGCCCAGCAACATTGAATTTCAGAACGTCGATATCGCTGATGTGCTTCAAAATGGTCAGCCATTTAAAAGGTTCGTTCGGGTACTTTTTTGCAAACGTAAAATTACTAACAATTTGCTAAGACACTGTGCGAATGCGACCACGTACTGAGAAAATTGAAAAAAATAAGAGAGAAATCCATCTCCCCTCTTTTAATTTTTTCGTAATATCCTACTCGCCGAATTTCGACTTACTAGGTCTGTTTCTTTACTTTTGTAGCAAGAATGGAAAAGACTGTCAAAATGGCAGTGGTGGGGATGAATTCTCTCACAGAGAGAGACACTTACGAAAAAGTTAGGGAACGCGAATCTATACGAAAATGACAGATACATATTTCAAAAATTCAAAAAGATGCACGAAAAGTCGGTAAAATATAGTAAAAAATCGAAGAATTTGCTAATTTACAAACAAAATTAGTTGATTCATCTACCTAGCGATGAAAGTGATTCGCAATTAATCGAACTTCTTCTTCAAGAATCCGAGTATATGGAAGAGTTTGTACTGATTGAACTAAAAGCATTCGAGAAGAGGAAAAAACGACACGGCATTAAAATGTACGAGGAGACTGTCCTTTCTTACTCCTTACAGAATTTCATCGCCACTTTCTAAAAGAATCTAAGGAGAACTTTCAATTTTATTTTTCCGCCTGTTGATACCACTTATCAAGAAATCAAAACAAATTACAAATAGGACAACAAATTTCAAATCCGCTGTTAATTTTAAGGTGACGGACAGCTTTTTCAATTCTTACACCAAGAAATTTGTGGCGCACTGTCATAAGTCCACAGGCCAAAAGTCCACAATGGACTTTTGACCCACCCAGGTAAGCCAAAAGTTCACAATAATTTGGGCCATAGGTTAACAATTTTAAAATGGATGTAAGCCATAAGTCCACAATTATCCATATGACTAAAAAATAAATTAAAACAACTCCAAAAGTGGGAGGACTAAAAACTTATTGAAAATGTTGTAAAACTTTTTCTCTTTCCGCAAAATTTGTAAAATGTTGGGAATTTTCGAAGCCTTTCTCTTTATAACACGGCAGTAGTGAAACCAGCACCCTCGTATTTCGGCAGCTGGAAAAACTTTCCTCAACCCCTTTCTTAAAGCTTGCTCAAAATCCAAAGTAAATGAAGCACCACAAAATTTAAATAAATTTGCTTCAATGTACTGAAAAGTCTTCAGACTTCTTACTCATGAGTATGAAGAGAAAAGGATAAACCAATAATTGATAAATGAATGTATAAAGTAGCAATTATAGTATTTTATTTAAACAGGAAAAGTTTTTCAAAAACTTTTCAAAATAACTTTTTATAAATTTTTGGAACAATTTACAAAGTTATTTTTAAAAATTCACGCGAACTTTTTGAAAAACTTTTCGTGTTTAAATACAATTTCTCAACTTCTTGTATGCTTGTGTAATTTGTTTACATTTTGTGTCAATCCGCTCCTAAAATATTGTTCAAGAGACACATTATAGTCTAAGAGAGAATCAAAGAAAACAGTTTAATTTTGTTTTATTTTAAATTATGAGAATTGTGGACTTATGACCCACGATAGTGAGCTATAAGACCACAATGAGTGAGTTAAAAGTCCACAAGAATTTTGTGTGAACTTTTGGCTCACCTGGGTGATTTGTGGACTTATAACCTACCTAGGTGGGTCAAAAGTTCATTGTGGACTTTTGGCCTGTGGACCTATGACCCTGCGCCGAAATTTGTTGAGTAAAAATTCGTAAGATTCTCAGTGGAGGGGTGATATTTTGCTCTCTCGATGACGCTCTCTTTTACGAAATTTTCGAGTTAAGAAACGGCATTTAGTTCTAAAAATTCGTAAGATTTAAAAGTAAAGGAGCAGACCTACTGAAAAATTAAAAATTAAAACTGACAACTAAGTGACAGCTCAAAAGTTTGACAAGTAAAACTCTATTTATTTTCGTCTTCAACGATGTCGGAGGAAGAAGTTGTAACCGAATATTTTCCTAGAACATATTAGCGCATTCAAAATGGAAAGTTTAATAGGTATTTAGCTTAAAAAAAATGCAATTCCAACTTATTTTGTAGACGCTGCATTTTACGATAATGTCAAAATGACATTTCTTAAACTTTTTGCAAGAAAACTGGTCACGTACTTCTCTTGAAATTGAGAGATTTCTCTTTCGATTTTTGATATTTGACGTTTTTCATTTTTCTGTGCTGAAAGTACACGAATGAGCCTAAAGCTTGTGGTTATATTTGTTTTTGATGTTGTGGCAATCTGTTTCTCGCTTAAGTCACAGATGAATTAAATCCTTTCAGTTCGCCTTTCTCCGACTTTTTTCTGTCAGACAGACCTTCGCATTGTATTTGTTAGATATTCGACAGACAGCAGCATGTATGGTTGAAATTGAGAGATTTCTCTCTTGATTTGACAGGTTTCATTTGAATGCACCCAAACGGACACGGACCTAATAATTCATTCATCTCGATAATTGAAATGTCAGTGGCTATCAACCAGCCCATGACATGAAAATGTACATCATTCAAAAAAGGAAACAAAGGTATTGATGCTACCAACCAACATCCCTGCAAACGACGGTGGTAGCCCTAGCCACATTATCCACTGATTGATAATAGACGGTAGTAAAACGAAAATTATGGCTGGCCTATCATTTGACGATAAATTTGTTCATCCCACGCAGCGTATTGACAGCAATACAATTTATTGTTCAGTTCTCGTCTATTTCATCCCTAGCATAGCGCTTCAATTAGGGGCTGCGATGCGGCCCACCCAAAGCATCCACCTTTGACCCGTAACAACCCATCAATCATAAAAGTCGGTCATGTATGCAGCCATTCATTTTCGTTTACGCGGCCCCACAATGCCCAGCCCGTCTGTTAATCAGTTATGATAGTAACTACCGGAGGAGTCTGCCGTTATCATTGGATGAATTTAGCCCCCAGGCCGACTTATAAGACGAACGATTTTCCGGTCCACAAATCAAAAATGTTTAATGCGCCGTGAGATAATTTAGCAAATTTATTTCATTATATTCCCCAGAGAGCCGACTTGGGCATCACCGATTTAACGATGACTTCTGACCGCGAGAGTGCTGTCGACTTTACAATTCCATTCATGAACTTGGGTAAGATCTAGCTAAAAGTGTGGCTGTGCTAATAAATTTATTTTGCAGGAATTGCCATTCTATATCGAAAGCCAGTCAAGGAACCGCCGAAACTGTTCTCGTTTATGTCACCGTTTTCGGGCGAAGTGTGGCTGTGGCTGGGAATGGGATACTTGGGAGTGTCGCTGAGTCTTTTTATACTTGGACGACTGTCTCCTGCCGAGTGGGACAATCCCTATCCGTGCATTGAAGAGCCAACCGAACTGGAGAATCAATTTAGTTTTGCCAACTCGTTGTGGTTCACCATTGGTGCTCTGTTGCAGCAGGGCACGGAAATCGCTCCGAAGTATTTTTTAGTTGTGCATGTCCAAAAAGAGAGGTAATATATTTTTATTTTTTTTCATTTTCAGAGCTGCATCAACTAGGGCGGTTGCGTCGTTTTGGTGGTTTTTCACGTTGATCCTTGTGTCATCGTACACTGCCAATTTGGCCGCCTTTCTGACTGTGGAGTCCTTGAGTACGCCCATTGAAAACGCCGAAGATCTTGCAGCTGGGAAAGGAGACGTCAAATATGGTGCCAAGCATGGTGGGAGTACGTTCACATTTTTTCAGGTAATTTTAAGTAGCTGACTTTTAATGTGCGTTGTCTTCTTTTGATGGTGTGTTCGGATATAAAATATCCAAGGACTATATTAAAGTCAGAAGTATATGGATTGGCTTATCGGTCTTCTCGAAGAGCTTGTTAAAACTATCGTTTTTCTGGCCACGGATGCTACAGCATAAATAAGATTTTTGTTGCAGATGAGGCCTTTTGAAGGCATTTTACTTAGGTCTGCTTCTTACGACAATATCTCAACCAAGTTAGCCTTATATTTTTTTTTATGAAACCAGTTTCCATAGGCTCACCTTTTGGCAGAATCCATATAATTCGCCATAAGAACTAAACCTCTTTTTTGATCACTGATAAGTCCATTTGCCAGCAGCTTTGACAACCTAAAAAGGGTAATCTGATATCGGGTCCTATCTTAAGTAGGTTCCAGCCATAGAAATGTCCGGCTATATCAATGACATCATAGATGGTTGCGTTTTTAGAAGGCTATTAGGAGATATACCATTTCCAGTGTTCCCAGACTTTGAAAACATTTTTCCCCTTTTTTAGCAAATTCGAAAAAAATTCCAAGTAGATTTCTTATAAATCTGTGCGTTCCGTAACTGTCAGACAACGCACGGCCCAAACCACTAAACGTTGGGGTATGTCGTCGAGGCTTCCTGCCATATAAAGAGGGACTTTTTCGTCACTCCCAGACTGATAGTCTAATAGTGACTTAAAACTTTTCACGTTTATAAAGATGAAAACATTTTAATACGTGTACCTTGCCTTTTTCAAAATGACCCCTCTTCCCCCTTTTGGAGGGCTAAAATATTAAACATTTGTTTCTCTCTTAAGGACTTAAACTTTCTAGGGGATTGGCAGATTTACGAAGTGATACAGAGTAGAAAATCAAAGCAGGAAATTTAGGTAATCTTGGATAACATTTTCTCGGATTTACTTATTTGAAATAACTTTTTATATCGTAAATTGACATGAAAACTTACGAATATATATAAAAATTGAAATTATTTAATATTCAAATGAAGGCAAGACTGAGGATTGATCGACGGTTCCCTTCGAAAAACACTGACCCCTATTCGTATAATTGAGGCCCCCTGCCTTTTATTGACGAAATGGAGACTGAAAGCCCTTTCAGCATGATTCTAAACAGCATGCTAGCCTAATATGACTTGCATTCAATGTTGCCGCAGTTTTTTTTTAAAGTGTAGGTAACCATTTTTTTCAAAAAGTGTAACAAATTGAAAAAAATGGAACAAACTGGAACAAATTTAAAATTTTATAATTTTACAAAAAAAAAATACAGTCGAACTTCGATAACTCGAATAAAATTGGTTGGCAATAGCGCGAACACTAAAATTTGCATGTAATTTGTATTTGATAACTCGAACTTCTATAACTCGAATGTCTTGATAACTCGAAGAGATTATTTGGCGTCACCTTCGATAAGTCGAATTCTAAAGGGGGAAATCCCAAATTCTGAAGGGGAATTCCCTAATTCTGCGTGTTTTAACAAGTTCGTTTTATAATGCATCGCTTTCTTGAATGTTCCTTATATTTACATACCGTGTAGAAAATCGTAATTTTCGTATGTGTGAGTAAACATTTTCAAATTTCTTCCAGGTTGCTATATTTTTTTGAATTATTGAAAAAAATAAGAGGAAGACAAAACAAAACACAGCGTTGAAGATTCGTATAAACAGTGGAGTGTGTAGATATTGTTAGTTGTTTAGAGAAAGTTCATTACATTTGTTAACGTTGATATGTCGGTAAAGCGTACGTTAAAAACATCTCTTGAAGAAAAATTTAAACATATAACATATATGTACATATTTATATCAATTTTGTATTTTACTTGATAACTCGAATTTTTTTTTGTGGCAAGTGGTGGTTCGAGTTATCGAAGTTCGACTGTACTTATTGACCTACCTGTCCATTTTGTGTTTAACAAATAAAAAAACACAAAATTACTGACCATCGAAGTAAATTTCAATTTCTATTTCACAAACTTTATTTACCACGATCCACAAGATGTAGAAGGTAAACAGGAGACAGAAAAATATTGTTGTATTTTCTCGTTTCCTCCCATTCCTGCTCCCACTCCCAGCTCGACGTTTTGCAAAATTACAAAACCAATCCAATCCAATCCATCAGTTCTTGAGCTCGCCTGGTACAAAAACGGCTCTAAGATAGAGTCGGGGACTGGATCTGAATATTTTCTTTCTATGCTTTTCAAGAGCTTGTCTCCTATCGATCCCAATGAAGTCTGGGGTCAGATTATGAAAGGCGAAACGATCAAACGTTTTCGTGCGCACGAATGATTTGCCCTATGTTACACAAGCAAATTTCATCGTCCACACGAAAACGTTTGAACGTTTCGCATTATAGAATGCCGACTCTAACTTAAGTCAACTGGACCAGGCAATTCTTCCCCAGAAAATCCTGTTCCCTCATAAATCTAGACAAGAATAACCAAGGAAATCCTGACAGGAATAATCATGGGATAATGCCTCATGAAAAAACATCTTCACCGCATTGGCGTCTCACCGGACCCTACATGCAGGCAGACTCTGTCTTGAAAGTGACGAATCATCTCTCTGGCTCTATTTCGACTTAGAAAAAAAAATATCCTTCTCGTTAGGCATATTTTTTCTACTTGTTCCTTCAGCAAACGACCAGAAAAGATCATTGTCTTCCTGAATGTCTCCGGAGTGAAAAAAATGGCACTAGAACCTTACCCAGGGAAGGCACAAAAGGCTTCTTTCAAGGAGGCCTGTGGGCCAGAACCCCATAAGTCCCTCCCGACTAATATTCTTTCTATCCAGTACTATTTGCAGAGCATTTGTGACAAAAAAAAATACTCAAATGAAGCCTTACTAGTGGCTTGAAATTTGCAGAACGCTTTTCTAGCAGTTTTTAGAACATGTTTCAAAAGCTTTGAAGTTTTAAGAAGCTGTTTAATCGGAGCCTGTTATCTGGAAATTATTCTTGTAATAAAACGAAGTATTTAAGAAAATCGTCAGCTAGAATCGTATCAAGAAGTATCCTAATTTTGTTGAACTTTGTCCCTCGTTCTCCCTTTTTCAGTAAAAAAAAAAAGCAATCTGAGGTCAGATCACTGAAGTTGAGCTAATAACATTTACTGAACAGCGTCCCCTTTTCAGTTATTTCAATATTGTTAACCGATCTTCTCTTCGGTTTAAGCTTCGAACCCTCCTTCTAGACTACGAAATGACCTACCCGGTTTGTTCTCTAGCTAAAGTACTCCACTCTTTTAGGATGCAAAATTTCCGACCTACCAGAAAATGTATGAATTCATGAAGGACAACCCGCAATATATGACCTCATCGAATGCAGAAGGGGTCAGCCGTGTGGAAAACGAGAACTATGCCTTCCTAATGGAGTCGACCAGTATTGAGTACATAATCGAGCGGAAGTGCAGTCTCACACAAGTCGGCAGCCTGCTAGACGAGAAGGGCTATGGAATTGCCATGCGCAAAAGTATGTCAAGATCGTTCTAATACCCCAAATTCATTCTGCTCTGATATCTTTACAGACAGCCCCTACCGGGACATACTTAGTCAGGCTGTTCTCGAGCTACAGGAACAGGGCGTTCTATCGAAGATGAAGACAAAGTGGTGGAAGGAAAAACGCGGAGGAGGCGCATGTTCGGTAAGACTTTCCCACCCTTCTTATTATGTGAACAAACTTCTTAGGAACGGAATTGCCGAAAGTATAATAACAATTTAAGGACACCGGCGGCGAAGGAGGTGCACTCGCCTTAGAAATTTCAAATTTAGGCGGAGTGTATCTAGTTTTAATCGTAGGATCGTTCTTTGCTGTATTTGTATCCACTTTGGAGATGGTCCTTGGCGTTAAGGATCGGTGCGATGAGAACAAGGTATATGCCCCCAGACGGTATCCCTCGCGCACATCAACGACTCAAAATTGTCCACTCTATTTTATGCACCGCATCTACCACGCGTAAAATTGTGTTCCTTATTCCGTGTGGCTTTTCAGTGATTTATTTTTTGGTTATTTAGAACTACACTCTCCCAGCTTGGGTGTACTGTACAATGTACATATATCCTTAAACAGACATAATTTGCTTTATATCATTTCCATATTTCCATTTCCCGAATGAACACAAATTACAAAATTAACCTACTAGCAAGGAGATGGTAGCGATAAGGCCGAAGAATTGGGAATGGCTAATTTGGGAGGTGTGTACCTGGTCCTGTTTGTTGGTAGTATCTTTGCAAGTTTCTATGGATTTTGCGAATGGCTTTTGAGTGTATATTTCACAACCCGGCGCAACAAGGTACCTATAAACAAATCTTTCACGCATCAGCTTTTCTCTCTCATTTCCTTTGCATATTTACATCCCTAGGCGTTTTTTATTTTGACCACGATTTACAACAACAGTTGGATCTCGTATTAGTGTGGTAAACCATGCGAATCAATGATATTTAAAGATCATGTCGGTGAAATAAAAAACGCCAATTATCGTTTTGAGATTAGTGGGCTAAAGGATTTCGTTTCATCTGTATAGGTACCGTTCAAGGAGGAACTTATCGACGAACTACGGTTTATTATGCAATGTTCGGGAAACACGAAGGCTGTCAAGTATCCAAAGACCTCCAGGAGTTCCAGTTCTAGTTCGACATCGAAAAGATCATCAGTGACTATTGACTCGATTCCGACCGAAAATTTGGACGACAGCAAGACGCAGAACAATCACAGTGAGCACGTCAAGAGTCACAAGTAGATTGGGTTTTTTTAGTTTTGATGACAGAAATTGCTCTTAGGATTGGGAGTACTAGAGTCGTTGCTACAATAAAAATAGTTTGATACTGTACATTTGTTTTTACTTTTTGTTAAAGGATACTTTCTTAAAAGTAGTATGAGGAATATAAAACAATTACTACCGCCACCTCTGCGTTTTTAACTTCTTTAACTTGTAAGGTATGGCAGATATCGTCAAATTCTGTCAAATCGTCAGCACAGAAACAAGTGTGACAAATAAATAGCCGCAAATATCTTAGCCAGATTGCGAGGCAAAGCTAGACCGGAAAAAAGTTCCATTGCCACACTAAGAGGCGGCAGAAGCTGCAGGGATGATTAGGAGGAGGAGATACTAAATAATTGACCAAGCTAGATCTTTACATCACCACGAACTTAACGATCTCAACCAGTGGCGTAGCGTGGGCTGGGGCCGCCAGGGGCAGACCCAATTTATGCCGCCCCTAGTAATTTTTTCACACACCATAAAAAAAGAAAATGTCGTCTATGGTTTCAAGCAAAGCATTTTTGTCAACTGTTTTTCGTACTACATTCAAGCTAGTAAAGGAAAAATGAAGCCGCAAAATTAAAATTTTCCCATATTGGTTACTCTCTGATTTCCCAATCTCTAAGCGGATAAAAATTACTTACCTAAGGATATCAAATAAACAACGGAAATTCCCAATAAACTTCAATTTTTTTCTTGAGCTGCTGAAATTTTTTTAATCTAATTACACTAATTATATTGCATTAATTTAAATTTTGAAACTATTTACATTAAATTCATTTTTTATTAAATAATTGAGTTTATCAACAAATAAATAAATAATTTCATAATTAAAAATATTTTTTTAAATAAAAGGATGAAAGCATTTAATTTATTTTTTTATTTTTTACAAGATTTACAAGAAACTTTTTTATTTTTATTTATTTATTCACAGACAACTTCTTTAGAATTTAGTTTCTACTTTTCATCAGGGCAAAATCTCTTATTATTCTTACATAACCTTAGAGTAAGAGTGCGCACTGTGGACCTTAAATGATTTTTAATAACCTTCAATTGTGAGAAACTCCTCCCGCACACTACACACACAAGACACAACTTCTTGCGAGAAAAGAGAAAAATAGTATTTTTTTCGAATGCAGATATTGTGTACAGGGATCCCAGATAAAAAAAAATCCCATTTTCTTCCCCAAAAACAAAAACCCTTATTTAAGTTTTATTTTAACATTTTATGTTTTATTTAAATATCTTAGAATTAAGCAAACAAAAAAATATTAGTCAGTCTTATGAAATAGTAATAAAAAACAGAAATAAAAATTACATAACCATGTAGTTATTAATTTTAAAATCACATATTTTATGTTTAAATTAACAAATAGGTATATTTCAAAATATATGAATGAAGCTTGAAGCTTGTACATTGCACTATTGGGAAGTCTTAAGCAGCCTTTTTCTATTTCCCCTTTTTAGATTTTTTTCCCCCAAAAAATCTCTTCCGCCTTTTGTTAAAAGAAATCGACAAAATTGCCGACTTTCCCCCCAATCTGGGATCACTGGTTATGTACTGTGTTATAATTTTTTGTGTGTGCTATAAGGGTTGCCATTTCTGATAAAATGTAGTTGCATACTAGGGAGTAGCGTTCATTGGATTTTGTTGTTAAGCAACACAGGAAATGTAAGCTTTGTAAATAAATTCGTTGGACTGGAAAAAAACTGTGAGCCGCATGGGATGCCTGGCAGATGTGAAACATCGAAATTATTTTATACAAGTAAGGCTAGGAGCGCACATTCGATTTTTTTGTCTCAGCGATAGAAAAAAAACTACCATGCACGCAATTGTGGTCTTCTGTCGCACGATTATTTAGTCGGAAAAAATAGAACATACTGCTTTTAATGTCAATACACACATATGCGACCAAATAATCGCTACGGCTAACAAACTGCAGATTGTTCTGTAGCAAAATAAACTGTATCATATGGGTGATCATAAACTCGCGCGCACTTGCGACTTGCGACCAGTTTGTTGACTAAAATTATGCAGTTTGCATAATGTCTAACAAGTCTTCTATTCAAAGTCGCAAGTGTGATGAGATTCATGCTAATCCATATGTTCCATTTTAATGCGCGGCAAAAAATCGTTTCTAAAAATGGAGCTTGCTGCATTTCTTTAATCGCTGCGGTTAGTTGCATATGTGTGCATTCATTTATAAAACAATGGGTCTCATATTTTGCGACTAAATTATGATGCGATAGAAAGCCGCAAGTGCGTGCATAACCACATCTTGTTGCGACAACGATTTCTTAATCGCAACGATTTAAATCGCAAGTGTGTGTATATTGCTTGAAGTTGATATGGGTTATTTATTTCGGCGACAATCGCGTCGCTCTAAAAATGGAACAAATGGCGGGATAATAAACGATATTTGTAGATGTTATGTGCGTGCATTTACATTGAAATGTGTGTGTTACATTTTTTGCGACTAAGCAGTCGTGCGATTGAAATCGCATGTGCGCTCCTAGCCTAATACGCATAAAAGAACAGATTATTAGAAATTTTTTTCCAGAAAATGATGACTGTTTATTTAATGAACATTTATATTCATAAAAATTCAAAAATTTATTTCCAATTGCGACAACCGACAACTCTATTCTTTTAATCAGTGACTTCAGTAATAGTTATATTCGATGTTACCTCTGACGGTATGACTGTGACAATAATTGTTCGATGATAACTGAAGTATGTTACAAAAGTATTTGGACACATCTGGTACCCGCGACCTCGTCTGCGTAGAATTAGCACTTCGAGTAACTCAATTCAAATACTTATATCAACAACAGCGCAACTTATCGGGTCCAAAACTATCCTATCTTTCAAGCACACCAATTAGCCCTACACATTTAAATTCATTGGTAAAATACGCAGCAAATATATTTATTTCTTACCAAATATAGATACCTATGATGAATTTTATTATCCCTAACTTGAGAAACAATTGGTTCATCATTTAAACATTGGGCCCCTACTTCATCCGCTTCACGTTTTGTTTTCGCTACAAAAAGTAGCCTATGTCATTCTCGGAGGTCCTATCCCTATATCAAAATTCATAAAAATTGGTTTTGCGGTCGTTAAAATAATCTTACCTTCGCATTAATAATTTATAAGGATTATATCAAGGCTACCTTGAATTTTCTGTGCAAAAATGACAACTGGCAACTGTCAACAAAACCTGTGTGTTTAAAATAACATAACAGCGCTCCTACCCGATTCCCCCGCAAATTTTGAAATTAGATTTCCTATGACTGTAACTCTGTTCAGCCGTCGACTCCCTTTCGTGGCATCGTTTGTACGGGCTACGGCGCTACGGGCATGATGAATGAAAGAAAAGTATTTCCCTGAATCATAGTTGTACACAACTGCTTAGTTGACATTTAATGTAGTAAAATTCAACTTTTTCAATTGTTAATATTTAATAAAGTAAGCACCCCCGACAATCTCTTTTTTTTGACACTTCATTTGTTAAGATTGGTTGAGCGTGTGAACCGCAAGTACATATACTACTGCAGCAACTACAGAAATAATAGGCCTTTTTTATTATGCTCAAATGATCTTTATACAAGGTGGCGCAAAAATAACCTTCCGATGTTTTTTGGCTGTAATTTAAAAAAAAAATGAAAAACTTTGATTCTTCTTGTGGATTATTTTTATTTGGTCTTTTAATTTTTTTTACATCAAGTCGAGAATATGATGTCATGTAAATGGCCGCCGCCACAGTTGATTGTCATTTGAGCCCTTTTTATGGCATTTTCCATCACTTTGGCCAAAACTTCCGGCGATAGGTCCTCACATTCTTGACGGATATTGTCTTTAAGAGCTGCAAGAGTCTGAGGCTTGTTGACATAAACCCGCGACTTCAAAAAGCCCCACAAAAAGAAGTCTGGAGCGGTCGAATCAGGCGATCTTGATGGCCAGTGCAAATCGCCAAAACGGGAAATTAGGCGCCCGGGAAATGCATCCTTCAGAATATCGGTTGTGGCACGTTGCACCGTCCTGTTGGAACCACATGTTTTCCAATCCCAATTCATCAAGTTGCGGCAAAAAGAACTCGTTGATCATTGCTCTGTAGCGCTCACCATTCACAGTAACCGTTTGGCCCGCGACGTCTTCGAAGAAAAAAGGTCCGATGACTCCTCCAGCGAAAACAGCACACCATACATACTCCGGGGTCTGCCACGCCTGGCAGCATCTCGTGTTGTGCCGGTCTCTTCGAGGCGAGCGGCTAAACGTCGCAGTGTTTCACCAGTAGGCGTTGGACGGCTAGGAAATCTGCGACGAAGTTCACGTTGTGCCAAAGTCACCGACCGATTATTGCTCAAATAAATAGTCACCAATATTCCGCGTTCTGGAGCAGTGTAGCGTAACATTGTTTATTAACGTGTATTTCGCATGTGTTTACTACACAAATGTCAAAACAGAACTGACATTAGGGGCCAATCGCAAAATTTATAGCATTTTCTGATAGGAGGATTACTTTTGCGCCACCTTGTAGATCATGGATTTCCATGGTTTACAACAACAGTTGGATCACGTATGTACTGTTGTTGTAAACCGTGGAAATCAATGATCTATATAGATCATGTGGGTAAAATAAAAAACGCCTAATATAGTGGATATTAACACCACCATGCGCCCATCATCGCACGTCATCATTTCATCAGCCATCTGCGCATGATGATATTCAATATTCTTCTCAACGTGACGTCACACAAGGCACATGTCATTTCACTTGCAAAGTCGGGGGTGTTACCATATTTGAATCAAATTTGCATAATTTTTCTTTTCAAATATATTTTTTTTGAAACAAATTTAGTATTTTATGTTCAAATATGAACCACATGTACAATATTTTGGTGCTAACGCTTGAGTTTATCTTGGCATATTAAGGTGTGTCCAGACCACCGAAATATTTCAGAAATGTTTATGAAATGTTTCTGAAGTAAATCGGACAGATTTTATAAACATTTATAAAAGATTTCTGAAATTTATTTATTAACCCCCGTATTAATAAACACTGCGTAAAAGTTATCAACTCGTTACTCAGCAGTTACGTAAAATTTGTGTATGCTATCTGACGTCTACTAGCTAACTTACATTTTGCATATTTGTTTAGTAATACGGGGGTAAAGATTTATGAAATGTTTCAACTTTATCCTGTTTTGGACTAGAAGAAAATAATGTGGTCGGATTATTAGCAACGAGTAAAGATTTTATTTTTGTAATTTTAGCCTTGGCAATCACGCGACACGCGATTTAATTCAAATAATCGTATTAAATGAATAACTTTCTCATTAGGTATTCAAAGCTTTTCTGGGCATTTTTATTTTATTTAAAAAGAAATAATAATCGAAAAACAGAGCTCACTTTCTGCAAGGATACTTGTAAAACAAAAATTATTTTCCATCATGATTGGGTAACTGTAAAACATTTCATAAATGTTTTTTTGGTGTCCAGATCCAAACCAGCAAAACATTTTTAAACATTCCAAAAAAATTGTTTTAGATTGTAGGGTAGGTATTTCATAGTTTATCAAATATTTGGCTGGTCTGGACATACCTTTATAGAACGAGAAAAAACAACATAACTCGGAATACGGACAGGGAGTTTATTCGAATGCGAAATAAATCAATTGATTTTTTTATGTTCCATGTTTAAGTCTGGCAACGTGATTGTGTGGCTATCGTTTACAGGCACACCAACATTTAAAAGTAAAACAAGCCACCTAGTCGGAAATAGTAGAAATAATTTTCAGATCATGATTCGTGATCTCGATGAGAAGCAGGATCATGTGCTGTTGTTGTAAATGCATGTAAATCGATGATCTATATGGATCATAGCTGATAATAAAAAACAGCTGTTGATTACATCCACGATCCACATTCGAAGTATGCGAGGTTACTTCTCTTTCGTTTCACATTGAAATTCTTTTCGGAGGAACGTAATTAATGACATTGATTCATCTTTTGCAAAATTCACACTGAAATCTCCAGCTAAAATTAATGGTAGTTTATATTTATTGGTTTTAAAAATGATTGAACCTCTGTGACTGTACAGAAAAAATCTTTCATGTAAAAATGAAATGATATCATTCATTTTTATATTATTTGAAATGTACACAGCAATCATAATCGCCACGGCATGCGTCGAACCGCAAACAATCGGTTTTACCCGCGGCTATAGATGTTTCACATCAAAAAGAATACGTTTTGTAAATTTTTTATATTTAAAAATTGTAAACGCTCTAAAGTGCCGCCCGGGGCCTGTGCTCCCCCTTGCCCCCCTCGCTATGCAACTGGCTATTGACAAGAGCAGAAAGAGAAGTACATATTTGAATCCAGTAACCTGGTGGTAAGTGCGCCAACGAATAGCTGCGAGAAGAAAGGCCTTGACATTTTGTCCCAACACTTGTGTTTCTTCCAGTGTGAAAAATGCAGAAGTAACAGTAGCCAAATATACTTATACCAACTTCTCCACCACCTTTGCTCGAATGCAATTAAGGGAAAGTCCTTGCGCTCTAATTGATTCCATGACCTTCAACTTGACGATGCGAAACTTACTGACTAGCATTTGAAAGTCCATCACTTGTGTGCATACGCAGTACGTCGACAACACTTGACAAATATTCTCAGCTGCCATTGAGTGGAAAACTGCTTCGGCTGGCGAATACCCACTACGAGCTCTTCTTCCGCATAAGTGCCACCATCTGGAAGTGTTTAAGCACTTTGCAGCGTGTGTGGTATTTTGCAGATTGTTGGCGGTTGCATTTTTCGGCTCATATATTAAGTGGTTGTAATTGGAGAGCCATTCATCAGTGTCAACCAGTCGCTTCCAAGTGCAGCAACACTTTCGGAATATTCTCGTCACACAATGTCCCACACAAGGGGCCACTTCATCGCGACAGTTGTCTGCCTGATTCTTTCGCTGACTATTGCACTGGCGGATATTTCAGTGAGCGTCAACGTGAACAAGCCAATTTACGATGTAAACGAACAGTTTGTGAGCTTCTCCATGCCGCCCGAGTTGTTGTTCCACACGCTGGACGGTCCGCACAAGTATGCACCTACACGAGTGCCCCCTCTGAGCGGCATCTAAATCTTGTCGTTTTTTCGTAGGAAAACCTTGTCGCTGATGGCTGCGATGGTGGGACCATCGTACATGAAGCTCACCGGAGACTACTTCTTCCCCTCGGACATGAAGAGCACCCTCAAGAACCCCACCCAGGCGATTTGGCGCGGATTCAACAGATGGACGGGGTAAGTGTTTTGGGTGCGGCCAGCCAAAGGCAAACTCATGACCGTGCCTTTTCAGAGCTATGAACTGGACCATGGTGATTCCGGTGCAGTATACACCACTTGCCTGGGATCCGATTGACGCCTTGAGGATTCTCAACATCTCGAACACTGTGGGGATCGACAACTGCGTCTGGCAACTGGGACTTGGTTCGTAGCGCAAATCCTCGCATCTGCCACAATTTTAAAGTATTTCCCTTCGATTTAGACTTTGGAGCTTCAAGGGCCGCAGACTACGTTGCTGATCTGAATACCCTCGACACAATGGTGGACACTTTCCGGCCCTACGTCAAGAGCTGGAAGGTGATTGGTGCCGATATCACAGCGGGGAGCAGCGCTGAGGAAACCAAGCGGTACATTGACATGTCCAAGGACGTTAACACAGCCTTCGGCTGGACTCAGTAAGTTATGAACGCACTCAGTTAGTTGACCACGATGTAAAATGAGTTCTCTGACACAGACCGGCTGGGTACCACATCGAGGAAAACGTCAACGGCTACATCTACGAGAAGGACCTTTCGCTGAGGGCCATGATGGAGAAGAAGGTTCCAGTTTGGCTGACTGTTCCACCGAATGGCCCCATCAACCAGGTGACGAATGGTTACACTAACACCGAAGTGTCGGAAGCGCTACGGTGGGCACGAACTCTCGGCGACGCTGCAAGTTTAGGGTTTGACGCGGTTTTCAAGCCCATCACTGCGGAGGATGTCTGCGAGCCGAACTACGGCTTCTTCGTGACGGCTTTGTTCAAGAAAGTTATGGGCAACCGAGTATTCGCTCCGAAGCCTGTGAAGAGGCTGTCATTTGCGTCGAAGTTGTACACCCACTGTGCCAATGGAATATCTGGAGGACTCGCCTTCATGAGCGTCAACACAGAGGACTATCCAGTCAAGGTCTCTGCCAAACTCCTGGCCAAATACACAGGTTCAGAGGTCTGGCAATTCGTACTCACCTCTAAGAAGGGAGCTACATATCTGAACAACGAAGAGCTGGCGCTGAACTCAACACTCGATCCCTTCATTAAGATCAAGCATCCGAACAAGCCGCTGGCTATCAATATGCCGCCAATGTCTGTTGGCTTTTGGGCGCTTCCCTTGGCCAACCACGAAGAGTGCCAGTTCACAGAGCTTCTGTCTTCGTACAAGCAGGAGAGTCAATGGGAGAACCGCCAACGCAAGCAAACCTCCACGGACAGGCTCTTGAAGAAGCTTATTTTGGAGACCTCCTTCACCGATCAAATGAAGAACCGTCGTCGCAGGGATACCTCATACAACAGCCTGAACAATGAATCGACTTCGGCCAAGGGAAACCTGGTCACTCGCCGCAGGAGATTCATTCTCCAGGAAACCCCGTCATCGAGTCTAACGCCAGCTAAAGTTTCCCTAGCATCGCCTCGGCAGGAGAAAAATCTGAAGAAGCGGGAGAATGCCAACAACTGGTTCAAAACGATGGTAATGAAGCCAGTGGCAAGCGTGATGCCAGGATTCGACTGGGGCTTGAAACGCCACCGACGTGAAGCGAATCCCTTCTTGCGAAGCGAAAGTCTCAGAGGAAGCCTTCACCCACAAAAGGCCCCGCGCACAAAGCACAGACACACCAGCGAGGCAGACATTTTCAAGAAACCTGCAAGCTATGCGGAGATGGACCTGCCAGTAGGAGATGTACACCTAAGGTTCATACAGGGCCCCGATGGCGAAGAAATCAACACTAAGGTTAGTCGGGAAGAGTTGCAAGAGGAGCAAGCTCCTCGCAGGACTCTCCCAGTCATGGAAGTGCCACCAGAGTTCTACGAAAGCATTCCCCACGAGAGATACCAACCAAAACCAAACGGACGCGCTGCTAAGCCAGCAAACGATGGAATCTCAACTATTCGGGGGCATACCAACTTCCTGGGCAAACACTTCGAAGTAGTGGAAGCGAAGCACGAGAAGGCATACACTCCCCCTGTGCAATTGGAGGAGCAGGACAGCCCAAAGTCAGCTCCCGGCATTGAGTTCACAATGCAGAGGTACACCCAGCCGCCAGCGGATGAGTCCGACAGGTACGATGCATACGATTATGAAGGTGAGACAATGCAGTCCTGGACTGCCGAAAGACGCCCCAAAAGAGCGCTTCACCACGGCGGCGCCGAACCATTGCGAAACAATTTAATTACCAAGGATGAGGATGTGCAGTTGCTGTCTCCGGTCGCTCCAACCGGTCTCATCGGTGCCAGCACCCCAGAGGTCTCAACGATGGATGCAGAGGGAAGAGAGGCCGCTGACGAAAAGAGCGCCATTTCGAAAATCTTCAAGGTCTTCAAAAACCACTTGAGCACCTTGTTTAGCTCGTTGGTTAGGTAAATGTTAGTAACGCGTTATATTGTTTAGGTTAAGATATAGTTTCGACTGTAGTATTGAGTTAAATATTAAAACCTTTTATTTATTGAATAGAACTTGGGGTTTCCATATTGTAAGTTGACTTCTTCGAGATCGTCATGTCTTCTGAGCTTTCAATACCTGCATTCAAAAACTCAGCTTTCCAAATCATTCTTGCTGACTTTTCCAGTGCTTTCTGAACGACGAACTTCGAAATATAGCCCTTCAAATGTTTGCAGGTGGATGTCAGTTTTGAATTGAAATTTTTGAAAGTTGTCGTTGTTCCGCAAAAAATTTCGAACGACAGCTGTCAAATTCAATGTCACTAAAGGGAGCTTTGCGAATTCAAACCTATGCCCAATTCACAATTTCGCGTTGACAGATTATGTAGAAACAAAGCGTTCATACGCTGCCACACAAAATTCAACTTTAGGCGTTGGATCGACTTTAGATCGTAAATATCGTAAAGATCAACGCGACGCCTGAGTAGACCTACTCTCTACTCTCACGCGCGTTTGACAACTTCAGAATTTTGAATTGTTTGATTTGATGTCATGGGGTGTTCCGTTCTTAGTTGGAGTGGCACAGAACCACAAATTTTTATCACACACAAGTTTTAAAAAGCAATATGATATTTTTTTAATGCAAATTAATTAATTTAGTATGTGAAAATGACGAATGCCTTTTTTTGTGGAGCTAATACATATTTCGTTAAATTTTCTTGGATAAAAAAAATATTAATCATTGCTCTTTGTTAAGGTTTTTGTTTGCATTACTGTTATGAATGATTTTTTTATCTATTTTGCAGAATCCTGTTTTAATTCTTGCACAGAAATTACAGCTACAAAAAAAAAGATAGTAGACTTGAAATTTGAATTCTGCTCTCTATTTGTGTACATTAGTTAAAACCAAACCGAACTTTTAATCTGTCATTCGCTTCAAAGCAGCATTTCTTTTTACAAAATTTTTGCCCGCGCGCTTTGGCATTTAAAATCGTAAAGATTCGATAAAGCGTGTCAAAGCGCGCCGACGCACGCACGCGTTCAACGCGACATTGTGAATTCGGCATAAGGTTTGATTTTTAAATTCGCAAAACTCGCTCTAGTGACATTTAATTTGACAGCTATCGCTCAATATGTGCGTCGTACATCCGGCGACTTCTCTAAAAATCATATTGCGCTTGGTCCTTATTTTATGTTTTGAAGCTAAATTGGAGCAGCGATGATGCTCATTTTCGGACTTGGTGAAGAAAAGATCGAAAAGCTTTTCTTGGGACGAGCCATAGGACCTTTATTACTGAAGACTTCTTCTTCAGTTGAATGGCGTCACTGTGAAAGATGAAAGAAGGTCTTGTTTCAACAAGACTGAGCAACAATTATTGCGAAAAATATTCGATGAGCACATAATGTCGCTGGACCACTTGTAAGTTGTTAGTCAACGATCTTTGAAAAACTGTGTCTTCGCGTGGCTTAGTAAGTTAGTAAGCGAAAGCAAAAAGGTTCAACCCCATAAAATAATTTCTGTTTTTCCCAATAGATACTTCTCGTATAATTTTTACGATATAATTCAGCCTTTCGGATTCGGTTTAAAAATGTAGGGCCACTCCATTCGTCCAACAAAGAAAAACACACGCAAACGGTTGTCATACGGGACCCCACTGTCCATTGTCTTTCAGAAAAGTGGTTACTAGGTATGTCAATAGCTACCCGCATACTCAAATCATTTCTAGACTGACTTCTTGTCACTTCTTTCTTCCTGCAATGGCAGGACCGCATTTCGTGATACTATATCTAATCGGGGCAAATTCGATTCTTAAAATATCGTGGGCTTAACTTGCGCTTAACAAAAGTCGTGAGTCTCGTTTTAAGGGGTTTTTTAGAGCAGAGCCCAAACTGTCATAAAAAGAAATGGGGTTCTACTTTTAGGTCAAACAGCTCTAGGTAAGTGGGATTCTGAAAAATTAAAACGTATGCACGAACGTTTTGCTTCATGTAAATTTAAAAACGAAAGAGAATTTCGTTTCGTTTGTAGGATTTCAATCAATTTAATGGTCGGCATTCTGGCAAACGTTCAAACGTTTTCGTGTGCACGCACGATTTCCTTTTGTTACATGGAATAAATAATTTGGGCGCACGAAAACGTTTGAACGTTTTCACCTTACAAAATGCAGAGCCAGTTATGCACTGCCTTATAGAGCTGTTTATTTTCAATAAAATTCTTCCCGTGGAAAGACTCCCACAATTAAATTCAAATAATAACCTCAGCATTAGAAGAAAGTCTGTATTGCTACGTATGGTTTAAAAAGGTACATCAAGTGGTGCTGTCAAAAACCGAAGCTAATCGAACTATGAAAATTTACCAAACATGATGATTTGCTCTAAGTTAGAGAAGTAAATAATTCGTGCAAACGAAAACGTTTCGCCTTACAGAATGATGCATGATTTCTTTCGTTTTTTGAAATGCGAAAGTGCTTTTTGTTTCTCTATTTTTTTTTACAGAATTCCAGTTCGATTGTAGGGTTCATAGCTCCCCACATATTTGGCTCTAAAATGTCTTTCCCGAATAAAGTGTGGCTCTTTTTGAACATAGTTCATATATTCGTAGGTAACTATTTTTTATCTTTAAGCTTAGTACGCTGCTTGAGCTAAATTTTCGCTCCCATACAAAATTCCCTCCAAAATTTAGCTGAGCTAAATTTAAGCGAACCCATTTAGCTGAGTGGTACGCTGCTCGAGCTAAATAATCAAACTTTTGTTTCAGAATGTACTTCATGTGTCTGTCAAAATTGAGCGTGCCCATTTAATGGGTCGGCACGTTTTCTCAAGCTAAATTGTGACAGATCGTTGTGTATTTGTTGTTCTGTTGCGGAATGCGGAATGCGGGATGAGCTCTTGTAATTATTACATGGATGAGAAGTACCTGGAATCAGACATAATTGAAATAGGAGAGAATTCAATTGTTGAAGGAAGTTTTTTCAAAGAACAGCTGTTTTCTGTGACACTTATCCACGGCGTACTCTATGTCAAAATTATGCTGATGTTTGGAGAGAAAAGTTGGAGACCAGATGAAACTTAGTTTAGCTCGAGTAGCGTACTATGCTTTACTAAAAAAAGAAGAAGAACCATATCACCCTACGGCCAGGTTCTCCTCGAGAATTGGGGTCGAATTACTGCACCCGTGATCGAGTCGCAGGTGTCAGTATTTATTGTATGAATAATTGGAAAACGACCCATATTCAAAATGGGTGTAGGAAAATAACTTCAAGGTCAATGACTTCACATGGGAAATAACTTCACTTTCAGTGGAAAACAACTTCACATAAAATAAGTTAAATTATTTCCCACTCGAGGTGAAGTTGTTTTCCATATGTGAGGTTATTTCCCGTGAAGTTATTTCCCTGTACCTTCAATATGCATGAGCTCATTCTAACTGCATTTGAGTTTATGCAATGGAGGTTGGGTGAAATCATTTTCGGAAGCAGTCAGTGACTCCATATTTTGATTGTGAGGAGTGCCACCTCGAAGAATGGGGAAAAAGGGAAATTTCAAGGTCTATGATGGGGAATTTCACTTAAAGCCGGTGGCAACACTGAGTACCAGTACTCGTCCACGTTTATGGCAATTCAGTTCCTAAGTTGTTTCCACTTCTGACTGCGTCTGAAAAACTTATATTCATAGGGCCTTGCTAATAATCATTTTTAACCTTCACACTAAATATTTTGTAGGTCACAATATGCAATTTTGTATGAAAAATTTCATTCAATTTCAATTTAGCCTGGACACTAATCGTCCAAAAGGTTTCAAATCTAACTTGTATTAGACTGCGACGAATCCCAAAGACAGACTACAAAATACCACAGCCACAGAATAACCTACGTTTTCATTTAAAATGGGCTTTTTTCGCTCATCACCCTGTACTTAATCAGTTAGCTGCACGATACCTGTTGCACTCAAATTGTAGGTATTGCCTAGATTTCTCTCAAAGGTTTATATTCACACTCTAAGCTGAGCCGATCTCCGGTCAACAACTTCGAGGTTTCAGTTTTCAGATTTCAGTCATCCATTCCGATTCCATAGGCAGCCCATAACCGTGACCAAGCCCAACAACTCAACTCATCAGTAATTCAGTTCCCAGCAAGACGTTCACGGCGAAGGTTGTCCAAGAGAAGTTTCCACCAAAATCTGTACACAGACACACATTCGATTGACAACAACTAGATTACAACAACAGGTGAGTGGAAAAGTGCTCCTTCATCATAACAGCCAACATTTAAAATTGCTTACGTTACCTTTTCACATTTTAAAATAAGAACAACAATTTGCAATCACTGCAATCAACTATTTTCTCTGAGTTGGTAATTTCCATTTTCTTGTTGTACTGTTTAATTACGGCGGAAACTTTTTTTGTTTTTTTTTTCCTATTACCTGTGCCGAGCAGGTTTTTGTGAGATGAACATTCTGTGAACTGTGACGTGTAACGTGATCAAGAAGCAGCAGTTCAGCGTAGTGAGAATTGGAAATTTCAGTTAATGTCCATTCGTCCGAATAGTGAAAGTATCTGCTGTCTCCGATTTATGTAATTCTCTGTCTGTGTTTCTTGAGATTCAGATTTCGGAAACTGTCTTTCGTCGAGAGGAGGGGCAAAAAGAAATCGGATGCTGCTGTGCTAATGGGGAAGTTGTGTTTGTTTATAATATATTCGCGCTACGTGACAATGAAGTGCTTGGATTTGGCCAAATGAATTCAAGCTTATGCAATCCAAGTCGAGATTTGAATATGTGTCTCGGAGTCTTTTTTGGGCGGCTGTGTGCGGTCTCGCCTGGGCAAGTACCTATCCATAAAAGAAGATGCCACTTTGAGTTGGACTCACACTTCAGCTTTTACTACTTTTTTTAGTTTTGTTCAAAAGATGTAGTACGTATCTTAAGACAACTTGTCATCATAGTATGGGTGTGAATAATTTACTTTTCTTTGGCTCTAAATTATTATAATTCATTTTGGAATGTTCCATCCCAAGAACGAGTTGTGCGATCGGAATAATAATGTATCTTCTTTTTTTTTTGTGCTGCTATATACACCAAAACAACTGCACATAAATAATATGATGACTGAAGCACAAAAAGAGAATAGTGTCAAGCGGCTTAAAGCAATGGAAGCCGGGAACTAGAAATTCTGCTTCATCATGTATACCTTTCTACGCTTATGCTGTAGCATTCTGCTTGGGCCTGATCTATGCATATACAACTACTGTAGTTGTTGCTAACCGTCTGTGTTGACTTCCGTTTCATCAGTGGATGAAGTGGTCCATCTAGAGTAGATACGTTGTGTTCTTTTTATATATATTGATATATTCGTTGGTCAATATATTAATTTGCATAAATATTGACCGGAGTTTCACAACTATGGGCCTTAGCAATAAACATTTTTAGCTTCGACTCTAAATTTTATTAATTCACAGTGGCTGTAGGTATTTTCCATACAAATTTCGAAATTGTGAGCTTCCGGAAATTTAAAGTCGAGACTAAAATTTGTTGTTAGTAATTTTTATTCAATGCGCGATACCAATAACAAATTTTAGTCTCGACTTTAAATTTACGGAAGCTCACAATTGCGAAATTTGTATGGCAAATATAACTACTGTGAACTAATAAAATTTAGAGTCAAAACTTGAAATGTTTATTGGTAAGGCCTAATGTTTCGAAACAGCTGGCTTCAGCAGATGGAGCTAGTTGCGTACATTCACAATCGTTCCATCCACACAACAGGCCTGTTTTAGCGAACGGTTTTCTAAGTAAAGCTAGGTAAAGTAGAACCTTCTACATGAATTTACTACGACCCCACTGTTTTGAGATCGACGCTAGGTCTTTATCCCAAGTAGAAGTGACTTATTTTAGAGTAGATTTATACCTTTCTGGGTACAGTTTATACCACTTTATCGCAGTTGTCACTCTTTACTGTTTTATTGGGAATTCTTCTCAAAGTGGCGGTTCAGCATAAACCAATAAAAGTGATGTGCCTTTTTGTTGGTAGGTAGGTGACGGAGCATTCTTGTACTTTGCTGTGCTTTGCGTTACTTTACTTTGATGAAATAGGACTTAAGAATCAAGAACCAAAGAAATCTTAATTGAACATTATTACAACCATTAAAAGGCCTTATAACCTATATTAAGATCGCTAGGTTCTCCGGGTGGGCCTTTTTGTTTGGTTCTTATTTATTTTGATAATTTCCGCATTCGTTTCCTTCTTTAGCATTTTTTTTACTAATTTCTTTTGTTTAATTGCTGAAACAACTTCCTTTCCACAGATTGATTAAATAATTATCCAATCAGCTCAGTAAATTTACAACCCCCAACAGTTGTCAATTGAAAGCGTGACCCGGTAATAACCCAGAATCAATTTTTACTATTCTTTGCGTTGAGATAGAATTCTGAAAGTGCCAAGAAAAAGGGCCAATGACGAAAAAAAGTGTCATTTCCGAAGATTTTCTGTAATTTTTGAATTTTTGAACGATATTTTACAAGCATTGACTCGCTAAACTAAATAATAGTGTTGTGATCGGCAAGTGCGTTACATTCAAAAGATTTTTATTTGGAAATAATAGCATTTGAAAAATGTTTGAAACGCCTTTTCTGTGCCAAATTGCAACTTAAGTCGCACAACGGCTGGATCCACACTATATTATTTTTATTTTTATTTTCCATCGCAATCTGCCCCACCCATTCTGATTCAAGTACACCTTATAGCTTAAGATGTCAGCTCACAGATGTCGCTTGTTTGAAAAGGTTTTCGGATAGACTGTATTATGTGTGTCCGTTCATTTGTTGTTTCTTTTTTGTAGCCGTTTAAATCGAATTAAAAGGAAATAATATTTTTTCTATTACTTCCATATATTAATTTGAGCCGTATGAAATCGAGTGTCAAATTTGCAATTATAGTGTATTTTTTTAGTTTGCGAGCAGCTCTTTTTGACTTCTGTTTGAGGATCTCCGAAAAATTTATTATAAAACTGTATATGTATTAAAATCGGTATACAAAAATCACTCCTAATGGTTTGTGTATAGGATTTTAGTACTATTTATTTAAAAGCGATTAATATGCTGCCCCCCCCCCCACAAACGTGTCTGAAGTGTTAGCAGTCAATATTTAAAATAGAATTTGAGTGTAGGTTTGTCAAAATAAGGAATTAGAGAGCGCCTAAAAACAGTCCATAAAATCTAGCCTGGACACTAAAAATGATTATTATAGAATAAATGTCGCTGTTCTTTGTGTACGATTCGGAAAAAGTGTCAATTTGCTTCTAATTATTGAAATAGCTAGGCCACCGATATCTTCCGATTTTCTGTTGTCTTTTCATTAATCACTTTGTAATTAGAAATTCGTTAAGAATGTATTTCATACAATAGAGTATTTAAAATCCCCTTATAAGTTATTTATAATGTGGTGCACAGCGCCTTGTCTAAGTCTACCTTATGCGTTTTTGGTTTTTTCGTGTAAACATTCCAATTGCCAGTGATTGGTTTAGACAGCAGATATGGAAAGAGAGAGAGAGAGGAATGACAACAGAGAATGGTGCTTTGACAATGTTTCCGCAGTTTTTTTTAAACGAGTAACAAATTTGTTCAAAAAGTATAAAAAATGGAAAAAAATGTAACAAACTGAAAAAAATTTTAAATTTTATAATTTTACAAAAAAAAAAGCTCTTTATAGACCTACCTGTCTATTTTGTGTTTAACAAATAAAAAAAAAAAAACAAAATTATTGACCATCGAAGTAGATTTCAATTTCTATTTCACAAACTTTATTTACCACGAGATGTAGAACATTGTCAACGGCGACGCGGCGAGACAGAAAAATATTGTTGTATTTTCTTGTTTCCTCCCATTCCCATTCCCACTCCCAGTTTGACGTTTTGCACAACTTGTGCTCTGTGTAAACAAAAAAAATACATTGACAGAAATTGGTAGAAGTTTGTTCGAAAGAAAAAAGTGCTGCCAGTTCAACTTTTCAATACTTTTTAACGAGAAAAACAAAAAAAGATTTTAATGGGAAAAAGCGAAAAAAAAGTAACATTGTAACAAAAATGTAAAATAATTAAAAAGTATAACACTTTTGTTACACTTGTATCATTGCGGCAAAGCTGGCTTTGACTATGTTTGCTACAAATTTCGCCGACGAAAATATAAATGACAATCGAAAATGAGTCTTAGTGACCTTTATTTATTTTCAACTTCCTCTGGATTTTTTTATTTACTGGTAAATAATACGCAACTGCGCAGTCGATTGTTAGTACATATTTTAATAAAACAAAAATTGTATGTTCGAGAAAAATCTCTTTCGATTAACGCTGCCTACTCAGGGATGCCAGATTGAGGGTTTTTTCCCGTTTTTCGGGATTATTTGACCATAAAGGGAAAAAGGGAAAACTAACCCAGAAAACGGGAAAATAAATTACCCCAGAAACTTTCACGTTTCAATACCAAAACTTATTTTTACAACGTTCAGAATCCAGACAAATCATGATAAATTCAATAAAAAAAAACACTTGATGAACATAGATAGCCCTTATAGCCTTGACATGCGTACCAACTTAATTTTTACACTGGGTGGAAACCTCTCCCCCTGGTTATAATTTTTTTTTTGCAGTTTCCAGTCTTTTTGCCTTTGAGTTTAACAGATTTGTCATTTGTGGGTGGAAAAAAGTCGAAAGTAAAATCTTGTCTCTGGTTTGTGGTTCTAAATATTTTTGATATTTTTCAAAATTAGTTAATTAAATAAATTATAGTCATATAGTATGTATGTATGCGTATCATAAAAATTGTTTTACTTTTTCATTTCTGAGAACAAAAAAAAAGGGAATAAAAATGGGAAAACAGATATCAAAAAAGGGAAAAAGAATAATTTTGGATGAAAAAAAAAGGGAATCCACATGCCAAAAGTCTGGCAACGCTGTGCCTACTACACATTCTACTTAACAAGCGAACGCATCACAATGGATATATCGCCATGGTTACAAGTTGGGGGTAACTTATCCTCAACTTGGTTTAGCTCTTCACTTCCACCTTGAATGATATGCCTTATCCAAATGGCTGTATTGAGAAGCTTTCTCATGACACATCCGATACACTTGGATGATTTTTAGACGAGAGGTAAACAATTTTGTAAATTGTGATTTACCAGTGTTTGAACCTACAACTCCTTGCTCAGTGATCCAATACATTTTCCTCTCCAGCTTCTGGAATAAGTTGCTATTTTAAATTTGCGTACGTTGGTGACCATACTTAGATTTAAGAGTTGTTTTCCAGTACACAAAGTTCCTTCTGCCAGTTCCATCATACACTCGACTCGATGTGCTCGTAGCTATACTATTTATTTTTTCGTTACTAATAATCACTTTTAACCCTAACACTAAATATTTTGTAGGTCACAATGGGTTATTTTACATGAAAAATGTTGCCACTGTGAGCTCGTCAAATTTAGCCTAGACACTGAAAATGATTATTAGTACTATATTTACAAACGACATGATCGACACACGGTGGATATGACATATATTTTTCTTCGAGTCGTGTAAAGCTCATAATTTGATTGCTGTTGAAAAAACATTGGGTAGTTTTAAATCCCGAAAAACTTTAATTAGTATACCAGTCCATTGTGCATGGTGGTACAAAAAATAAATAAATTGATTTTTAAGCAAATTTTTCAAAAATAAAAAAAATTCTAAAACCTAGCTATCTATATTTTATTCAATCAATAATGAAAAAGAATGTTCTCTACCATCTTGGCTCTTACAACTCTTTGAATTTTTATGAAATTTCCCGTCACTTTGTTAAGTTTGTCGAAGTCAATATTGAGAACTTAATTTTCCTGTAAGGCCTGCAAAAGACAGAAAATTACTTAAGCTTCCCTTTTAATTAAAGCAATCAATATCTCCTTCTTTTTGAGATTTTCCGAACTAAAATCATTACTTGAAGAAAAGTAATGGGGCTCTATGGTTTTTCGGCCGATATGCCACACCAAACCGTATTTTACTAACCGACTTGTGGAGTTTCTGGCAAAAAGTATTTGACTTAGCTAAGTTTGGTGTGTAAAATAATCGAATCTAGAGCTCGGTCTTGGGATATTTAGACTACCGCCGACTGGTCGGCTCCGAAATGCTGATCGTGGCATATGTTGTCTCAAAAAGCTCCCAGTGTAGGTTGTCTATGCAAAGTTATACATTTTGTTAAATCGGGCCACAGACAAATACATTTGCCACTGCCATTCAACCAATTTCTCTATTTATCAACGACAAACGACAAACAATCCCATAAACAAAGGCAGATACAGCGACAGTAGATTCCGTTTTGGGCTACTATTGGACTTATAGGCAACACAAGCCGCTGTCGACATTGAACATCAGCTATAAAGAATCTGTTAAAGACTATATCCACTTTTATTAGCCTCTTTTGAAACTTTTACCTATTTTATTTCTATGATCTCTGAACCTTAGACGACCACTTTGTCATTTTTTCTAGAACAATGCGCTCGACAAGATTGCCTGACCCAAGGTCACTATCATGAGTGTTCTACAACCGCTAACACTTTTGTTTTTCAATTCCGAGATCAGGAGGTTAATATGGCAGCACTTATAGACTAATCGAGTTGGATTAGCTGGCTATTGCGTTATCGTTAGAGAATGTTGCTTTTAAATTAATTATTTAGAACTCAGATAACTAGGTAGGAGCCAGTCCAACCAGTCTGAGCAGAATAGAAGAGCGTACTTTGGTCGCGGCCATAGATCAAGACCCGTTCTAAATTATTTCGCGGAACATTCATTTTTAGTGTCCAGGCTAATTTTTTCGAACTCACGATGGCGAAATTTTCCCTACAAAATTGCATATTGTGAACTAGAAAATATTTAGTGTGATGATTAAAAATGATTATTAGCAAGGCCGACTTTATTTATACACAATGGATGACATTATTTTTAAACTTTGGTTTATTTACAGAAAATGGAGGGAAAAACCGTAGTCATTACCGGAGCCAACAGTGGCATTGGCAAGGAAACAGCCCTAGATCTGGCTAAAAGAGGAGCCCGCATTATTATGGCGTGCAGAAATCAAGAAACAGCACAAGCTGCTAAGGGTTTGTCATCTTTTTTTCATTTTTTCAAATTTTTGTTTTCAAGGCCTATATCTAAACCTCTTCCCCAGATGAGATCTCCAAGGAAACCGGAAACAACAACCTCATCCTGAAAAAGTTAGATCTCGGATCTCAGAAATCTGTCCGCGAATTCGCTGCTGATATCCTGAAAACGGAGAAGAAAATCGACGTTCTGATTCATAACGCGGGCATGGCACTGGCTTTCCGCGGTGCCACCAGTGAAGACGGTATCGAACTCACAATGGCCACCAATCATTATGGGCCATTCCTGTTGACACACTTGCTGATCGATTTGCTAAAGAAGAGCGCTCCGAGCCGAATTGTGATTGTTGCATCCGAGCTGTATAAGCTGGCTTCGGTTAATTTGGAGAAATTGAATCCAATTGGAACGTTTCCGGCAGCCTATTTGTACTACGTGTCGAAATATGCTAACATCTACTTTGCCAGGGAGCTGGCCAGTCGCTTGGAGGGCACCAATGTTACCGTGAATTTCTTGCATCCTGGCATGATTGATTCGGGAATTTGGCGGAATATACCGTTCCCATTGAATTGGCCAATGATGGCAATTACGAAGAGTTTTTTCAAAACGCCCAAGCAAGGTGCTCAGACAACAATCTATCTGGCAACATCGGACGAGGTTGCCAATGTGTCGGGCAAATACTATATGGACTCGAAAGAGTATCAATTGAATGCTGCTGCCATGGATATGGACAAGGCTAAGAAATTGTGGGAGGAGTCGGCGAAGATGGTTAAGCTTACCTCAAGTGACCCGAAGATATGAACGCAGTGACTGATGTGCACAATGTCTGTAGTTAAGAGTTGATAGTGTATGTTTTTTTATTACCATAAAATTTTATAAAAAAAATAAACAAATGTGGTGAGTTTTATTGTCAAAAGCAGCAGGAAGGGTATAGTATTTCCGTGTTAGGCTGATTGCTAGGCGGACAAGTTCCTAACCCAGCCACGGATGGGCGGTAGTATATTAACTGAAGACTTTTTATTTTTATGTTGTCTTGAGACACACCAAGTTTCTTTTTTTTGTAGAGATAAGAAAAGTGTTTATGAAACTTAGAGGAATTTAGTTCAATAATGCTGGTCGGATCAGCTGCGGATGCCTTAAATGCGAATAGTAGCAACAAAGTCAAACATTTTTGTTCAAATCTTCCAAAGCACGTAATTAAATACCAGATGAGGAAAAAAATCCATCGAAAAAACTGTCGAAAATGGGAAAATTTATGGAAAAATTTCGTAAATAAACCGGTCGAAAAAATCGCCCAAAAGGTAGTCAGAGAACGCTGAAAAAAGTGTCAACAAATGTATCGAAAGAAACATAATAGAACTTGTCAATAAAAACCCCACAAAAGGGTCGAAAACTCATATAAAGCCCGTCAGAAAATGTGTTGAAAGGGAGTTAGTAAACAATTTCCAAAATAGGTGTCTAAAAATGAGCCAAAGCAGGGCGAGAAACATGCTCAAAGTACGTCCAAAATTGGACCAAAAAGTGCCAAGAAACGCGACCAAAAACAAGTCAAAAGCTTATTCAAAAAAAGTGCCCAAAAAATGTCCCGAAAAAGGAGTCAAAGCCGTTTCCAAAAATGAGCCATTTAAACCGCGCAGTCAAATTTATTGTTAAATTCATTGATTGTTAGGAATTCTAAATTCAATTTAAATAATTTTATTAAATTGCTAAAAACATGCAATCAAATAATTTTTCTGCAGTTTCATAGTATGTATTTGCAATGAACATCACACAGATTTCTCTTAAAAAATAATACCAGAGCAGTGATGCGGGATGCCAGGCTTTTCGGACTGAGTTGCCCACGATACACATCAAAAATACCCAAAAATGACCTTTTTGTCCATGACGACGTTAAAAAACAACAAAATACACTATCTATTTTTGTTCTGAAAGATAAAAAATGCCCTTTTCGCCCTTTTAGCTCATTTCGAAATGCAAAATGCCCACGATCTGTTATCACTGTACCAGAGGTACAGCTTGTATTAAACTGATATTTCAGTTGTAGTTCATTATTACAAGTAAAATACAAACATTTCAGTAAAATAGCAAACATTTTCAAAAGCTGACAGAATTATGCATAGGTACCTATCTATGTAATATTTAATTCTAGCCTTGACAATTTGACATATACCTAGCTGGTGTGAATTCCTTGAAGCTAAACTAATCGTTCCTAATTAATAGTTGAACTCCATACAAAATTGCATATTGTGACTTCATACAAATTATTTAGTGTGATGGTTAAAAATACTTATTAGTAAGACCCACAGTTTTATTATTAAACGGCAAATGTATTTTTTAACTTAACTTTGATGGCGCTAAAATTTGCGACGGACCTGGATCTGTTTAATTTAAATATAAATAAATATATTAATATGTGAACATCACAAGTTACCGTGGTGACAAGTGACATTCAATTTGTTGCCATACTTCCATATTTATATCACCCTAGATTTGAACCTATTTTTGAAGGAATGCAATTTGCCTTCCTTTAAAAGTAAGCAACATTAATTCAGGGCCAAATAAATCTTCAAGGTGTTGACAACCACTTTTGATGTTGCTATTGACGAGTGGAAAAGTTTTCCTGCGACACCTGGTGGATAAAAAAGGAATATGTAGAGATCTATAGAATTTTGACGTCTGTTTCTTTTGCAAAGGACTTGGATAAGATTAAGTGTCTTTTCATGTAAGAAAATTAATTATTTATCTATTAAAAAGTTAACCAACTAATTTAAAACAAACTTAATTTGCAAGTCTAAGTACTACTTGTCCGAAATTTGTATAGTGTGAGTCAATTCATCTTGTAAAACTAGCACAAAAGTCTGTTTAAAGTAGTGTTGAATGTAATGTAAACAAATAATAAATTTGCTTTTGTTTATATATGTTGGTTGCTTTTTATCTTATGAAAAGCGTGCTAATTATGATTTTTACAGATTTGCTTGCTGTGATAATGGAGGATCCAGCCAGCTTAGAAGTTTCTAAGGTAGTCACAATATCGCTCTGTTAAATAATTGCCATAGTAACTGCCTTGAACGTATATTGCCTGGCTTCTTCAAAGGAATTGCTGAATTCGGACGGTTTAGGCTGGGAAAGTCTCCATTCACAAGTTTGGTTCTATACTGAAAACCATCCCGTGTACTCCGTCGCAAAATGTCTTAATCTCTAAAGTGAAGACTGCAAATGGAACAACATTTGGGAAATTCTTTCCCTATCCTAAGCACAATACCCCATTTAATCAAAAGAACTTAAGAGTTCCGAACTTCTTTTGAAAGATGGTACAATGTAATCCCCTCTTTACGATATGAGTTGCATTGAGGAATGCCCCAATGCTGAGCTCCGATTGTTTTCTGCATTTTCTACAAAAATAAAAACTTAGTATTTACTTTTGTATCAACACTTATTGCACTCACTTTTTAGATATTATTTTTCTGTTATAAAATGAGTTGTGTTCATATATTTAAGGTATATTTCGAATTAAATACAAAATTTCTCACAATAACTTCTTGATTTTTCGTAGAAATACATACCTACCAGCTGTCAAAATCTATAGCAACCTATCGATGCCTACGAAGCCTCCATTCGTCAATGGACAAATACTTTACTCTAATGTGATGGTTAAAATGTAAAAAAAATCATGAGTAAAACTTATTTTCAAAGCATTTTTCGATATCTCGAATTCGCTTAGAAAAAATATCAAAAAATGTAGTACGTCTTTACATGCTTATAAAAGGGTAAGGCTGATTTTCGACCAGCAGCGAAACTACCTATTGTATAAATTAAAACGACAATAATATCGACATGCTTCCAATCTTGAATATCGTATTACCCCTTAATATATCGTATTTAAATTGGTGAACACGTTTTCTACAAGAATACCACTCAAGGTTTAGAAATAAATTATTTCCTATCAATGGTTCCAGTCATTACTGTCTACAAATGTCATGATACGGTTTGAGCCGTTGATAGCAGTGATGCCATACCCCTTGCTAATTTCGTTTGCGTCATTGCTGAGTTTGGTTTCAAAAATACTTAAAATGATATAAATTTATAACAGTTGCATTTTAACAGTTATAACTAAAAGTAATATCCCGTTTATAATACAAAAAATAATGTAAGGGCTGTCATTTGCTGTCATTTTCCAAAATAATACTCTCATAGCCCAATGCAATTCTAACTTTTTTAAGTATGGTCAGATGAGATCAGGACAATTGCGTATTGTCCTAAAAAATAGATTGAGAATACAAGCTGGCATATGGAATATACAGAAACGAGATAGCCATACATGTTGCATTGCTACATGCTCCAACGCTTTGGTAATGTCCATCGAGAGTTCCTCCCCAACTGGTTGCCCATTACGCTACATTGGATCGATTTGGCAGGGGTGCATTTGAGTATTAAAAAAAGAGATTAATGCTCCTGGTAATTAACAGTCAGCGGCGGTTTATTGCGATTTATGATGACCCAGTTGAGCACCCTACACCTCCAACCCTTTTAAGCGAGCGTGGGACATTGAAAATGAACGATAAGAAATATTTTCTAAAAAACAGTTGAAACACGAGAAAAATGTTTATTGGCCTCTCGCCCGGATGTGAGAATAAGGTTTGGGTTCCACAGCATGATAACTCAAGCAGGCAGCAATCGATTTCAACCATTTGTCGTTGATTGGACTATCAAGATTTTCGGATGACACGGTTAGATGTTGAGGTATATGGCTCAACTTTGGCCTCGGTGGCATTTCTCTATATGAACTATCTGTACGCGTCACTTTTATAAATCGCTTGTTCTGATGGTGCTTTTGTTTTCAAAAAACTGTAACTTTCACAGTACGAGTGCAATAAATTACAAAAAATTATAGCAAGGATTAAATTTCAAAAATATTTTTTTTAAACAATTTTGTAATATCCTGCTTTATAAGATGGAATACAAATTAAAAGAGGTCTTCCTCTCTCTATTGCGTTGTACTTTAAACTCCATCAGTCTCTGAATGTGCGGACTTTGATAGTTGAATAGAGCCTCATATGCGTTCACGGACCCATTGAGGAAAAACACAGGTCCTTACCAATAAACATTTTTAGTTTCGACTCTAAATTTTAGTAGTTGACAGTGGCTATATTTACCATACAAATTGCGCAATTGTGAGCTTCCGTAAATTTAAAGTCGAGACTAAAATTTGTTATTAGTATCGCGCAATGCTTTCCATGACTGTTTCCAAGAGCTCATCGACAAAAACCGAAAACATAACGCGCCATTTTATTTTAGTCTCGACTTAAAATTTATGGAAGCTCACAACTGTGAAATTTGTATGGATATATCCACTGTGAACAACTTAAATTTAGAGTCGAAACTAAAAATCGTTATTGCTAAGTCCCAATGAGAAATGACGTATAAGTAACTCTCGAACCTCGCCTACTAGTTTGTGGTCTACAAAACGAACGACTGAGCATATCTCAGAAGCAGTGATGCCAACTTCGGCATAATTATACCTTTTAATCATAATTCCGATGCTTGAGGCAGGAATCATTTTTAGAAAAAATGCATAATTTTTTGTGAATTGCTTTTTACAATCAATTCATAAAAATGCATTTTGAATTTGGTAAATCTGGTAAAGTCGCATCACTAATTATCATTTGCAGCTGTGCTTCATGATTATTTTCAAATTCTCAAATTGATAATTGACTTACTCACCAAACCCAAACCTTGGATTATAGTGTAAATTCGGAAACGTCAAACATTTTTCCGTCAAACGCCTTTCTTTCTTTCGCTTTCGACATTTTTCTTACTCTTTTGCCGGCGAATCAACAGCGCATCAGGTATTTCTGTGAAGGTTTTTTTCGTTATGTTTGCGCATCAGTTTGATCAAATTTGCAATAATGAACACTAACTTGACGTTGAAAGTGATGCCAATAGTTGCATTAATGAACATTTTGCAAAGTATCATGAGCATCATGATGCCAGTGATGCGTTACTGAATTTACACTAGATACATATGCTTTTGACAGAAAAAATTATAAATTTTTGTTGAATTCTTTATTTTAATTATCCTCAGAAACATACATTTTTTTATATTGAGTATTTCAGCGCTGCGGAGGTAAAGCTTTTAATAACGACAAGGCGATTCATGTGAATAGCAGAATAGGGCTGTAAGGCATGAAAATAAATTTATCGTCTTTACGATCATAGTAATCGAATAAAACTCCATTTTGACATTAAAATGTTTGATGTAAACAATGCGTTCTAAAACTCAAACTTAAAATTCAATCAGCAACGCATCAGCATAAACTACGCATCGCATCAGCATCGCAAATAATCAGTGATGCCGCAAATGTTTGACGTTTCTGAATTTACACATAGAGAAAAAAAAGTTAGAACTATACCTATCGATCGACCAATATTTTGTAAACAAATTTTAATCACCTTGTAGGTAAGTTACAATTCCTTTGTAAAATATGCAATTTTTATATTTTTTACCAAAAAGAAATTTTTTTGAAAAGGCATAATATTTTTCGGGCTAAGGTATAAAAAGTTCGTGGCTCAGAAGCCACAATAACGGAGAAACATAAAAACTTAAAGTGCGGATTAAACATTGAACGGCCGCAAGTTCTCCACCTTTCGATTAGTAAAATACAAGCAGCATATAAAAACCGAAGATCAAAGGCATCGATAGCAAACGAGAGGCCGAAACTGGTATGACAAACTTCACCGAAACACTTGTTTTGATAAACAGTGCTGACAATCACATGCAACAATAGGCGTTTTTCTTTTTTAGTTCAGAGCTGAGTTCTGAACGGAGCTCGAGCATTATGAGCGTGAGTTAAGTATCCATAGCAAAGCATATTGAGAAAAAAGATAACATTATTTGTATTCAATGATATCTTTAGTCTCTAGTACAGTCTTGCACACAACGCTACAATGATAACATATGTAAAAGAGATAATATCGTTTGTATACAATGTTGGAATATTATCTCTTCTTCATTATCAAGCAAGACGATTGTACGCTTGGGTCTCCTTGTAGATAGATAAGAAAAGTATATAAATACGACTGTATGATGAATTTATCGATAGTCTTATTGTAACTACATAGTAGCCTTAAGCTCCTTTTAGAATTAGTAAAAAGTATTTCAATAATAAAGGACATAGTTCCAAATAAATATTGTTTAATTTTAAAAGTAAGAACCAAGTGTTTTAATTGGCGATCCTGCCAGGAGATTAAATATACTTTTTAACTTCAATCGAGCGGACCTCGGGAACAAGTAGTGAAATCTAGTATAAACAGAACACTCGCGTTACCGGTTACAAGAATTACCTAGCATAGCAGGTACAAATATAGCTCCTTCGTACGAAGCAGCAAAGCAATTCAGTGAAAGTGTATATGTGGAAAAAAAAAAAAAAAAACACACAAATTCGACGACAACAGACACGAGTTCAAAATGGAACAACTCGCAGTATTAATGGCAAGATTAGAAGCTTTAGAAACCAGGTGCAACACAGTAACACAAACCCTAGAGCACACACGCACAGAGAATGCAAGGTTAGCAGCAATAATAACTAACCAAAATCAAATAAACACTAATTTAGAAACAAAACTAAATGAAGTAAAATCTGGATTAGGCATAGTACCAAACATACCTGTGCTAGAGGAAATAAGAACCACATATACAGATGGTAGTGAAATACAGTTAGACGCATTTAAAAGCCTACCTATTTTCAACGGCGATCAATCAAATTATCGGTCGTGGCGCGAAGAAGCATCCAGATTAATGGACAGCATTAAAAACCTCAAAACACACAGTAAGTACGCAGCAGCATTGACTATAGTGAAAAGTAAAATACAGGGAGCAGCCGCGAATGTGTTAACTAATTATAACACAATTTTTAATTTTGAGGCGATACGTAACAGATTAGATTATACGTACTCTAATCAAGAACCTCTATACGTGCTACAAGACATGATGAAAGCCATCACGCAAAAAAGAAGCACACTGTCTGAATACCACGACGAGATAAATAAAAATCTCAATTTAATAATATCAAAAATCACTATGTCAGGTGATCCGCCGAATATAATCGACAGACTAATTAAAAATGCTAACGACGACGCAGTTCGTATATTCATTGATGGTATGAGTGACAACTTTACAAGAGGATCATTATATTCAGCTACAATAAATGATCTAGAACACGCATTCGCAATTGCTCGCAGAATAGAACATGATAATGTGCACAGGCATTTACATCTCACTCAAGATAAGCACCACAAAAATATGCCACATGAACACAGAAACGAAAGAAGACCAAACTATTCGAGCCAAACAACGAATTATCAACCCCAGAAGCAATACGATAATATGCAGCAACACAATCAAGGACCACGCCTAAACCCTTCCAAGAGAAATGACGGACCACAGCCGATGGAGATAAACTCGAGACAAATTGTACATGCACAGCGACAAAATTGGAATCAATACAAACCCGATGTATATAATCCACCAGCGAAACGTGAACACAGCGGGAGTTTCAACACACACAACAGACCGCAACGATCTTATCAGCAGAACTTCAAGCAGCAGAGAGTAAATAACTCCCGACAACAACGCAGAGACGATGTCAGCAGTACATATGCAGAAGCAGATGAAACGGAATGTATGGTAAATAATAACATAAGAATAGATCATTTAAACTAGTAGACGGGTTGCCCTGCTTAAATTTAACTAGTACTATTTCTAAGAAAATTTATAAAATTCTTATTGATACTGGTGCAACCCATAATTACATTAATAGAAAATGCGATTCTAGCGAAAAAATTAAAATTAAACCTATAAAAATAAAAACAATGCATGGTTATTCTATGGTAGATACAAAGAAAGTAGTTAGGATATTAAAGAAAAATATAACATTTTTTGAATTAGAGGATATTCAGTCTTTTGATATGATATTAGGATATGAAGGACTTAAAGTTCTAAACGCGGAAATAAATTTCAGTAATATGACTCTAACTACCATAAGCAGTGTCGAATCTATTCAGAAAATTAATTACATAATTGGGGAAAATAATATTTATAAAGCAGACATAGATAGACTGATGAAGATTAATAACAGCATAGGACCGTTACCCTTTACAGATACTATAGAAGCAAGCATTAGGACGACCAATGATAATCCGGTTTATGTTAAACAATATCCATATCCCATAGCAGATAACGAATTCGTAAACAAAGAAATACAGAAACTCTTACATGACAATATAATAGAAAAAAGCCATAGTCCTTATAACAGTCCCATATGGACAGTACCTAAAAAAGGTTTGGACGAAAAAGGAAAACCAAAACGGCGCATGGTTGTTGATTTCCAAAAACTTAACGCTCACACTGTAACAGACAGATACCCCATTCCGGATGTCAACATGACAATTCAAAATTTAGGTAAAGCCAAGTACTTTACAACGTTAGATTTGGAGTCAGGTTTCCACCAAATTAAAATCAAAACAGATGATAAAGAAAAAACAGCTTTTGCTATAAATGGCGCAAAATATCATTTTAAACGAATGCCTTTCGGGCTCAAAAATGCACCAAGCATATTTCAGAGATGCGTGGACGACATTTTGAGAGACTTTGTAGGTAAATTCGTACACGTTTACATTGATGACGTATTGATATATTCTTCATCTGAGGAAGAACATATACAGCACATAAGTCAAGTATTCGACGTACTCAATAAAGCCACATTAAAAATATCTGATGAGAAAAGTAAGTTTTTTCAAGAAGAAGTAGAATACTTAGGTCACATAATCAGACATGGTAGAATCACTACGAACCCTGAGAAAATAGCAGCTATAGAAAATTTTCCAGTCCCACAAACGGTAAAGGATTTGAGAGGATTTTTAGGTCTTACAGGTTACTATCGTAAGTTTATAAAAGGATACGCAAGCATAGCCAAGCCCCTGACATTATATTTACGAGGAGATAACGGTAAAGTAAACAAAAAACAAAGTAAAAATATTAAGTTAAATCTGAATGATTCAGCATTAGAAGCGATTAGAATTTTAAAAAATTATTTGAAAGAACAAGTCGAACTTTTTCAACCGGATTATAGTAAACCATTCGAGCTTACTACAGATGCATCCAACATAGCTATTGGAGCCGTACTAAGTCAGAATAAGCAACCTATACACTTCTTGTCAAGAACACTGAGTAAGACAGAAGAGAACTATAGCACAAACGAGAAAGAGCTATTAGCGATCATATGGTCCTTACAAAAACTCAGAAACTACATATATGGTATAGCAGACTTAACCATATATACCGATCACCAGAGCCTTATATATTCGGTATCAGAAAAAAATCCCAACACAAAGCTGAAACGTTGGAAGGGAATCATTGAAGACTTTGGAGCAAAATTAGTTTATAAACCAGGAAACCTAAATCTTGTAGCTGACGCATTATCACGTCAACGCATAAATACTTCTACCATAGAAACAGCACATTCAGCTGAAAGTTCTTCTAATGATATAATAAAAACTGTGAATCAGCCTTTTAATGCATACACTGCACAGTTCGAACTTATTGAAGATATAACAAATAATATCGAAACACAAATCTATTTTGGTAACAAAATAAGACTCATAATAAAGTTTAAGGACAAAGACTCTTTACTAAGGCAGATGAAAGAAGTTATACAACCCCAAAAGATTGTAGCTTTGCATACGAAATTTGAAAACATATACAAATATGGTGAAAACATAAAAAAAGAATTCCCACTAGTAAGATTTATATTCACACCAAGAAAACTTCAAGACGTGACAAATTTGGAGGAACAACTAAAACTTGTAAGGGTAACTCACGAAAGAGCACACCGAGGGTTACGTAACAATATACAAGAAATCTCAGAGAAATATTACTGGCCCGATCTAAATAAACAAGCAAAGAGTTTCAACAAAAAATGCATAGCATGTCTATTTGGAAAATATGAAAGAAAACCTATCAGAGAACCCCTGAATAATTCAGAAATACCAACACATGTGGGAACACACATTCATATGGACATATACTTCAACGACAAGTATACTTTCCTTGTAACAGTAGATAAGTATTCTAAATATACAATCCTTCGGGAAATCGAAACTCGAAACAGACTGTACGACGTTATGGAAGAGGTCTTATCTAATTATTTCCCAAAATGTGAACGACTCATGACAGATAACGAGAAGGGATTCAAAACAGAAATGGTGAACCAAATGTGTTTGAAATACAACATAACTAAAGTAGAAACTCCAGTATACAGATCGACAGCGAACGGTCAGGTAGAACGTGTAAACGGTACAATAACTGAACTGTCTAGAATATTCACAATTCAGAATAAAACAAGACTTATCGAAGAAATATTTAGAACAGTGCGTGAATTAAATAATTCCATACACTCAGTTACCGGTTTGAAACCTAGAGACATTTTCTTTAATCAAAATAAATATAGCAATAGTGAAATTATAATAAATAAACTAAACTCAGCATCCAAAAAAGTGATCGAACGTCTAAATAAAGGAACTCGACACAGAGAATATAAAAAAGGAGATAAGATAATGGTAAGAATCACAGGTCTTAGAAAGAAATCTAACGCCAGATACATAACAAGAATAGTAGAAGAAGATAAAGGAGACACTGTAATCTCTAAAGAGGGAATAAAAATTCACAAGGATAACATAAAGAATTATCATTTTTTAGATGACGAAAATATTAATATTCCTAACATTACTAGGAATTGTACAGAGTCAAGAAGGGCAAGGAAACGTTCAAATAACTGAGTTACTAAACAAGAAGTTTATACTTACGCAAACAGATGACGTGTATTTATTCAAAGAACAAACTTATTTGTTACATGCCACCAACCTGACTTCGATATTTCAACCTTACGTAAATATCGTAACTAGTAACTATCAACCTACACAAGAAGAAAAAATTTGGTTAAGTAAAATTAAGAATTTAGCAGACCAATTACAAGAACATACTAGGCATACTAGATCAATTAACTTTTTAGGAACAGCTTTCAAATATGTGTTTGGTAATCCTGACCATTATGACTTAGTTAACATAGAAACGAGTATAAATAATCTCATAGAAAACAATAATAAACAAAAAACTATAAATTCTAGATTCGAACAAATTTTGCAACAATTCGAAGGTCAGAGCCTTAAAGAACATTTAGTAATAGAACAAGTGTACGAACAATTATTATTATTGACCAGAACAATTAATGCAGCAAAAAATAATGAATATTTATCAGAAAGCCTAGACTTAGATGACATTAAAAATATTATTCAACATGAAATAATTCAAGTACCCATAATAAATATACTTGAGTACTCTAAAATATTATTAGCTAGAACTGATGAATTCTTCATCACAATATATAAATATCCAGTTCTAATTAAATCATGTAAATTGTATAAAGTAACACCCTTAAATTCAAAACATGGAAAAATCATTACAGATAAAACAATTGCCTTATGTAACCAAACTTATTTAAGAACAAGAAATTGTCAAAATCATCTAAGTAAAAACATTTGTGAAATTAACTTTGAAGAAGAAAATTGTCTTATTCCACTTTTAAAGAATATAACTTCAAAATGCAACATTAAACAAGAATACGATTACGACTTAGAAATTGAATCCGGTGTTATGTTATTAAGCGGTAAGCATAAGCTAAATAATCAAACAATTAATGGTATAAACTTAGTTACTTATGAAAATACTATAAATCTAGATGATAAAATATACAAAAACATGCATAAGCAAATTAAAGAAGTTATATTAAGAAATCATAATTCAGAGTCTTACATCGACCAAATAATTAAAGAAGATACAATATACAAATTCGATAACATAGATACTTTAAAAAAACTAATTATTCCTTTTGAAGAAAAACCGATATTATCAACTATATACACAATTGTAACACTGATTGTTATTTTAGCATTTACGTACGTAATGATAAAAACTATACAATGTATAACAGATCGTCAAAAACAAAAAAAGATTGACGCATATAACAAAACTTATGAAAGAGAGATGTTAAAAATAGCGTCGAAAAATCGGGACGATTTCGTTTAACAAGGGGGGGAGTTAAGTATCCATAGCAAAGCATATTGAGAAAAAAGATAACATTATTTGTATTCAATGATATCTTTAGTCTCTAGTACAGTCTTGCACACAACGCTACAATGATAACATATGTAAAAGAGATAATATCGTTTGTATACAATGTTGGAATATTATCTCTTCTTCATTATCAAGCAAGACGATTGTACGCTTGGGTCTCCTTGTAGATAGATAAGAAAAGTATATAAATACGACTGTATGATGAATTTATCGATAGTCTTATTGTAACTACATAGTAGCCTTAAGCTCCTTTTAGAATTAGTAAAAAGTATTTCAATAATAAAGGACATAGTTCCAAATAAATATTGTTTAATTTTAAAAGTAAGAACCAAGTGTTTTAATTCGTGCTCTGAAGCGAGTGTGCTCAGATTGTTCTGAGGTATTTATGAAACACGCTTGAGCACATAGCTGTCATTTCTTGTAAATATGCGTATAAATTGAATATTTATTAATTGTTATTTATTAAATTGGTTAATATTCAGTTCCAGAACAACAAGGTTCGACCGCCATTTCAACTTTTTTGCTTATCCTGTTTTTTTTTCTGTCAAATGTGACTGGATGTGTGTAGTCAGCTTTTCACTAAGGAAGCGCGCTCTGATGGTGCTCGAAAGGAAAAAAGAAACACGAATTCTGAGCTCTGATGTATCTGAGCTAAAAAAGAAACACGGACTTTTTGTACAACAGTTCAGGTTGTGCGCTGAACTGAAAAAGAAAAACGCCTAATAACGCGGCGCTGCACAAAACGATACATCGGTTCTTGAGGTCTACGAGCGACATAATATTTGCAAGATTAAAACAAAGTTTCTCCGACTTGAAATGGTTTTCTGGGTGCAGAAGAAGAAAGACCGTTGAAACTGCGTCAACTTTTAAAGACAGAGGCAGAGAGTTTAGTCTCATTACACTTTAAATGGCCGCCGTACTGTGTAAATGTCTAAATTGTTTTTTTCACGACTTGAATGGTTCTGTTTATAGAGGAAAGCCTTATTGGACCATGCCCAGTAAGGGATGCGCTCCAAACTCTTTCAGATTGCAAAGAATGACGATGGAGATCGCTCGCTGCTTCACTAAGGACTGAGGAAATCTTACCTTTGTCAGGGAGTAGCCAAAACTATGGGCTGTCGTAGTTGTTTCTTCTTCCACTTCTTGGAAAAAATTGTGCGAGACTCACAAATCAACACCAGAGACACAATATTTAAAAAAAAAAAATATTTCAAAAGTCGTCGCAAATTAGGGTCAACTTTGCTTAATCTCTACAAAAGCTTATCCTAACCTAACTTTTCACTATTTACAGATTTGAAATAATATACCGCACATGGGAACTTTTGAAAGCCGTCGCTTTCCTTCGTCGTTATAAAGGGGTTATTGTGAATGACGCGCTATTTCGGTAGCTGTCACTTTTGAAGCTTTTATTCTTTGACATTTGACAAGTAGAAACTACGCCATTACTAAAAATGGAACGATACATGCTTCAACAACGCATTGAAAATTATTAAAATTCACTACAAAAATGGTGAAAATCTTGCAGTCACAGTTCGCAACAACAGTTACGGTGAATGGATTGCGCTATCGAGAGATGATTAATGATTTTTTATGGTCGGAGTTGGATGGTATTGATCTGGACAACGTTTACTTTCAACAAGACGGCGCTTGTTGCCACACAAGCAACGAAACCATTGATCTTTTACGGGAAAAGTTATCTCTCGAAGAGGTGATCACAATTGGCCACCGAGATCTTAGGATTTAACACCTTGCGACTTCTTCCTTTGGGGCCACGTGAAAGATAAAGTCTACGGCAACAGCCCAGCATCGATTCAAGACCTCAAAGATAAAATTCGTGAGGCAATCGAGGACATACGGCAGCCACTTTGCGATTTGGTTGTGGAAAATTTCATGAAAAGGATATGGTCCTGTATGCGTGCTCGTGGTGGCCATTTGGCTGATGTTGTTTTTCATTATTAACGGCATACCTTCCTCTGTATTATGAAATAAACATCCGATCATTTATCTCAAAAAATGGCATTTTTCTTTGAATACCGAAATATCACCTCTTATTGTAAAACCCTTTAGTACGTTTTGTTCAATGTTTTTGCAGTACCTGCAATGCGACATAAGTTTGGTTTTGATTATTGTATAAAGGTAAGGAAACGCAGAAAACGTCAGGTGTACAATTTTGGGTATTCCGGTGGTTTGGTCAAGTTAAACGCATGCCCCAATCAGGATTCCATTGCAAGTCTTGGGCCACCAACACATCGCTCAAGCTTAAACTCACCCAATTTCAATTATTTCAGCGTCAAAAAGCAGCTATTATCTATCACCATTCGTCCCAACGTTCCTTCACCACAACTCATGTTCCCAGAATGATCTGCGCTGTCCTCCGATAAACGTATGTCCGCATAACAAAATTCAATAAAAATGTTTGTAACCCCAAGAATTTAATTAGCCAGCGCAGGATATGACAACAAAAAAAAAATGCCTGGGAAAGTCTCATATTACACTTGATATCCACTCTGCCATGTATCGACTTGTCAGTCGGGGTATGTAGCCTACTGCAGGCGAGCACAACGTGTTAAGTGGCAACTGGCAGGAATCTCCCTCTTTCAAACACAGGCCAGCAAAATTCGTCGTCCTCATTATTGTGCTTAAGAAAACACGAGTCTCAATTGAAGAAGAGTTAAGTACAACTCCTTCAGCCATCTGGCAAAATTGGGATATTTAATATTCACGCTAGCAAGTCGGCTCAAGCCATTTCCAAAGAAAGCCTATATTTAGAATTTAGAACTGTGCCACGAGCGACGGTGACAGTTGCTGCTTAAGGTCGGACACAAGTATTAAATGACAAAGTGACAGAATGTCTTTTCTGTTTTTATAATTCGGCTTGGTAAGTGCATATAAACATTTGTGGTCAATTGATATGAGATCCCGCAGAGGAATACGGACAACGGATTGATTTCATTTCCGGAGTTGACAAAAAATTATACAAGTAGATGACATCCTAGACTGTGGGGCTCTTACGAGATGTGCATACTCCTATGTAGGGTCTTCATCAAGTGCATATAGACCATATAGCCAGTATGGGCAGCAACTTATTGTGGGCGACCCACCTACCCGCCATGGTATAGTTCCAATTGCGCATTCCCCAAAATGGCGAACATGTATCTATGCTCCCGTTGTCAGAATACTATGTTGTTGCTAATATTGTGCTTAAATTCCATTCAGCTCGAAGTTGGGAAGCCCCACAAATGCCTTTATCGATTATAGAAGCCACTGAAATCGTCCACAATCGCCCATATACGACGAATGGTGAAAAAGTGCTTGCTGCTATTTATGCGGCTAAAAAAAAAACGTTATAATTAAAATGTACATTTGTGTATTACGAGGGACGGTGCGCCTTTTGTGAAGAAAAGACAAAAATGGAAAACGACCTGCAAAAGATGTTCCAAGTGAAATTGTTGTTCCCATACAATAATAGTCGAGTTGAAGATGAAAGACCTGCTTTGTAAATTGAATGTATAAATGGGATTAAGATGTGCATGGCTCGGTTACAGGGGGTAACAAGGTTGATGTGACATCGAGAATATGCTGTTTGTTAAATTTGTGGCATTCGCCTGGGACTCTCTCAAATTGATAACATTACTGAAAGTTAATCCCCTTCCCAACACGTGAGGGTTTGCTGCGTGCGGTGGATGCAAGACCAAACTACCCGCAATATTTGCACAAAATATTTGGATGTTTCCAGTCAAGAGTAACACATTTCAGGACCTGAACTTTAGGGTGTTGCGTACACATCGGCGGTTTTCATTTTAAACTGTCCGCGGAGATACTCGCACAATCGGCGAATCACGAAGGCGTATACCACCTGTGTTTGCGTTGGGTAATTAAATCAAAATTGAAATACAAATACGTCTTCTACGGGTATTATGTGTTTTGAGGCGCAAATGATGGAATTTATTTGAAACAGTCAAAGGTAGTGAACAGAAATATCGAATATGCTTCAATGGGTTTCGGAACTCACTGACCCTTCCTACGAAAAACGAATTAAGCTAAGCAATATCGCAGGTGGAACCATTCAATAAACACTTCTTGGGGTTACTTAGCATAATCTATTCAGGGTGACCCAACTGTAAAAGAGGGTTTTCAGAACTTTTGCAGATTCGTCATAAATGTAGCGAATTTCGGCTCCCTTCCCCGCACAGTGGTGCTGGGTTTTTTGACTACCTAAATTTTGTTTCTAACTTAATTCTAATATTGGTTTTCTTCCATCACTAAAAGCTATGACAATAGAAGTCTCATTTTGGACGCTGTTTCAGGCAGATCTTAAAATGCCCTAGAGCAGGAAAACTGCAACTGCCCTTAGAGTCGAAAGATATTTAGAATTTTACCGAAGCTATTTTCGGTGAAGCTGTGTAAACTGCTGCGTGTTAGTGAAATAAAATTGAAAGGAAATCGTGTAAATTCGTCTGTAAGCCTCTCGCGATCATCTGACAAACATCCGAGAGTATAACTGTCATTTAAGAGCTCCTCAATTAGCCTCGGCATAAAATGGTAGATCCCTTCCATTCGTCCCAAAAATGATAAACTCTCACAAATTAAAAAACCAAAAAACCCGACTGACTGAAAAAAAAAAGAATTAAAAATATATGAACAAGACGCATTTATGTACCTATGCGTAACTAATTGACAATCGGAGACTATATACCTAAAAATATATGTATGAGTATTGAGTACCCTCCGACTACCAAATAGGTTCATATACATTTTGTTCATATATTTTTAATTCTTTTTTTTTACAGTCAGTCGGGTTTTTTGGTTTTTTTAAATTAACTTTTTTTATTTTTATCTTTTTAGCCTATGACACTCCGGATGAAACCTCACTCTTAAAAATCGGTCAAGCCGTTTAGGCTACAGGGCGTCCCGTAGGAACGTACATAGGATACGCGCGAAACACATAACCCTCCCTGTGTCCAGTCGGGTAAAAACGAATGGTTGTGAGAAGCTGGGCCCAAAAGTCCTTATGCACCTGTAGTGCAAACTATTTATTTATTTATGTTTTAAGAGTTAGAAGAAGGACTAGAGGCTAGAGACTGTAGTTAAGGACATCAAGTTCAATAGGGGAAACGGCAGTTGAAATCAGAAATGGTTTCAGTAAGCCTACCGTAGCGGCTGTTCTTTTTTGTGCTAATTTGAAATACGATTTTTCGGTAACTTGTGGAACGTTGATTATTTAGTTTTGATATTTTTTTAAAACTCCGAATGCTAACATTTTTTAGCGGGAACAACACATTATTGGACTTTACCAGTAACCATTTTTACTTGCGACTTGAAATTTAAGTAGTTTGAAATGGCTATATTTTCCATACAAAATTCGCAATTGCGAGCTTCCGTAAATTTAAAGTCGAGACTTAAATTACTTATTAGTAGGTATATCAACGTCACCTCGAGTTTAAAAATATTGAAAATGCTATTTCTCGACACTCATGGCGACCAATATTCCGCTTTTCGAAATTCACTTGGCGAAATGTGAGTGGGAGCTTAGACAAGAACATATTTAAGCAACAAGCGTCTTTAGCACGGGTAAGGGCGGGTGGCTACAGCCACAGCCAGTAAATAAATAAACATTTTGGCGCTTACAAAACACAAGAAAAATTATGTGTATAGTTAGGGTTATTAAATGTCACGTGGGTAAAGCTGGAACCGCCACATTCGAATTTCGCCAAACAAAGTACATGGGATTTAATTGCTATTTAATTGCTCTATTCTTGATTTTGTCGCTCTTCGGGAAGTGGGAGATTTTGTGGCGGACCTAGCTTACCGGTAAAGCTGGAACCGCCACATTGACTTTTGAAGGTTTTTTTTTTGCGCATACCAATCACCGATCTAATCGCTCTCGGGAAATGTACAAATTTTTCCAATCGGGTAAGCCCACAATTTCAAATTTATGTTTTTTGTAACGGTCAGTTCGCTATAAAACTCTTTTGATTTTCAAGGAAAAGCAAATAGATTATTAAAAAAAATAATTTAAAAATAACCCTTACGAATTTTACTATGCTACATATCTTAAAAGAAGCGTTTATTTGTAGGCTACTATCAGTTTAAATCAAATATTTTGTAGCTCTTCTCTAAATGGGCCAAAAACGGTAGGAAAGATCCATCATAAAGAAACACTTTGAAAAATTAAAAAAAAATATATTCCGTTACAATTGAACAAACTTATATAGAGCAAAAGAAGCGTCTATTCATTACCTATCAGTTCATATAATAAAATAATTTGTCGCTCTTCTCTAAATGTTGCAAAAACTAAAAAGTTTATTTTAAGACCAAAAAAGTAAGCTAAAAATAAAACAAATAAAAATGTTGAATACTTAAAATTCATATATCCCGTTCGAATCCTACTCATAGCTCACATAGCTCATTAGAAGCGTGTATTCATTAGCTATCAACCCAATCCATAAAATAATTTGTCACTCTTCTCTAAATGTGTCAAAAGCTAACAAGTTCATTTTGCCAAAAAAGGCTATATATACCCCTAGTACAAAAAAAAATTGGGAAAAAGCCATTTATCCCGTTCGAATCCTACTATGCCACATAGCTCATTAGAAGCGTGTATTTATTAGCTATCAACCCAATCCATAAAATAATTTGTCGCTCTTCTCTAAATGTGTCAAAAGTTAGCAAGTTAATTTTGCCAAAATATGATTCCCTTTTGGGGACGTACCCCTTTTTCGTTTTAAAAATGACTCTGCTCCACAAAATTCAAAATACAAAAGTGGAACAGAAAAGCCCCTCTTTTCCCTTAACAATGGTGGACACATGCATATGTTTCACAAATGTGTACCTACTTCTAACGAGTTTATTAAAAAAGATATTTGAAAATATTATTATTAAATATTTTAACATATATATGAGCATTTCAATGTTCGTTAAAGTTGTTGGCCCCCAATGTAAAAGTTGCCCCCCCTCCCCCCCCAAAAAATGTATATATAAAGTCCCCTTTTCTCGTTTTCAAATATGGTAGGTACCTAACCCTAAATAAAGTTATCTTGGTTTTTTTTTTTTTTGATTCTCCAAGCAAAACATTTGTGCAAAAGTTGGCAGCGTATCCCTGGATGCTTAGGACAAATTAATTTAAGTGGACGACTTTGTTTTTAATTTCAATTTTCGTGAGTATATGTAAAACAAATCTAATGAATATTTTGTACCGTTCTCGACAAGTCAGATCTTTTGAACAATTAAAGTTGACTATTCCACGCATTGATCTACAGCACGCATGTATTCCCATCCATCCCAACCATCCCTCTGCATAAAAACAATTTGTATCATTTATGTGCTACATCAACCCCCGGACAGTTTTCAAATCCGATAAGTACAACCGCAAATAAATGGCCCACCAACCACCACACGCGCTTACACTGTGTAACTCCCTACCGTGTTTGATGATGAGTTTAAGTATACCTCTCTCAAGAAATATTAAATTTCAATTACAGATTACAGAAGTTATTAAGCGCAACATGCAGACAATTATCTCAAAGATGACTATCATTTGGCCGGCGAATCCGTGTGCCGGCACGTGTCGCTGATGCACTCGAGGATAATGTCCTTTTTTGCCGGCTATCTCATGGGTAAGCTACTTATTAATTGAGTGCCAAAAATGGGACGGCTGATGGGAGAAACGTTCACTTCAGCATTAAGGTGGATACCTATAACAGGTGTGCTCAAACGGAAAAGGTCAGTTACGGCAAAACTGTGACTCTGCGTATGTAACACTACACGAACTTGTGCGCCATGTGAAACTCGACTTTATGCAGTGACAAACTTAGTGAATACTGGAAATTAGTTTGGCGAACGAAAATAAACGCAGAACCGATGAGTGATCCGTGTGAACTGGTGAATTCCCACAGGACACCGTGATTTACTGGGGGTATCGGATCGGGTTTCGTTGCGGTAATTAATCCGATTTTTTGCTACAAATCTTCTTGGGCGGTTTTAAACGTGTTCATTTTGGGCAACATTACGCGCGCAAGTATTAATTAATCTAAGGCGAGACCGTTAGTTGTTGTCCAAGCCAGTGAGACGTTTTAGAGCAAAGCCATCGAGACTTGAGGAGGGCGAATGTATCGAATTTATATTGTTGGCCCACAAGTTGACCATGGACTTCAAATGTGTGAGTATAAATTTATGAGTTAAGCGGGGAGCAGGAGTAATACACTGAATGTGGACTTAGATATCCTTCAAAGAAATTTATTTTATTCGACAAATCGTACCCTGTTTTCGGATAGAGGTGGAGCACCTCACGCTACTTGAGCCCTGGTGTACAATCGATCAGTGCAGGAATGAAAGTTGGGCTAAAGTTCCCCTAGAGGCTCGATTGTAAACAGGCTGCAAATGTGGCCTGATTTTGGTCAACCGCCTGCACTGTTTAGCTGCAGATGAAACATTTTGTAACAGAAAATTAAACAGAGACGAATGTATCGCTTGGGAGTCGTTTCTATCATACCAGTCATTTTCAAATAATTCATAAGATATTTATTTTATGTTGAATATTATTTTCATTTTAATGCCGATTAATGCAATTTTATGTTTCTTTTTGTAACGTCTTAAAAATGTATTAGATGTACCTACATTTCTATTTTTGTATTACATACAAACGTATCTTAATATGTATTTATTTTTGTTAGCTTGCATAGTTAATGTATAATGTAGCCATGGGCAAGAGAGTGGCACCTCCCCTCACCTCGCACCGCCAGGAGCCAACCAACCATATGTTGCAACTTGGGAATTTTTTTTATCCAAATTTGGTAATGTTTTTTTTTGCTTTTTGAGTTTCGGTAATTTGGTAATTTCTATCTGGTTATAATAACTTTTTGAGCAGATGTACCAAGAATGCGAACTCGATATCAACTCATTTAAATGCTACCTTACTGTTTCTGAGTGAACGCATTGCATAATTTGCATATGCGTCATCACCATCTATAATATAAACCTGTTTTATTCATTATTCAAAAATATACCGAATGCACTCATTTTCTTCTTTTGACAGATGGTAAACTTCGAAATATTTTCTGTTTCTGTTTATAACTTCTTTGAGATATGGATAGGTTAATTAATCATATTATTTATATACAGACATAAGGCTCTAATTTGTTAAAGTTTTGTTATAAGAAAAAAGGCTCGGAAATGGTAGATGATCCCATGCCTTCTAGCAGCTGGTAATTTTGTGCAGAACGTTGTTTAGTTGTTTAAAGACTGACAAAGTTCCTACTACGTTCCGTATTGAATTGAAAAGTCTTGTGTTTTATAAAAGTTTTTGTTTTAGCAAGCAATTATTTTAAAAATTAAAAAAATAATTTGAGTTTTTTTTTTTGTGGCCTATTGTCTGTATCACACTGTAAGAACAAGAGACAGCAGTGCGCGCAGACATTTTCTTTTTCTCTATTTTTCTATCAATTATTTTTCAAGATTTTTGTTTTTTTCGAATCAACATGTACCTACTGACTTTTTATTTTTTTAAACATTCTTAAGAAATCTTGGCCAAAATTAATTTTATATGTAACCTCGGTCTTAAAGAAACTCTGCCCATTTTCCGAACACTTTATCTGTCATTCTTTAAAAATAATTCCAGCTTCCAATTCCAGTAAGTGGAATGAAATTGGAAACAAATTGAAAGCTGTATGCAGTGATGCCAACTTTAAGTGATTAATTCCCACTTTTCGGGCCAGATCGACTGAAAATCACTCGAAAAAGTTTAAAGCGACCAAGATCAAGGATATCTTCACCCACCTACGAAAAACTATTATTCTTTTGCGCCATAAACGGGACTTAGATAATGAGCGTCTAAATAGGGTCTTTCTATAGTGGTTCTTGACAAGGCCTTACTACTAAATTGCCTTTAGGCCAAGAGACAGCAATTAAACACGCTCTGCGCTTAATTTCTGATGTGATGTTGTTTTTAAATATCATAGGTAGTTGGCAAATGTGCGGTTTCAGGCGATAACGGAGTATACGACAGACGGGGGATTTTGTAGGCGGTGTTAAGGAAAATTAGGGTGCCATATACAATTGTAGCAGTTTAGGGCGTCCCTTTCTTTGTATGGATCGGGCAAAATTAATGATCTCCCCCAAGTCGTCGCCCGCAGCTTTAAACAGCTCGGTTGACAGGCCTTTCGGTCCAGCAGCAGACTTGAGTTTATATATTGCTAACTTCACTTTATTTTGTTCGGGTGTACAAATGTCGTGGTATTCATGGTCGTTGTTAAATGGAGTGTTCAGCCCTGGGCTCCAAGGAAACAAGGAGCGAACAGGATGGATAGGACGGAAGCAGAACGGATCGTGACACCAAAATCGGTCAAGGGTGCGATAGCAACATTCTCACCCTTCAAAACTGCGGGGCCGGATGGTATATTTCCAGGTCTAATGCAATGGGGTATAGACGTAATTGCACCAAGGCTCAGGAATATATACGTTGCATGCCTAGCAATAGGCTATATCCCGATAACATGGAGGGAAGCAAATGTGGTCTTCCTTCCAAAACCGGGAAAAAAGGACTACACCGAGACAAAGTCATTCAAACCAGTCAGCCTAACATCCTTCCTGTTAAAAATAATGGAAAGGGTGATAGTGGACTATATGGAGAGTACTGCGCTTAAGATGTATCCTTTAAATAGTAGACAGCATGCATACAGGGTAGGTATGTCTACAGAAACAGCGCTACATCAAGTAGTACGCGTTGTGGAGGAAGAGCTAAATACCGGGGGCATTGCGATGACCACTATAATGGACATTGAAGGTGCCTTCGATAAGATATGCTTTGAAAGTCTGAAACAAGCTTTGTAAAAACGTAGGGTTAACCCACTGGTGGTAAGATGGGTGGACAATATGTTGAATACAAGGGCGATTAATATTCAGACGGGAACCTCAAAACTCAGAGGAAGGGTTAGCAGAGGTTGCTCACAAGGAGGTGTTCTCTCACCTACACTGTGGAATATCACTGTGGACTCTCTTCTCGACAGACTCGAGGCGACGGGCATTCACACAGTGGGATATGCCGAAGATATAGCAATAATGGCCAGAGGCAAATTCATGGACGTCACCGCAGATATCATGAACGCACTCAGAGTGGTTGAGCGGTTGTGTCTGGAACAAGGGCTCTCCATTAATGCGGCGAAAACAGATCTAATAGTCTTCACTAGGAAGAGGATAAATCTGGAATTTCGGCCCTTAACACTTTTCGGATCGGAACTAACAATGACTAAGAAGGTTAAGTATCTGGGAGTCTATCTAGATACTGGACTTACTTGGAATTACCATGTTGAGGAGAAGGTACGGAATGGACAGAGGTGGGGACTCTCGCCTAGGACAGCATACTGGATGTATACGATGATAACTAGACCCATTATCACGTATGCCTCGGTTACATTACCGCTAGACTTATTTATTAAGAAAACAGCGGCCCAAACGGCACTTCGCTTGCATCGAGATGCGAAATAGGAAGATCCTGGAACTTGCCAAAGACGAGATTAGGGAGCTAAACATGCCTATGGATCGAATAACAAGGGTGCGTATTATGGAAAGAAATCACAAAACTCGTATTGAGAACGGATTACTTCCAGCAAAAAAGAAATGGTGAAATAGTGATTTTCACGGATGGATCCATGATGGATGGCGGAGCGGGGGCCGGTATCTAATCAGAAGAGCTGGAACTTGCCCGTCACATTAGCCTCGGGTAATACACTTCAGTATACCAGGCTGAGATGATTGCCTTGCTTTATGCGTTGGACTACTTGCTTGAGTGTCAGGTGGAAGGAAGAAATATCCTCATAGCACTGGACAATCAGGCGGTGATCAGATGCATGGAACAAACAAACATCACAACATCACTGGCACTGGAATGCGTACTTAAACTCAATAAGTGTTCATTTAAAAATGAAGTAACACTGACTTGGGTACGAGGACACATAGGGATCGAAGGCAATGAAAAGGTGGACTCCCTTGCAAAACAGGGGTCAACTGAAAAGTTGCTGGGACCAGAACCATTCTCTTCAATTGGCAGAGGAATGGTTGAACAGCTTGTCCACAAATGGATCACGGCAGAACACCTGAGAAGGTGGTCAACCGTGGACAAATGTAGACAAGCTAAAATGACAATAAAGTGGCCGACCTGCTCCACTCAAAGAAGGGTTCTAAGCATGAGCCGAGGAACATTGAAATGGGTGGTGGCTTTGTCTACAGGACATGGTATTTTCAGGTATCACTTAAGGAAAATGGGCCTTATAGAGGATGATACTTGTAGACTATGCCTGGAGGAATCTGAGACAGCGGCACATATACTGTGTCAATGCCCGGCATTGGCTGGCAGAAGAATGAGGATCTTGGGACATCAATGGGTCGAGACCCAGTCGATGGATCTCCCATAAACAGATAATAGCGTTAACAATAGGAATCGAGCCCAGAGAAGAACTGTGGAGAAATCCAGAGAGTCTCTCTGAGTAAGATTTACAGTGGTAGAAGGTAGAGAGACGAAAAGAGACCCGACAATGGTGTTCTGATTCGATTATCTCTCGAAATTTTATATAAATGGATTGTTTCGCCCGACAACCAAATTTTAGGCTTTCCCTCGTTAAACGGTCTGCAGAAGTACTTTTTCCAGGTCCTTAAAACTGAATGCGGCTCCACTAGAAGGTTTTCTTGCTCATCTCTAGGTAGAGGCTTCTACCTGACTCTTGTTGCATTTACTTTACTCCTTGCCTTTTGGTAGAACTTCCAAAAATTTCTCCCTCGAAGAAGCTTCTTTCTACATATTTCCTTATGATCGGGCTCATTATTTTTCCTTCTGGGGAGCTAATCTTTCTAACTCCTCATTTTCTGAAGGAGTCTTACTTCTCTGCAGCGTATTTTTTTTAGACGAATTGCTTTGCTGCCAGCTAAAGATAAATTTTGCACCCAACTTATTCGTGGTTTTTATCTAAAGACGCAGTAGTGGTTAGCGTATGATGACACGAAGCATACATCTGATAACCATCAGGTCTTGTTTTTTAAAAACGCATCCTATATGAAAGAAAAACCTCTAAAAAAGTAGTAAATACACTTCAAGAATGCGTAGAAAAATACATAAAAAATTCCTGGGGCAATGATCCGTATTGGACCTTTTAAAGAGAATTCGTTTGAGCGAGTTTCTATTTTTGTGACAAACGGAAGGGACCTAGGTACGACTTCGGTACCCTGAATTGAAAACATTTAACAGGTCAGTTCTGCTCTCGGATGTTTATCCGACGTTCGCAACAGGTGGCGCCACTAAAAAAGAGCTTGTTTGAACCCAGTTTAAGACAAAAGAGTTTTCTTTCCAATGTTTACAACTCGTTTTATTTCAATCCTTACTGCGCAAAACAAACATTTTTTAAAACATCCGCTGTATTTCAGATCTATGCAATACAAGAAATATTGGTTTTCAATATTTCCAATTTATTAAACTTTTTCTGTATATTCGAATTTAATAATTGTTTTATTAAAATGCTCATTTTTTAATACGAATTTTCTGAACTTTAATCTTTAATGATTAAAATCCAGTATTTTTGTCCTACAATCTAAACCAGTCTATATTAAAATAATATATCAATCAAGAACTTATTACAATCAAGTTATAGTTGAACTGAAATAAACATCTACTCTGATTACACTTTAATACGAACTTATTTAAGCCAGCAATTTCAATACATTTGCATTTGGTTTTAATACAGGATCTGAACCAAAGAGATTAGATTTAAATATATCAGTATTACTTTTCAACCCAAATATATGTTTTTGTCGCTTGGTTAAGAATTGAGAGTTAGTCTGAGCGTTCTAATGTTATAATCAATAGAGTGCATGATTTGGATAGCGTTATTTTCAAAGAAATATGTTTTAAAAATACGAACAAGTGAAAGCCATCCTGAAAACGGGGTTACATCGATTTCCAATGAGAATATTCTTCTTACAAGAAGGTAACTTTAATTCCAAAGTATTCTTCTAAGAGGTTATAATATTTGCTTTTCTTCTTAAGTTGTGAAGCGCAGAGATGTTCCTAGTGGATAAACTCATGTGTCCTTCATTTAGATATCTAGAAAAATATTCCTAATAAAGGAAAGCGGCACTCTATAGGATTATTTTCAAAGGGAAATTTCCTACGCTTGACATTTTTCTAAACGGTTTTCCAATAAGAGATGTTATTTTGGTATTCAAAGAAAAATGCCATTTTTTGAGATAAATTATCGGATGTTTATTTCATAATAAAGAGGAAGGTATGTCATTAATAATGAAAAACAACATCAGCCAAATGGCCACCACGAGCACGCATACAGGACCATATCCTTTTCATGAAATTTTCCATAACCAAATCGCAAAGTGGCTGCCCTATGTCCTCGATAGCCTCACGAATTTTATCTTTGAGGTCTTGAATCGACGCTGGGCTGTTGGAGTAGACCTTATCGTTCACGTGGCCCCAAAGGAAGAAGTCGCAAGGTGTTAAATCACAAGATCTCGGTGGCCAATTGTGATCACCTCTTCGAGAGATAACACGGTCCGGAAACTTTTCCCGTAAAAGATCAATGGTTTCGTTGCTTGTGTGGCACGTAGCGCCGCCTTGTTGAAAGTAAACGTTGTCCAGATCAATACCATCCAACTCCGACCATAAAAAATCATTAATCATCGACGACCAAAAAATGCTTTAGTTTTGCGAACTGTGACTGCAAGATTTTCACCATTTTTGTAGTGAGTTTTAATAATTTCAATGCGTTGTTGAAGCGTGTATCGCTCCATTTTTAGTAGTTTCTACTTGTCAAATGTCAAAGAATTAAAGCTACAAAAGGCAGCTACCGAAATATCGGGTCATTCACAATAGCACCTCTCATTGGAAAACCCTTTATACGTACTTATTGTAATATTTAAAACCAATACAAATTAATATTAAAAAATAAAATTTTGTAGGTGTTGATACTTAAATCAAATAAATCTAAAGAAGTATTAAAATATAATAAGATAGTATTATATTTAAATATTCCATGGGTTTATAATAAGCAAAAAAAGTATCGAATTTGAGGTGAAAGTCTTATATTTTAATCTGCAGTTTATTTAATTCGAATACAAATGTATTAAAATTCTTTAATTTTTCACTATAAATAAGGGTTTAGTTTAAATACTTTTGCATCTTCTTCTACAGGGCGTTTTTTTTAGAGGTATACAACTTTAAGTTGGCAACACTATTTCAACTGCCGGCCATTTTGTCATCTGTCAAGTGATTTATTTTTAGTTTGGTTTGCCATTTCATCATGAACTAGTTGACAAATGAACAACGCTTGCAAATCGTGCAAATTTATTTCGTAAATAATGGTTCAGTTCGAGAAGTTTACCGCAAGCTCCGTTAATTTATGGTCGACATAATCGTCCATCAGAGCAATGAATTCGGTTAACCATGGATCGTTTTCGCACTACGTTTACTCTATGTGATAATACGCATCCGCAGAGACGTCGAACAGTGCGCACCGAAGAAACAATTGCCGCTGTAGAGCAAAGTGTTGAAGAGTACCCGGATGAATCGATTCGCCACCGTGCACAGCAATTGGAGCTTTGTCCATCAACTTTATGGAAGATTTTGCGCAAAGATCTTAGCTTACGACCTTACAAGATCCAGCTTGTGCAAGAATTAAAGCCGCGAGACCATGCAATGCGTCGTGATTTTGGTGTTTGGGCCGAAAATGAGATTGATATCGATGCTGATTTTCATCGCAAAATTTTGTTCAGTGATGAGGCTCATTTTTGGTTGAATGGCTACGTCAACAAGCAAAATTGCCGCATTTGGAGTGCAGAGAATCCACATGAGACCCTTAAGACGCCATTACATCCACAAAAACTGACTGTTTGGTGTGCTCTAGGGGCTGGTAGAGTCATTGGGCCATACTTCTTCCGAAATGATGCTGGAGAGTCAGTTACCTTTAATGGAGACCGGTTTAGAGCCATGATAACCGACTATTTTGTTCCCGAATTGGATGGCATGAATGTGGATGAGATGTGGTTCCAACAAGACGGCGCTACATGCCACACAGCGCACGTCACAATCGATTTATTGAAGGAAACATTCGATGAGCGCATAATTTCGCGGAATGCAACTGTCAATTGGCCACCAAGATCGTGTGATTTGACAGCATTGGATTATTTTCTTTGGGGATATGTGTAGTCGTTCGCCTACGCCAACAAACCAGAAACGTTAGGGGACTTGGAAGCCAACATTCGTGGCGTTATTGCCGACATACAGCCACAAATGGTCGAAAAAGTGGTTGAAAATTGGACCTCTAGACTTGGCTTTATTCGAAGCAGCCGCGGTTGCCACATGCCCGAAATCATATTTAAACATTAATGGCATAAAATGATCCTTCCAATAAACCCAAATTGATAAACATTAAAACGATTTTTTTGTGTTTTATTTCAATTCGAAGTTGTATACCTGTAAAAAAAACACCCTTTATATTAAAATTTAATATTTCAGACATATTTTGTAATAACAGACATTATTTAAAATCAATAAATCTTTTATTAGTTGTTTAATTTGAATACATGCAAAATATTAAATTTTAATATTTGCTCGGTCCTATATACAACCCCAAAAATTATTAAATTTAACTGAAAGATTTTTAACCCTGAACGAGAAAAGAAAGAATAGGCTAATATTTCTCTTAGTGACTTGAGGCCGTTGTCAATTACTTCAAATTCTATTACATATAGGTTGCCACAAACTTAGAACTTAATTTGTTGTTTTTTTGCGATCTTCAGTCAAGGAAACCCGCGCTTAAGACCGTACACCTAAAAAATATGGAAAACGCTGATGTTATAAGTTGGCCAAAGACTACTCCCGACTACCTACTCAGTCCCATTCGCTCACTTTGCATCCCTATGGTGTGAAAATTCCCATAAGACCTGAAAATATTGAAGCAAAAAAATATTTTCCTAAAGACACTTACCCTGAAGTCGAACTGCACAGCACATATTTGCAGGCAGAGGCATCGGCATCGGCATCGGCATCGGCAACGTCACGTCATTGAAATGGAAAATCGTAATATCCTCCTGATATACTGTCAATTGATACCTTCGAATGATTACTTCACCTAAAGAATGAAGAGCCGAAGGCAAACGTAGCAAAAATCCAGCGGTTGGTTCACTCACCGGTGTTCTCACATATTAAACTCACTTGAGTGTAAAGGCATTTGTCGACTAGTTTGAGTATCAAATTGCACTATGGGAAATAATCAAAAAGTTGGTTGCCTACCTACATACTTGGGCGTGTGTGCAGTATAAGTAAAAACCAGCTCACCACTTTGCAGAAGAAAAGTGGGTGCTTCTCCGAGTTGAAGCAAGTTGCCAAAGACTGCAATTTTTTCGACTGTCAACTTGTCACAAATGAGGACTTTGTTGTGTCTGACATTTTAATGTCTGTAATATGAAGGTATATCTACAATTGTCACTGGTCGGCCTATTATAAGGCTGATTTTAAAATTGATTTATGATGGGTAACTTAAAGAAAGCGCTCGCGAACTTCTGTTCAAACATTGAGAAGCTTCCAAATTCAACCGTTCGAAAATCAAATGTAACACCGCAACTGTCACCGTGACCATAAATTATACGAATCAGCTTTTGCCTTTCAGCTGTAACACTGCCGGGCTTTTTTTTGAGCTAAAGAATTTCTAAACCATATCGATTACCACAAGTTGGTGAGTGCGCTAAAAATAGGCGTAGCTGAGCCAATCCCATCGATAAACGGCAAAATATGAAGTAATTTCGAGAACCGCAGCACAATCGTTCGTCTCTTTGGTGGAATATCGAACGTAGCCACTTACCGCAAACGCTGACGTCTTCGACTCAAGTTACCGCATCGTCATTGGACTGAGGAACTGCAGGCGTACTATGTTTCCGGGGAACGCCAGTCAGATCAATTCCACCGTCATTCCACGAAAACGCATTCACATTGCTCAGTAGTCCTTAAGCTCGGGGTACGAGTATTACAGAGCATTTTTCTTTTCTTTTTTTTTTCATTTGGGGTTGACTCTGGTCTCTGTGACGAACCGTCAAGCGTTCCCTCTGTCTGTTCCAAGGCCCTTCTCAGAGCTCAGACGTGTCGATGCACAAACTCAATATCGGGAACACACTCCTCGTTGTGCTCGCCGCCGACCGTCCGGCCAGCTATCCGCTATTAATCGAATTGGTATTGGTTGAAACACGACTACCTACTGGCTGCTGCTGCTGCTTTCCCCCCCCAGCCCCTGTCCATTGAGTGTGTAGAAAACCTGATTCAATACTTGACTTGCAACAGAAGCAAACAACACAACATGCATAAAACAAATGATGGCATAAAAAAAAAAAAAAAAACAAGAAACCGAAAAGAAGACAACAATAAAAAAAGAAGGCGCACACACATCAGGGGAAGTCAACCCAACCTACTGCTGTAATTGCTGTCAGTTCATGTGTGAGGCCAGTTCGGGGTAAGGGATGATTTGGAACGAGCGACAGACAGACTAACCGCAAATAAGGGACAAACAACTTTTCAGTGTTTGTTGGACGGAGCATTCAGAGGCTTGCAATCAACACCAGCTAAGGCAGTTGACGTTTTGTTCTCAATGTTACAAGTTCGAAAGGATGTCCAATCGGTTGCTCGCGAATCGGTATCTAATTTGGGCTAGATGAAGGATACAGTTAATTATAGATCGTTCGATAGTGTGTTGAATTGAAACAGAGTGAAGCATGTGCATACAGTTGGTATTTCGGATCAATTGCGAATAAGAGAGTGATAAAGGTGTTCACAAAAAAAAAGGTGCAAAAATACAAATTTTGTCAAAGGATTTATTACACAGCAGCGATACAAGAATTCTGTTTAATATAAAGGATTAATTTAAAACAATGTCAGTTCTCGATGTAAAATGGTAAGTCAGAAGAAAATGGTCCAAGTGTGAAATTGTGCTTAAGTGGCGCCCAAATGGTTGGTCCTTCGGAATGGATGTGTATTTGAGGTGGGAACTAAAATACGGGCTCGACATTCGTCTAGTTTGTAAGTGCACTCAGCTAGGGGGTTTTTTTACCGAGGGAAATATGTAAAGCTGCTGGTAAAATCTGTAAGTAGTCGTATTTTCGACTGGTAATGTCTTTGGGGAACATTGTAAGAGATTACACGAACGACGTGGACATATTGATTTTCTTTTTAAACATTTTGTTTTACCATAAGGCGGTATTTCCATTTAACGGATTTTTCAAAAGTCAGGCGGCCGAAATTTGGCACCCACTACCTGTTTTTTGCATACACGTCTTTGGCTGCTTCCTGTTTGTATGTCTTCTACAAATTTGGTCATTTGTGTAAAAATAAAAGACAAATTTCAGCGAAAGGTTAAGGACCTCCAGTGTTAAGCCTCATTTGGGCGGGTGAATTGAAAAGCTTTGTAGTCAGGCAGTGCCGTAGCCAGGATTTTGTTTTCGGGGGGGTTTGCTTCCAAATCTTACGAGGAATTCTTTAAACAAAATTCATTCATTTCATTGATTTTTATAAGTTTTTAAATCGCATGCACTTTTTCTACACACATTTTTTCAAAGCAGAAGACGTCTTGATTTTTTTTTTGACATGGTATCAACCACTTTATCTGGATGCACATTAATATCCGAATGAACATATATGGTAGCAAGTGAGCATAATTTTGCATTCCCCATAGCGCTTCGGGACACAGTTTTAATCCGTTTCATAGTTGAAAAGGTTCTTTCAACACTAGGTGGTGGTCACTGGAAGCGTGGCCCACCTTCAGTTAGAAGTTTATACCTCAAGAGTAAGTCTTGTCACATAATATCAAGCAATTTCAAAACTTCGGTAGAAGGATCACTCGACGATATTTTTTCGCACCAAAGAATGTAGGTCTCAGCCTTCACAGCTGACGACGAAGTTGCATTATCAAATCAAAGTAACATGTTAGGTTTTAAATTTCGTAAACTCGCTCAACTGCAGCAAAACCTGGGAGAAGAGCTTTTGAAACGGGGGTAGAACGTCTTCGTTGACAATGAATCAGTCCGTAAGAGTTTGTACTAACGAATCTATTCAAGGAATCAGCAAAGACAGTCTTAAATAGGCTTCTGGATTGGAACGCGTTGTTTCTTTCAATGAAGTTCTTGAAGCTCAACTTCAAATAAGTCCTCGGCAAGTTGGGATTCGGATTGAAAAGCCTCTCTGAAAAAAATCTTCGGCATTTTCTCTGATGTTCTTAAGAGAATTCAGATCTTCTTTTGTGCGGTCGATTGCAGGTACGATATCTAAGAAAGTTTCAGTTTTAGTGTTTTGTTTAGATTTTCGAGGGGGGGGGGGGGGGGGCTAAAGCCCCAAGCTTACAACTGTCTTGCTATCAGGGGAGTTGAACTTCTACCAGTCAATTCAGGAAAGGAATGTTTTTATGGACACAAAAATTTAGCAAAGAAAAGGCATAATGACGTCTTAAAATTCAATACAATTGACGGTTTCCGTAAGGTCCGTTTAAACTCGCAGTTGTACCAAAGTAGAAGGGCCCAGTCCGTCATTAACTTTGTACGGGTTATTTCGCTCGTCAAAATCGCCGCCTTCAGAATATCGGTTGTGGCTGGTGCAGTGTGCGCCGTAGCTCCGTCCTGTTGGAGCCACATGTCCTTCATTCCTAATTCGTCCAATTGCGGCAGAAAAAACTCGGTTAACATGGCCCTATAGCGCGCACCGTCCACTGTTGTCGTTTGACCAGCGGCGTTTTCAAAAAAAAAAATGCCCGATGAATCCTCCAGCGTGAACATCGCACCATGCAGTAACTCTGAGCGGGTGTAATGGCTCCTCGTGCATTACTCGTGGATTTTCGGTGCCCCAGAAGGGAAGTTTTGCTTGTTCACGTACCCGCTGAGGTGGAAATGAGCCTCATCGCTCATTATGATTTTGGTCCAAAAATCGTCCACTTCGTCCTCGAGATTGAGGATGGCTTCGATGGGTCGACAGGCAGCAGCTGATGCACGGACTGGACTTTATACGGGAACATGCGCAAGTCTTTGACCAAAATGGCTAATTGCGAGGCACGGCGTCTGGTCGATGTTTCTGGCGACAGCTCGACATTCTCGTCAACAGCGGCACAAAGGGCGCTCCGGCGCCGGCCACTCTTGGCAACGTCTTGTGTGGTCCCATACTCTTCAAGGTTGGTGGCCAAACGGCGCAGGGTTTGCGCAGTCGGTGTCGGACGGCCTTGGAATCGGCGACGGAATTCACGCTGCGCCAACACTACAGACGAATTGTTACGCAAAAAAATAGACACGATTATTCCGCATTCTTGGGGAGTGTATCGCTCCATGGCTTGTTCACTTGTATTCTAAATCTGTCTAGTCCACAAATGTCAAAACAGATTTGACATTGGCGGCCATTTGCAAAAATAAGAGCATCTTCCAATAGGGTGATCTCTTTTGGCCCACCTTGTATAGTTATATCTGATCAACATTTCTTAGTTTCAAAACAGATCTTGCTAGCCACCTCGGACCCAATTGGCTCTTCATAAACCGGGTTGCTGGTAAAGTCAAGCTTTATCGAAAGCAAGATTTAGCCCAGTATGAGTTTTGCTTCGCCTTTCGAAGAAATGGCTCTCAAGACACCCTTCTTCCATTAGCTGTGAGTACATTTCCTTCTGTTTTTGATTTAGTAATAATGGACTTAATCTTGACTTTAGCTTTACAGTTCTGGGAAGCCCAAGGTGTGACTTGTAGCTAACTGTCTACAATTTCACACTCCAAGTATGCGGCTGAGGTCCCTTTCTACTTGTGCGCCCCTCCTAAGGCGAGCTCCTCCTCGACTGCGTTGTTCTTTTGGGATAGACTCGAAGACCTTCGCTCTACTTGTCCTAGTCATCTGATATAGCACGATCGATGAGCGGAATTTTTTTTTTTTTTGACTAGTTCTATGTCGCCGTACAGATCGTAGGATAGTTTGTTGTTTCCTCCGTCAACGCAAACGGGGCCGAAAAAGTAACAAAGAATTTTTTTCTCCAAGCGACCAAGATAACTTTTATTCATTCGCATTAAGTCGAAGCTTCAGCGACCTCAAGCAGCACTGTGAGGATCAGGGTTTTAAGTAGGATTTATTTTTAGTTGTTCGGTGGGGAATGGGTTCCAACTTCTCAATAACTAAGCTCATAAATCAAATCTGGCGACTAACAAGTCTAGTGACTTACTAATAAGCCTCGGTACAATAGTGACAACAACTGGCTAAAGTTTAAAAGCAATCGAATTGACCGTATCGGGCCGTATGTACAGGGTGTACCAAAAATGTTAGGTAGACTTAAAATATTAAATACTTGTGTCATTTGTTTATTTAAATTTTTAAACAATTAGATAAATATTAAAGCCCAGTCTTTGCTTTTCTGTAGGTGCCTATATAATTTTGTTTTTTTACAAGACTCCAGTCTTTTTATAAAATGTTCTAATACTTTTTTAAAGACTTGGGCCCTACTATGAAACTCGATTCTAAAGCGAAACTGTTCGAATTCGCAAAATCGCAACTCTGTAATTCTATAAGTAAGTTATGAAAGCGAAATTCGAACAGGTCTAATACTGCCACAGTTTGAAAAGGTGCAATATATGGCCCGGCATCCAGATTTGTCCAAGGGGTATTTAAAAACAGCTTTTATAATGTTGGGAACAAAATTCTGTTTTTTTCGTTGAAATATTGTTCAACAACTCTATGGAGGCATCTTTCGAAATGCGGTAGTTTTTAACAAAGCTGAATAAAGTTATTTTAGTTTATTTTATTTTTGGATTGAAAATGCCTTTAAATAAATACTGAATAGAAAAACTTTTTCTTGCCAAGCTCCATTATGTTAGATTTATCTCTAATCCGCCTTCGTTCAACTTGTTGAATTTGTTCCAGATTTCCTTCAGACTCCAACCTAATTGCCACACAGTCCATGTTTATTTATTATTGTTTAATTGTTTCACGATAATTTTTTTGGAATATGCCAATTATAATGCGATACTCGTTTGGGTTATGTCAAACATAATGCGAGAATCGTTTGAAAAACGCAAATTTTTTGGCAAATAGTTTGGCATTACCGGCATTCGATTCTACTTTCATAGAGAGTACAATTTGAAAGTAGAATCGCAAATATCTTTCGAATAGAATCAATAGTAGAATCGAATTTCATAGTAGGGCCCCTGTCAATTGAAGGCCAATTTTCTTGCGACTTTTCAGAATTCTGCAGCGGTCACCCTGTTTGTAGCTAGTTATACTGACTTATACAGACTGAGGCGAATGTATCCATTTTTTAAGATTATTCTCCCTGGAAACATTTTCTAGAAGAACTATCCTCGTAAGTTATATCTAACCCTATGGAACCATCTTTTGAAACGGAAAACATATTCAACACTCAAGTATTGCTTTATACACGTCTAAAGTAGATTTAATAAAGATGGTCCTATGATCTTTAAAGCCGAGACACCTCCACACCAAATAATCTATGGTCTATACGATGCCCTCACTTATAAGGTCCAGAGGTCATATATGGGACTGCTTTTTTATTTGCATTTTTTTAACGTTTCAAATGCGCGATTTTGTTTAATGCATTTGCTCCTTTTGCGCGAGCCATAATAATGTGGTTTTCGAATGGGCTCCTTCAGATTCGCTCTCAGATTTCTGATTATTATGGTTCGCTGGGCATCTACGCAATTCCGATGAAACGAAAGAGCCTAAAAGAGTTTTATATTGCTTCCAAAGCTGGCTATTTTTTTGTTATTCATTGACTTTAAAAAATTAACTTTTAAAGTAAATCTTAATCCTCTGATATTGCGAAACGAAATTCTGCTGGTGGTTGACAGAAAAACTTCAGCGAAAATACGCCGGAAAATTATTTACGAAAAGTTTCGCCAGTTGATACAAGAAAAAAGCACTACCGACAGCTTATTAGGTATTTTTTTGAATGAAAATTGTGTCATGGGTGTAGACACTGCCAGCTGACATATTTCTTGTCAATTTTAGATGATGTATTATTGCAACTTCCATCAGATGTCTTAGAATAAGCACAAAAATTGATATAGCTTAACCTATGTAAACACTGAACACATCTTAAGCAATAACCTATAAGTCCCGGACAAAAAGTTGGGTGTAAAAAAATGATACGGAACTTCTACCCAGACCCAGTAATCTACTACAATTACCCACTTCAAGCCCAGTGTGCTGTTGAATGGAGTAGGTAGGACCTTCCATATTAATTGAATTGAAAAATATTGTGTGACAGATTTTATCAGGCTCTTAAAGTTCACGCATTTTTCGAAACTTTAGGTTTGTTCCTTTACTTTGGTAGTAAGAATGGAAATGGAAAATGACAGAAGCATGATTCAAAAATTCAAAGCAGTCGGGTAAAAGTGGTACGAGGAGTCGTTAAAATATCTTATAAACTCGAAGAATTTTCTAATTTATTAACAAATTTAGTTGATTCATCTTACTATCGATGAACGTGATTCGGAATTAATCGAACTTCTTCTTCATGAATCCGAGTATTGAACTACAAGCATTCGAGAAGGGGAAAAAGCGATCTGTTAAGAGCAAGACAAATAAAATTTAGCGCGAGCGGGATACTAGGCATAAGTAACGGCAATAAGTAGGTACGAGTAAAAATTCGTGAATCTTGGTAAAAAAAAATCGTGAATTTAAAAGTAAAGAAACAGACCTATGCCGTGATGCAACGATTTCTTCACAAAACTTCATAGAAGAGTTTTCCAAGACAAGAATATGCCAAATTGGCCAGCTGCGTCACTGTCCTTAAGTTCTATGTTCTTATAACAAAATGCAGTTTTTTATCTATAATTTCTGAAGATTTTCAATTTCTTCAACGTCAACCAAAGTACAGGTTACTAAAAAAGTAAATTAGGACTGTTTTTTTAGCTTCGTTCTCAGCACGCAATTGCAACAACCACCTACGCTCTACTTGACACTTCGAGACTCACATTAGTTGTTGTAATCGCGTGCTGAAAATCTTACTTTATTTTGTTTCGCTGAGATCGAACCCCAGAAAAACACGTCAATTGTAGCACCATACCTACATTATTTGTTATGTACTTACTTATAGAAGGTAAAAGGTACCTATGTCCTACAGTGACGTGCCGTGGTGCTTTCAATAGGGTGTTCACTATAATTTCTACAGTAGTAAGATAGAGTATTTTTTGTTCTATTGCAGGACCCTACGAGGACGTGTCAGACAATGAACCCATTACTAAGTTTTTTTTATAGGTAGATTTTTTTTTGTTTTTTACTTTTCTGTTGGGAAACAAAGTGCTTATTTACAGCAACTCTAAAATGATCAGATAATTTGAAAAAGGCAGGCAAGGCCAACAGAAGACTTTGCTGAGAATAGAATGGCAGCCACGCAACCAAAGCTTGAATTCATAATTTGTTTCATGAAAGTTCTTAATAAAAGAAGTATTCAAATTTGGTATATTCCAATTTATCAGCTGAACAGCTGTGAAAATTCAGTTGCAATTTCCAATATTCGAATATTCATATTTGTTGTCACTGTGCAACCGACCTCTATGCTCTATAGTCTATTCATACACTCAGAGGACCAGAATGGGAATGAATAATAATTATGAATGAATGGGACTCTGGTTCTGGCTGTTGTAAGTTGTAGTTGTATTTTGTATCTTGCATGATCTTGTGTTGCGCTTGTTCTTGTTACTGCACACAGTAGGCAGGCAGTAGGCACACCGCACACCGTACACCGCACAAGCACATCAACTCTATGTTTGCCATGGTGGAACGAAAACTAAAACGAAAATGAAACACAAGAACTGCAAAGAGGTGCGCTTGATGCAGGAGAACACCAAGCCAGGTCGATTTATGAGGGAAAAGGGTTTTTTATATTTTATTTTGTCTTTGTTTTTGTATGTGATTTTGCCTGTCCTCGGTGCTCTAAAGCGATTACCAACCAAGTCGCTTTGACTGTAAATAGGAATTATTGATAGGTACAGGGAAATTTGGATTTTGTTCAAACATCTTTGTTTTCAAATATCTGTTAGTTGTAAGCAGTTGTAGATGAATTATAAAAATATTAATATAAATTCTTTCAACGTCTTATGTTGATTTCAACTACTCATTTACAAATACTGATTAGTTAATACATAAATTATTGCAATGAAACAGAAACTTAAGTTCAGTGCATTATAATAACAGATTCGGTTAGGGTGTGCAGAGAACACCTGCGCACCTATGAATAAACGTCACTGATGTCCTATATATCTAATTTGTTTCATTTCCTCCTTCTTTTCAGGTGTCTACAAGTTTCTACAAAATGAAGCGAAAAAAACTTATTAGAACAAAAATTAAATTTGTTTTGTTGAGACTGGAAGTCATGTCATGGGATTTTTACATAAACGTTCCAAACTCTTGAAAATAATTCTGGGTAAGTAAAATGTATTCAGGGATATAGCTCTACTCGTTTCTTCTATACCTACCACACACACATCAACCGTTTTCATACAACTACCTACCTAGGTGTTCATTGAAATGTTGTGTCGATTGTAAATATTGCTTTGTTCCAACATAACAATTTCAGAATTTACTAGTTTCCTTGAAACTACGAAGGATTATACCAGCACCTACACTACGAGAGCTCTATAGAAATGTAACTCTGCGGCACACATACCAACCGATAAACTATACAATGTCGAAACAAAGTCGACCAACCACAAATGAATTTCAACAGAAATTATTTCCAAAGGTGTGGCTACGGTCGGGCGGAGTTTATTCAACTGCGATGGCGGCAATATCAACTTCTTTTGTGAGCTGAGAGCTGAACGCTGAGTACAGTGGCTCACAGTGCAAACGATATTGGACGCCGCTATAGCACAGTGACTCAGCTCAGATCTTTTAGGCGTTTATCTGGGTGTTTGTTAAGGAGCATGAGAACTTTTTTTATCACCTTACTTCTGAAGCACGAGGAAATTATGAAAATTGTATAATGCTGTTTGTTGCACGTCAAATTTGCATAGTGGTGAGCTCTTGGGGAAGTACTCAGGCACATCACGATTAGTGCTGACAATGCATAAATAGGGTATCGTTGTCAAATAAGACTTTTTGGCTAGCTTGGGCTACCTTAGGCCGAAGGGGATTTTATTGAATAATGGCAGGGATGCTAACCTTTTCAACAGACATTAACCAATTTTGCGCAGGTGTTGTAAGCATTCTCCTTTCATTTTTCCCACGGACCACTACGTTTAAATAAAACTTACTAACTTTCAATTGCAAATTTTGTATATCGTAGTTTGTAAATATTATCACCACTATTTAATAGATAACACTTTTAATACTACTTCAACACTGTCAAAGTATCAACAAGGTAGTATGGTACTCCGTTTAAAATTCCAGTGTTAGTTAAAAATAAGAACGAAATTTTATAAAACTCGAAGTGGGTTGATATTTTAACATATGTCTATTCGCGTACTTTCAAAAATAAAACAACAAATATTTCCGATGTGCCTTCAAAATAAAGTGAAACAACAAAAAAACGGGTTTTAAAACGTATTACCTTCGATGGCAACTTTGTGCATTGACATATTTATCAATACTTGCCACTTTGCCAGTTGAAATTCTTTGGGCTATTTCGAGCTAAGACAATAACTGCTCGTTACTCGTTATTTAGCTATGTTTCTCTTTTTATCTGTTATTTTTGATGGGAATGTGTATTTTGTTTGAAAGCGATTGATTGATATCGATTGCTTTCAATTAAACCTGAATAAAATATATTCACCATCATAGTTCATGTTTTATTGAACATTTATCTCTGTAGAACCAAGTAAAGTAGGTATTTATTCCAAGTACAAGTGATTCAACAGGAGCAGATCATCTGACACATTCTTAGATGTGTGTTCATGATTATACTAGTAAACTTCGCCATTCCCTTCAACTAAAAGCGAAGACACCCAATAAAATATAACGGTTTATATCATTTTTCCCACGAATGTGACTGATGGTACAGTTTTATTGCGCATTCGTCTATTCAGCTTCGCATTGCTTTTTATTATTGAAGTATAATGTTCAATAAAACAATACTTCATCACATCACGTCACTTTGTTTTGCTTTTCTGCCGATAGAGGGCTTTTCCCTTTAAAGAAATAAATAATACCATATACTAACACTGTTTATTAATGGAGTACTGCCACAGGCGTTTTTTTTTAGAGGTAGGTACTGAACTTCACGGCATAGCAGAGGAAAATTTTAAAAAAAAAATTATTGGGAAAAGTGTTGCCAATTCAACAAACATGCAAACATGCAAACCTTTTTTGGTAGTTATTGAGTGTCTATCTAATATACTCGGTAGGTAGGTATAGCTAAGCTAAGATATACGAGCTTATCAGAGACTAAATGGAGTTTTTGTTGCATTGTTTCTTCGGGCATGATCAGAAGTTTTACCCGCATTTCGCTCTTTCTTGTCTAAAGTTCTACCAGCACCTCGTTTGGTTGTGTCTGGCTCGCTTAAGGCTTAAGGCAGTAGGTACCTATATTCAATTATTGTTGACGTTTGAGTAGTTGAGTTTGAGTTTGATTCGACCTAAGGTTAAGTCTTTTTGTAGAGGCAACCCTGACGAGCAAAAGCTTACACCATAACGATGCACAAATGAATATTTGTTCTAAAATAGTTCAACTCAACCGTACAAATAGATAGTTCAGACCGAACTTTCAAGATTCATAGGTTATTTAAGTTCAAACACTTGTACCTACATGAAGGCGAACAACGGGAAGTCATATTGGGAGATGAGCATCCTTTTGTAAATTCTAAATACCCTTACCTGCCTTTGCTACTTCGTGGTAAAAAGTACAGAAACCATTTCATTATTCTGCATTTACACAGCGCATGTCAATACAAGTTTCATACATACCTACGGTTTTTTTTTTTATAGGGTTGAAAGAATCGGCATCACATTTTAACTCTCCCTTTTTGGTGCTTTTCATTTTAGATTCACTGGAAGATCAAGAGGGTGGAGCTATGTACATATCGTGCGATGTCTCAAATGGAGGTCCTGTGGAGGCTGAAACGGGATACGTTCCCAACAATTCATTGTTCGGATTGGCATTGGATAGTCCACAGGTAATTTTAGTAAGACTAACTTGTAAACGGAGCTTTTGTTCGGAAAGACAAATGCATACTCCAGCGATACGTAATAAAAAAATATATTAACGCGACGGCTATAATTTTGTGAACTAACAACAAATTTAATTAATCGCATCGATTTTAAAACAACGAATGACCCGAACGATTTTTATATAAATCGATGTGCAAAGAAAATTGTGTTTGATCCTTGATTTGCATAAGTGTTCTGGGCTTAAAAATACAACAGTGTATCTAAAGTTAAAAAGTGAAAAATAGCTAATAACTCATATACAAAGGAGTTGGTGTTTTCGGTACCTACATCTCGGAATATACAAGAATTTAGAAGGTAGATTTAATTAAATAAACACGCTAATAAACAAAAAATAAATAACTAAACTACAGACTCCAATGCCCGCATAAAGTTTCAGTTTTAAGGATTTTATGGTTTCCGAATTAATTTGTTCTTGACGACTTTACGTAGAGAGCGAATTATGAACTGTGAATATTCGTAGAATTTACATTTCCTTCAAACGCACCAAGTTTTGTGGTCGCAGACAAATTTTAGCCGTCATTTGGCAGTTGTAGTTTATATTTTGAGGTTAAGTGCGAATTCATTTTTCATCAATGACCGCTGGTAGATTTTCTGTGTTTTCTGATTAAAGTTTGACAGTTCGCAGAAAAGTATTTCTCGTGATTGTGATTGCTTCAACAGTCCTGACTTTGACAGTCAATTTTTCATAGCGCCGTACTAATAACAAATTTTAGTCTCGACTTTAAATTTACGGAAGCTCACAATTGCGAAATTTGTATGGAAATTATAGCAACCGTGAACTTCTAAAAATTAGAGTCGAAACTAAAAATCGTTATTTGGTAAGGCCCATATAATATTCCTCCGGCAAAGACGTTTTTCAATTTCTTCTCTGACAGGAAGTTCAATTCGCCGTCAACTGACTATGTGCCACCAAACTATTGAATATAATAGAATACAGAATACAAAATGTCAAAATTTAGATTGAGAAAATGTGCCGAACCATTAACTGGGCACCCTAAATTTGGACATATCAATGAAGTATAATTCTGAAACAATAGTTTGGCTCGAGCTGCGTGCCACTCTGCTAAAGGGATAAGCTTAAATTTAGCTCAGCTATATTTTGGAGAGAATTTTGTATGGAATCTAAAATTTAGCTTGAGTGGCGTACTAAGCTTGATGATTAAAAATATTCATTTTGTTCTTGATTACGACGTTTGGTATTCTTTTTTAATTAATGTGTTTTGTCTCATTTTGTAAAAGCTGTCAACGTATTCAACGGACAGAAGAGTGAAAAGTAGGTATACGTGATGCGAGCTTATCCGCGGGATATATGCATACTTTGCTTATCAGTCACCTTTCATAAGCCGATGTGTTTTCTATCCATCTGTCAGTTGCCGGAATGAATAAGACGGACTCTATAAGTTGGCCTCTTTAAAATGATAATTTACAAATTTTAATAAGGAAGGTAGGTTATCTTAGTCGACCTAAGATAACTAGATTTTTGAATGTGCCTAATAACTACAACTGTCAGTGACATTCTGATCTGTTTGTTTGATTGAGATTTTAGCCAGAATTTGTTGACATGCAGTCATTTTCGAACTTACAATGGCGAAATATTCCATACAAAACTGCATACTGTGACCTACAAAATATTTAAGTTGAAGGTTAAAAATGATTTTTAGTAAGGCCCAGTGGGCTGTTCATAATTCTTCCATTGAAACACAAAGGGGCTTAAGTAACAAAAACCCCATTTTGAGAATATTACATAAAACAACTTGTTAAGGCAAGTTCTTTGGCATCACAAAAGGTCGTAAGTGAATTTAAACCCATTGTTGAGATTTCGCTTTTTTGTTCCGGGGCGTAAGTTATATTTTGTAATTGTTTCGGAGCACGAAAAGCACGAATAACTCAGAAAACGAGACAAAATACCAGTTCTAAACAATTTTTAAAACAATAAAAATATTTGGTCGCAGTAAAAAAACCCGGAAAATGTCAATATACCTACTTTTTTTTTCTTTTTGCTCTCCTGTTAAATTGGTAAATACCTATCGCTTACGCGTCTTTGTGTTTCAATGGACGAATTGACATAGGTAATATAAAAGAGGTTTTTTCTTTGTTCTGAACTTGAGTCGTGACCTGAAGTTTTGTAAGAGTATATTACTTTGTTTGGGGAGTTGGCAAAAAAGATTTCGCTGGTAATTTCTTCGGGACGAAGAGATTCTTCTACTACCAGAGTCTCCACAAAGCCATCCGTTTCGAGGGACTGCCTTTTGATTGAATCATAAGCAGGGTATTCACAGAGAGGTAGTGCTCCGCAAAGTCGTCTGCAGAAGAGGCAATACAACTGAGGCAGCGTTCCGTCCCGTGCTACAATTGCAGCGTTTTCTTGTTTTTGAGTACATTTTTGCTGACTGTGTACGTTACTACTTTGGATCCACCACGTACTACTTTTTGTAAATAATATCAATAACTCATTTCTTAATTTTCCAAAATTGTTTGTAATAACGGACCAAGGGCCGGTTTGTTCAATCTTGGTTATCTTTAATCGTCGGTTATTCCAGCTGGTAATCATCGAATTTGTTTGTTCAGCTAAATATTAACCAGAGAATCGTTGATTTCGTTAGTTAGTTTTTGCGCGTATAATGAGATTTAACCGCAATGGTTTTCTGGAATTTCGTTTGTTCAAGTTTTTTTAAGGACTGCGTAGGTATTAATTTTGACGTTGCTGCTAAACAAAACAACTCTTTGTACAATATTGTGAGGCAAAAGCACAAATAATACAATAAACGTACATATAACTCAAGATGTGGTGAACTGAACTAATAAAATCTGTCTCGTCAGTTTCGTAGACGTCTTAAACTGACGGATGTATAGAATATGGTACACGGCAGTCTATTGAAGGTAAGAGTAACGGTCCCCAACACAATAATGGATGCGAAGGATGAAGTAAGATTGTTTTCAACATTTTTAGCCGATGGCAGCTCTCATAAATTGCGATAAAGCTCATACTCATTGGAGCAAATATTGAAAGAAATTTTATTGATTGCGGCTTAATTCGGCTTTTATTCTTCAGTTTTCAAAAAAACGCCTGTATCATTTGATTATGACATTCTTGTGCTAAACAAATTTTGCATTTAGTAAGATTACTGAAAATAAATACACTAATAAAATACCTTCACAGTTACTTATCAAAAACAAACGAACCCGGAAAACAAAAAAAAACTTGTCAACTAAATTGACAAATAAACTGGAAAAGTGGAACGATTTGTCGCAAAGCTATGGTTTGGTGACCGAAGTGAAAAATCGTTCAACAAACACTCATCGGTTATCACAGATTCGAAATCAAACCTCGGATTTAACCAGCTGTGAACAGACAAATTCAAATTCTCGCGCACCTCGTTTATTTTTATATGAACAGGGTGTCAGCCGGGAAGGTATACTACTTTGTTTTGCCGCCATTTTGGTAAACATTAGTCTTGACAGTTCATATTTGGCAGTCGTGAAGTAGACACGTGGCAAATTTATTATGGAAAAATATTCGATAAACCAACGAGTTTTAATCGTTAAAACATTTTATCAAAATCAATCATCGATTACTGTGACGATGACAAAAAATCATAATGAGTGACGAGGCACATTTTCATTTGAATGGATATGTGAATAAACAGAATAGTCGGTTCTGGGCAATGGAAAACCCTAAAATTATTCATCAGTCACCTTTGCATCCATTAAAAGTTACAGTCTGGTGTGCAATTTGGTCAGGAGGAATCATTGGACCTTACTTCTTCGAAAAGGCGCTTTGAAAACAGCGTAACGGTAACTGTGAATGGGGAGCGATATCGTGATATGATTGAAAACTGTTTAACGCCACAACTTCATGCTTGGGCTTGATTAACATGTGGTATCAACAAGACGGTGCCACATCGCATACAGCCAGGATTACAATGGAATTAATGCGAGACCTCTTTCCACAACAAGTTATTTCAAGAAATGGTGATGTTGATTGGCCTCCACGGTCGCCTGATTTGACTGCTCCGGACTTCTTTTTGTCGGGATATCTGAAAAGCAAGGTTTATGCAAACAAACCAGAAACGCTTGAGCAACTCAAACAAAATATTCGTGATGAAATTAATGAAATACCGCGTGAAATGTGTGAGAATGTAATGAAAAATGTGCTCAAAAGGGCTCGCATTTGTGAGACTTACAGAGGCGGACATTTACCTGATATCGTATTCCATACATAATTGCCGACATTAAATAAAACATTTATCAATATAAGATCCATTCTCTTTCAGTTAATCAAAAATTATAAACAAACAAAGTAGTATACCTTCCCGGCGGACACCCTGTACTTATGTTTACCTTTTACTCCTTTCACTTCTATTCGAAAAATCGCAAATTTTGTGATGAAATTTTATATGAAAATGCTATGAAAATATGAAAATTTAACAGGATTTCTAAAAAAAAAAAAAATTGTATTTCTTTCTTTAGCAAGAGTGTGCTGCCTCTTGTGTGGGCTGTCTGTGCTGCCAGGGGAACACTTCCTTACCTATCCCAGCATTGGTTGCTACCGACTTTGAGTCAGGGAATTGTTTCGAGAACAACAGTGGTCCTTTAAGGTAAGAATGACAATGCATGCAAAGCCACACACTAATTTACTAACGAGAACTTTGTTTGGCGCAGTTCACCTCAGCCCAACTCACAAAACAATTTGGGAACTTATTGGAACTCTGATGAAATGGCGTCAACATTTCCAGGACTACCCCCTTTAGATATCGACCCATTGCCAAGTTTATTCCCATTTTCACCATGTGGTGCTTCATACAAGTAAGAAATGCGCGCCAGCCACTTGAAGCAGGGCCGAATTTTAACAACTGCTCATAGTTTTTCAGCCAACCCTCATCAGGCCTCCCTGTCGTATACTGTCCACCCGCAGATCATTAACCAAACTCAGGCTCAACAAAATACAACCAACACTATAAGTTCAGCATCCCAGTCGTGTTATTATGACGCTTCGACTGCGTGTAACCAGCACTCCACACCTCCCATATATCCCAGCATGAGCGTGAATGTCAGCATGAACATGACCATGCACGGGTACGGAGCGGAAGCCACTGTCCCGATGCAATGTTCGCAGATGCAGTGGACTCCTCCCAGCTCGTCGTCGTCCGTAAATGTTCTATATCCTCCGCTACTGAGTCCGTCGCATTATCCTGCAGCAACAACTTACTCCTTTACAGCTGATTTCCGACCGCCGGTGAATAATCAAGCAATTGTGCCTGTTGCTGGTGAAGTTCCAGAGAAGGGCTCACCACATCGTGGCTTTTACTCACAACCCAACCAATCGTACTCACCACCCAAGAGTCCGCAATATTCCCTGGTAAGTTGGCTAGCATACATTCGTAGGATCTGCTTATTGAATTCTATGTGATTAATTCAGACTAGGGACACAAAATCCTATGGCAGTGGATACGAAGATGAGGACAGCAACGAGGGATCAGACTCAAAGCCGAACCTTTGTAGGCTCTGCGGTAAGACATATGCTCGGCCCAGCACATTGAAAACCCACTTAAGGACGCACTCTGGCGAGAGACCTTACAGGTATGGACAGTTGGTCGATTTGAATCTGTTACGGGAAATTTAAGAGAAATGTTTTTCAGGTGTCCTGATTGCAACAAAAGCTTCTCACAAGCAGCCAACCTTACAGCTCATGTACGCACACATACCGGACAAAAGCCGTTCCGATGTCCAATTTGTGATAGACGATTTTCGCAGAGCTCGAGTGTTACTACGCACATGAGAACGCACTCTGGAGAGCGTCCGTACCGATGTTCATCATGCAAGAAGTCATTCTCCGACAGCTCTACGCTCACCAAACACCTGCGTATACACAGCGGAGAGAAACCGTACCAGTGCAAGCTATGTTTGCTAAGGTAAGTTTTTTCTTTAATATAATCCTTGAGTTTGAATGGTTTTTCAGAGGATAATGTGTGCGTGTGGGTCATTCATCTGCAGTAAGATTTAGAGAAAATTTTTATTGAAACTAAGGTTAGTTTGTGTAAATTTGTTTACGGTGAGTTATCGATTAGACCGATAAAGTCGGCCATTCGTGAGCATACCAACCATAGGAGTAGAGGCGGTTCGATATCTTGCAGGTTGAAGGCAAAGATAAAGCTAAGCAAGTCACCGAAGCTGAGTTCTACCGAGATCACTGAGATCGTTGGGAAAATAATTTCGTCTAAATAAGCCTTTTGGGCAGAGTCAAAAATGTTGTCATCTTATCCGACCAAATTTGTCTGGACTTGTAGACTAACCAACCCTGAACGCAAAAACTATTCTTATAGTTTACGTCGCTTTTACTACGTCAAGTACACAATCGAAACTTCAATTGAGTAGGTCTTCAGTCAAGGGAGTAGATTTGTCGGAACCCCTTTCATTTAACTGGAGACGTTCAAGTATCTAGTTTAGTAAGTCTGACAGCTCTCTCACTAGATGAAACTCGGCTCTAATTGGGGGCAATCGGTCGTGAGAGCAGATGTTTCAGTTGACGTTTATGGAGGGGTAGCCGACGAATCTAGTCCAGAAATTCGTGACTGAGTACTAAGTTGACAGTTCTGATATGTTGCTGACGTAGTAAAAGTGACGTTCCCGACCAATCTAGTTTTTGCGTTCATACTACATCTCATCCAGACCAATCTAGTCGACTTAAGATAACTAGATTCTTGAATTTGCCCACTCTCAACTAACCGCTCTAGTCAAACATGAAAAAAGGCTTACCTACTGTCATGCAGAATTCAGTACTTTTTGACTTTCCTGAGTACGCAAGTGACACTTCTCAGTTTTCAGTACTATTTGCACAATTTTTTATTTTAAAAATGTGAAATATTTGTTTTTAATGTTGTGCGTTAAAAAATAACAATTTAATTTTTTTATGTGTCAGTAGGTACTATTTTGTTTCAGTGACTATAGGCCAATAAAAACTGAAACAAATCAAATCAGTCAGCTGTCAAACTTACTAAACTAGAGTTTTGAACACACTCTCTTTTAAAGACTGTTGGCAGCAAAGGTTTAACATGAATTATAACAGTTTTATCACCGAAGAAAGCAAAATCAATTTAATGTACATTTTTTTTCATTAGACGTCAAACGGGCCCATCGAAAAATGATAAAAACTAACCAGTTTATTTTTTATTTTATTACACGCAGTCGAAATCAAAATTGTATTATATGTTCACCAGCAATCTGCTTGTCTCTCATTTTTGACATCCTGAGCTCTGGAGGGTGTGTTCACAAGCCCGACTCCACATGCAAACCTGGTTAGTTTTCGATAGATTAGTTTTTGATCTCGTACCTACTTATGAGAATACAATTTGAATGATATGCCTAGTATGCTGCTCCAAGGAAGCTTAAATTAAGCGCCTCTCCAATGTTTCTCTCCACCGCTTCGCTTAATGTTCGCTTAATTTTGACAGTGTAGGTTCGGTCAAAAAAAAAAAAATACCGATTTTTTCCCTGATCTGTCAAAATTTAGCTGTGGAAAAATGTATTTTGCATTAATACACCTACTTAAGTTCTGTAGAGACATTTTTGTATGGGGGCTTAATTTAAGCGCGAGCAGCATACTATGCTTAAGTCTTGAGATTTATACGAGATTGAAGATCAGTCCTAAACCTATTTTCTCGTTTCGAGTTTCGAGACAGCCGCAAGTTTATTTTAGCTACACTACGCGTCGATGTTGATGCGAGTACTAATAGCCGTGTTTTTTTGAGCTTCGATCTCAGCAAAGCTAAGTAAAGTAGGATTTTCATCACGCAATTACAACAACTACGTTCTACATGACACTTCGAGACTCCGTTGTAGTTGTTGTAATCGCGTGCTCAAAAAAACACGCCTAATACTAAACAAATATGACTTTTCGGGTCTGAATCAAGTGACAGCCATATTTTCTTTTGTATGTCAAGATCCTTCCATACTATCGTCCTTACACTCCGTCAGTGCGTATGCGCTTGTGAAAATTAAAATTAAAATTTGGCAAATCGTTTCTCCACTTCTCGTTTATTTATCTCGAGCGAATTCTGAGAACTGTGACATCGACCCAACACGTACAAGAACGAGACTTGAAATAAATTGCAAATGTCAATTGAAGAGTTATGGTCGAATATTATTTTCTTACCAGGGTTTTATATATACTTGCCGATATACATTCAGCTAAGGTTACTTTTTTTTGCAGGTTTTCACAGTCAGGAAATCTAAACCGTCACATGCGAGTCCATGGTACAAACAGCAATTTAATCTCGTGACAAAAACCTAAAGCTTTCCACCACTATCGCCATCTAAATGAATACGGCATAGGCGACATAAGCCCCGGATCACAAAATTACTCTGGATACTATTTCTGTGCGCTAAACAACAAACCAAGAATGGAACGATTCCTTAACTAACATAATTACCAGCCGACAAAAAAAAAAAAAAAACACATGGCATATCTGCGCAACGGATATAGGATTTGGAAAACATAAATAAAATATATTTTACAACAACTTTATTTAGATTTATGCTCAAATATTAGTAGATACCAATTAGGATGCTAGTGTAAATATATATATGAACATATACCTACCACAAACAAAAATAAAAACACATATTGAAACGAATTTTATATAATGCTCTTATATATGGTATATTCCTGTAGACTATAATATTATCGCTCATAAGATTTTAATTGAACAAGTGTCAAATAAAAAAAACAACATAGAAAGATAGAAAACACGCATAAAATCAAAATAATGCAAAATGTGTATGATATACGGAATACTGTTTTAACTTAAAGATTCATAAACAAATTCTAATTATAAAATACGAATATTTGAACACCTGAGCAGTTATGGATTTTCAAATACAGGTGCTTAGTTATGTGACCGTTTATACATTCATAGTTACTTATTCCCATATTAAATGTAAATATCCACAGTTATTCTTACCAACTAAGTATACAAATTATTGTGTAGAATTAAGTATGGAAATTATTAATTTAAATTCTTATTGTAGTCCCACTGAAGTTCTAGTCACGTACCCCTACCCTGTTTTGATTTTTATATTAATAAACTGAAGAAAAACAAATGACTTTAAATAAAAATAGCTATTTGAAATGTTTTCTTTTGTGGGAACCTTTTGCAGTTTATGATAAACAGGATCGGGGTCGAGATATCAGTGTTCACGTCATTGAATAGGATTGCAGGTACGGCGTAGAGCGACGATAATTCAAACGTCAATTAAAGCAAGCGTCAGTTTCCAATAGAATAGTTCGCGACAACGTCAGTGTCAAATATGAAGAAGAAAAAACCAAGTGACAGCTAAAAAACTTGTAGGAAAACAAAGCAGAATTTATATGGCTGTAAATAAAAAATTACTAAAAAGTTTATAATAAAGTCCAAAAAACAGAATAAAACCATTTTAGAATTGAAAACTAATGTTTACCACATGTATTAGGTAAAAGAAGAGATGTTAAAGTAATGGGAATTGTGCGCTTTTTGGCAATATTTGAACAAAACACTACTCTGGCCATTACAAAACGGCTTTGTTATCCTAAAAGTTTTTTTTGACGTTTGAACTAAGAAGATAGCCCACCTGTGAAAGGATGGGCTTCGCAAAACAGCAATCAACTAAAAATGAGAACGCAAATCAGAATATGGTGAGCTGGTGAGGTGGTGAAAATTTAAACCAAATACAGTCGGAGAGAGAGTTTTAAACGAATATACGATATAGCGAACGCTTTTCAGATTTACATTATTATCTCAATATACAGCGGATGGTGCCCGCGATTTGCTATATACGAAAAAACAAACGAAAAATAAGTTGGTTTAAAAAAAGTATTTAAATGGCAGGAACATCATCTATTCAATTTTACGTCAAATGAAATCGTTTAAATAAGCATATTATTTAAACGATATACTATTTTTACGGATACGAATTACAAGATATCATCCCAAATTGAGATAAAACAAATTAACACTTATGTCGTTATAGATTTGGCAAAAAGATCAATTTTTATGAGGAAAAAATAGTTTTTTTTTGATCGAGATTGCTTTTCATGTTCGATTTGCCAAACAAATCAAGAATATTGATTTGAACTTTTTTTGAACTGAGGCACTTTCGAGAAATCTCAGATTTACACATACTTTTACATACACCAATGTGTATGACACATAGCATGGCGGTTACGAATTGTTTTTCGTTGGAAGGTTTCTTTTTTTAACTGTGATCGAGATTAAACTTTTGTCATTTAATTTAGTAGGTTCCGTTTACTATTTTGCTTTTTCTGTACCAATTATAATTTCAGTTCAGTTACCCAACAATGTAATATTACGCTATTGTCATTCCATTTCATTTCATTCCTGAATTGTATCTGTCACTTTGGCAGACTAATTTTTTCTTTTTTTTTTCTTCTATTCTAACCACCATCCGTAACGTAATTCTTTAGATTACCTATTTTATAAGTTTAAATTAAGGATTTCTTTTAAATAAATAACAAGTTGGACACAAAGTTCCAACAAACTGAATTATTCATTTTACGCGTATGGAAACTAGTTTTTATATTAAATCATTTCGAAATGCGTTATTATAAATGTGTGAAAATCAATTAATATGAATTTCCAGTGCAAGTGAAACAAATTATTTCATTGCGGCCAACCCAATACACCCAAGAACCAATATAATCCAGATTTTATGTTCTTTTTGGCAGCAGAAATCTCAAATCTCAAATCAAAATCTGAAAAGCTAAATTGAATTTAGCATGGACTAAAGTTGGCGTTCATCAAAAATAGAACACAAAGAAACTCTCAGGATTGTGCGTTTTAAGAAATTTTCCTAAATCGGACCTTATACATTGTGGCAGCACCCTTAAGTCATTGCAATTTTTGCTCCTCACCTGAACGCCGATATTGACAGTTCTACTTAACCATAGATTTCATTAGCGGCAACTTAAAAGAATTGTTTATTATAACAAAAACTTAACTCAACATCCACAACAACAGTTTTATTTAATTTTTAGTTGAAAATAAAGAAAAAAACTTGTCATGGATACTGATGCAAAAGTGAACACATTTTTCGTTTCGGAGAAGATTGCAAAAATCCGATGGGTGCCCGAACAGTTCAAGGATTGTGAAAGATTTCTTACTGGAAGCTGGGACTCCAACAAAAATTTTGTTAAAATCTGGAAACTGGAAAAGAATCAGTATTCAGATGATTACGACGAATATATTCCGAAGTGCAACGACAAGGTACCCGTGGCTGGTGATGTCAGCGGATTAGAACTTTTGAATTCAGAGAACATTGCTGTGTCTACATCAGATGGTGAGTATCGTAGGAACTCATGTTGGGCGAAAACTGACAAACCCCATGTTTACAGGTTGCGTGACCATATTGGAAATAAATCGAGCTGTTGAGGAAGATCGCCTCCGGGTCGCTGGTAAATCAGTTCTTCTGCATAAGCGAATTTCGGGAAAATCCGCACCCTGTACGGGTTTGTCTGTGTACAGCAAAGATATCGCGACAGTAGGTGAAGACGGAAGGTAGAAAGTAATACTAATTTATCATTGCCCAAGAATAAAGGAACACATTATCCGTTTACAGATTAAACATTCTAGCGGCCAGCAATTTGAGCATAATAAAAAGCATCAATGCAGATAGCTGTGCTTTGACTAGCGTAGCCTACATCAATCCAAAAGAAGTAGGTTTCATATCATCGTCTTCATATTCGCGAATGCACCTTTGTTAACTATCGTCGTTTAAAGATTCTTACAGCTAACCGAATGGGTGTCATAAAGATGTTTGATATTAGATCCGAAAACGAGGAACCCACGACTTCGTTTATGATCTCATGTGAGGATGATCGTAAACCGAACTACGTATCATGCCTAGCATATCATCCAACTCAGAAGCACATAGTAAGTTGGTGTAATGCGAAAATGTCTTTTCTCTTGGTTTCAACTATATTTGTAACTAGGTTCTCGCAGGAAGTGAAGAAGGCTCTATTACGGTGTGGGACTTACGTCAACCAGGATTCCCTGCTTCATATTTGAGTGCACACAGCAGTGCTATCACCGAAGTCGGATTTCATCAAACCGAACCTTCGAAATTGTTTACCGCCTCGGAGAGTGGCGAAGTGTGGCAATGGACTCAAAATTCCATGATCATACCTAATGATATGGAACCGCAAATGCTGAGGCACGACTCGGACAACACGAATCCTTGGCTGAACGGCGAACGTGCTAAGAGTCGCATAAATGTAACATCACTGATAACAGATCTTCGGAAACCGATTAACACTTTCGATTCGTATGGCACCAAAATTGTGTGCGGTAGCGACAGTGAGGCCATTTATTTTATAGATAGTTTTATTTAAGTATTTTGTTGCATTTATAAAATTGAATACATAAACGGAGATTTGTGTTTTTTTTGTATCCTATCTAGTGCGCAGTGTTTTGTGGCTGGCAGCTCAAAACCTCAATAGGCGCGGAATCGTTGAGAAGAACTATCACTGCTAATGTGGTACTGTTTCTAGAGCTCTTGAAAAATGTGAGGTTAAAAGCATTTTTAATAGGTATACGCAATCATAGCATAGCAATATTCTGTGTGCTCAGTACTGATTTTGAGTTCGAACTAGAAAGGTAACAATTTTTTGAAATTGGCAGCACTTATCCAAATAGGTTCCACAAATATGATTGAATTAATTTCTGAACACGTCGCTGGCAGGTATTTGGCGGGAACTGGTTTTTTGTTTATATTTTTTATAACATTTCACCACCGCTCCACCTAAGATTCAACTTGAGTCGGTTGCACAGCTTCCTTAAAATTTACAAGAAGCTTATTAATAATAAAACAATAATTTTGTATTTGCAATAGCAATGACTTCAAAGCGTCAATCCCCATCCCCAGTCATTGTAAGTCAAACATAATTTTGTGCCTTTCAAGTACGTAAATATTACTACACATTCAATCGTGCAATCGCTAGGAAAATCCAAATGCTGAGAATGAGAACCCACCAAAGCGACGCAGCAGCCGTGTAACTCGTAGCACTCGGTCACTAGCAGATGGTACCCCATCCCCAGAAAAGCCACGCAAGAAACAACTTCCCTTCATAAAGTACAAAGGAGCAATTAAGTACTACACTCAGGCAATAGACATTGCTGCGGTTTCAGATGAACTAATGTATGAATAAGCGATGAGCTTATTTCAAAGAACGTCAAATACTCAAACTGCCTTCTTTTTTTTTATCAGGCAATGGGCTAACACTCAAGGTGATATAGTTCCAATTGCTTTCGACATGGAATGGCCGTTTTCATTTCAGACTGGACCGGGGAAATCTGCGCTTATACAGCTTTGTGCGGATGAAAAAGAATGCTATTTGTTTCACCTAACTGAGTTAAAGAAAATCCCAGCAGCGCTAATGGCACTGCTATCTCACCCTAAAGTTCGTTTGCACGGAGTTAACATTAAAAAGTACAATGTATAATGGGTATTTTATGAGCTGTGCTATAAATATGAAAACTTCAATTCGTTTCAGTGATATACGGAAGCTCAAAAGGGATTTTCCAGAAGTTAGTGTCGATACTCTTATAGATAATTGCATTGATTTGGGACCTTGGTGTAATGCAGTCTGTAATACTGGTGGACGTTGGAGTCTGGATCGTTTGTCGGGATATATTGTGAGCAGATATCTAATCGATCTGCATAGATAATAATATTATAATCATTATGTTTTAGGTTGAAAAAGCTGTGGACAAGAACAAGAAAGTGCGCATGAGCAAATGGCATGTAGTTCCTCTGGACGATAATCAAAAGGTGTACGCTGCCATTGACGTTTATGTAAGTTTTGGTGTATGTTATTACAAACGTATTGCTATTTTACTTTAAGGCCAAAAGTTTTTAGGAATATTTGGATTTTTACATCCAGTCATTTCCAAACCCATATTTTTCAGCACAAATTCATCTCGAATTGGTCAGTCGGGATTGCATTTTAAACGAACTATGTAGCTGCTTTCTGGGTTGTTTAAGAAAATAACGACCTTTTGCCTTTAGTAAAAGCTGACATTAAATTCAAATAAATCTGCCCAATTCGTTGATTGTACCAAAATTATTTACCGTTTTTTACTTATTTTAGATTGGACAGCTGATTTACAGAGAACTGGAGAAGCGGGAATCTCTCAAGAAGAAGAATGAAGAAGAGTTCTTGGAGAAAAATGGAGAAGCAGCATTTAAAGCAATTAAGGCTCTCGGCGAGAACTTTCTTTAACTAATAAATCATAGAATAGTGCATTACATTTTGATATTTATCGATACTGTACTTCTACACAATATTTTTAATAGGCGCATAATTAATTGACTTTACTAAAAAATGTGCGTTGTATTATATAACTTTTTGTTTTAAATATATAGACGGTTTAAATTATATTTTTAGTTTTTAATCGCCCATCATTAATCCATTTGGATATTATTCAATAACAGTTGTTCAATACCTACGTGTTAACATATTTTCCCAAGCGTTAAAAATTGAGTTCCGTGAACCTCAGATGGTCAACTCCACTTGTCAATTGTTGCAATTGAATAAGACTGAACCCTACTGTGGTTGTCGATCTGGATCGGGAATCGACTCTTTAATAGTCAAATGCGTAAATTGATATGAGGTTTGGTATTGTATAATTAAGGTGGCTTTGATTTCGTCCACATATTTATTTTAGTAGTAATTTTCGTGTCGAAATACCTTTCACAGTAATATACACTTATTGTGAATAGAAACATTTTAAATACATTTTTATAACATATAGGATTGTTAAAACCATTTTTAAAGTCGAAATGCAAACAATAACCAACGATTGTTAATCAACAAACTTGATCTCGCTCGAGACTCGAAATACAAAAACCGAAAATCAGCAGTTTTTCGATCTTTGTAAAATCTTATAAAAATATATGAAACAACCTGTTGGACCAAACAAAAATAAATAAATCTTAAAGCAGATATAACGCTCTCCTTGTGAGCGGCAAGTTGTTAAGTACATCGCGTAAGAGGGAGGATAGGCTCACTATACAACCCAGAATAATAATAAACCAGCACAGTCGAAAGTCCAAATTCAGCTGAAATGCAGTTGCGCTGTTCAAGACTGATCAATAAAATCAATGAACACCCAAACACCTTAGATATGCTGTCAGATATCTACCCCCAACGGAGTTGTTTGTTGTTTTCACATTTCCTGACAACAAAAAATGCTAACAAACTACCCATCAAAAGAAGACCAAATATTATGGCTGGAGTACATAATTCGTTATTTAGCCATTCATACGTCTGAAATTAACAGCAAACACAGTATGAGTAGGACAACGAATTCAATTTAGTTAACACAAAACCAAAGGACTAAGTGGACAGTGGATAGGCAGCGCCAAAGCCAAATTCTACTCTGAAGTTAGGTGAAAATCAAGTCAGTGAAACTTTTTGCTTCTTTCCAATAGCAGTCATAATAAATAACAGGAATAGAAACATTTTAAAATTTAGTCAAAATGAGTGATTATTCGTTTTCCATTAGCTCCATTTCGGAAAGCGAATACGATGAAGAGTCCTTTGATAACGAAAGCATTGAAGAAATCTCGGACAATGATGAGTCAATTTCGGAAATATTAAGCGAGAGTCAGTCGGAAGATTTATTGCAAGGAAGTGACAATGGAGTGGTAAGTGATGAATATGAGCTCATGAGTCGATACAAAGTTGATGTAATATATTAATTTAGCATTGGGGTTTGTTTTAATGATTGCCTGGAACTAATAAGTGGGTACATGACCGCCCTATCAAGCTAATACCTATCGTAGATTACACGACAGAAGTGCATTTTACTTGATTTCACTTATGCCAATAACTCATAAAGTGCGTCGGCAAGTAGAAGTTGTCACGATGGAAAGAAGTAATCATTCCCAGTTATTTTCGGTCAGTGCTAAAAAATAATGGTTATCAATCAGACGGTTACAGTCGCAGGTGTTAACCTATATGATAAAAATAAAAACATTGTAGATTTTTATACAAATGCATTCGCCCCTAGCTACAAGGTTCTATTCCTGTGTCGAAGAGTTGTATAAAAAATATACTTGATGCGAATTAAATGCCAGGTTTGGGTCTTTAGATGCTTGGAAAGAGGGAGACAATGCCATCAAATACAAATATTGCCATTTGTGAGTGCTTATGACTGGTTTTCTATTTTGTGACTTGCTCCATATGAGATCACAATTTCGATTGTTTTTGTGAGCCTCACAAGTTGTGAGTGTGCTGCCAGAATACGTAAACCTCATAAAATCTATTTCACCTCACCTTGTGAGGGTTTTCTGACTAGTTAGGTATCAGTGAGGTTTGCCAGAATCGGGCTGTTACTTCTATAAGTTTAAGTTGCCTTACCCCAAGAACTTGTTTACAATTCAGATTTTAGATAACCGATAATACTAAAATCAAACGCTTATGTACATAGCAACATTGAGTTAAATAGATAAATCAAACTTAGTGGGTAATCTAATCAAGTTCTTGAGGTGACACAAAAATATTTTCTATTTGCGAAATCAAATCCGACTAATTTAGGTTTGAATAATAGTACGTTCGTTGTTCCAGGAATGCTAAACCTAAATTTAATGATTCTCTCCATCATCCTGCTAAATGTTCGCCTTATTTTATCAGTTTAAAGTTTAGCGGAGATCCAAACAATCATTTTGTGATTTCGATGCAATTTTACTTATTTTGTGTACATTCACTTGATCTGACAAAATTAAGTTGTGAACAATATTTATTTTTCCATTTATTCGCTGGCTTAAATTTTGTCAAGACTTTTTTGTGCAGTGAGGCACAAATTAAACTTAGCTTTTTTGCTTTGATTTATATTTTGCGGTTTTGGTGAGGGCTTATTTTATGTCGTTTTCCATTGGGACCACCAAAAATCTTTTTCAGATCTCAGATTTAACGCGGCTCATGGAACATGCAACTAAATTGATCTGCTTTTGTAAGGGGATTAGTGCGTTTTTTGACAGCAATATCACCTGTTCAAATTGCATTCGCTTTTGGAAAAATCAACTATGGATATCGACTTGAAAAATGTTTCCACTGTTGTAGATATAAATTGAGTAGTTTCGGTGATTCGTAAGTCTTCAGATGATGAGGAAGACGATGAAGATAATAATTCCTCCAAAGTTATAGCCATTGCTATTTATGTTTATCTTTATTTTACTTTTCATGAAACTTTGCGCATTTGTTTTGAAAGCAAACTTCTTAAGATGACGTAAAACAGCTGTGCAAAGTATATTGGTATTTGTGGTAGTATGTGTAAATCTGAAAAAAATATCGAGATCTGCAAAAAGTGATCCGAATCGAAAAAAAGATTGAAAAGTGATTTTAGATCAAAATAAGATTGATTTTCTGTCCCAATGGAAAACGACATAAGTTTGCTTTTCAACTTTTTTTTACCTTTCGTTAAATTTTTGTTGGCAGATGGTTTTTTCTGTCAGCGGTCAAGTCAGAAGCCCACAATTTTGAAAACCGGATATGATGATTTCTGAAAATATTGTACGACAAAAATATCAAAATGACACAAGTAGCTCTTCATTTACATAAAAATCATTTCGTATAAAATGTTGTACTATTACTATGTTACACGTGTTGTTTTAGTGCAATAAGTAAAATTATGTGGTTTTCCATTGGGACAAAAAATCTATTTCTTTTTATCGAAGTCACTTTTCATGTTCATAACACCAATCAGTCTGCTGGTCCCAATGGAGAACGACATTAGATTATGCATTTTGATTACCCTTCACTTGTCATGATTTTTTCTTGGTTTCAATAACGCACCATTAACAAAAATAGAAACGATTAAAATTATCTTATCATTTCTTATTGGACTCTTACACCTGCAGCGCTTGGAAACGTCAGATGATAAGCAGGCGGACGAGAATCAAGAACAAGACGAAGAAAATTATATTTCGAGCTTAAACTCAACAAGAGATGATGACAATGCAGTCTTAGATCCTATAGAAAATCAAACCCGTGAGCCCGCCAACGGTGGTACAAATGTAGATGAACATGAAGTCGATGAAAGCGATTCAGATGACGAATCTGTGGTTGAAATTGTCGAAAATGTGCAATCTCTCGATATAAACACAGACAAAATGCCATCTGAGGCAATAAGTACAGACGGTACAAAGCACAATGATGGCAATTCGATGCCATATGAGACCGATGGAGTCGAAAACTCTACTCGCACTCAGTCCGATGTAGAATTTGATGTCCGAAGCCAAACTCCGTCCAGTTTTAATTCGGACAATCATGCTTTCCATATGGATATAATTCCGAAGTCCACCTGTTCGAATGGCAGCTTCCAAAACAGGTAAATATGCGAGTTTCATTGTGCTACTGTCACTGTAGCTGCATTAAGGCCTGTTAAGTCAGAGTTACACAAAAGAGAACCCGTGCTGTTAAGATCTGCCCAAATTTTACTTGTGTATTGAAATTAATAGTTAAAATTGACTCCATTTTGACAGCAATATACCTATTTATAATCATTTGTATAGAATTCTTCTAAAATGAATGATGAATGTAACCGACTCCAAGCAATGCATCTGCTCTTCTGTTATTTTTTATGTAATTTTTATTTTCTTAATAGAAGTGTTATTGTGTTCTGTAGTCTCGTGTAGTACGAAATCTATGCTTTTCTGTTTTAAAAAATTATCACTGACTTGTGCTGTTCTTCTTCCGTCCTGTTCTATTTCAGTTTTTCTTCATTAAAGAGACCTGTTTTAAATCTGCCCTGGTCTAGAAATTCAAATAGAAAGAGCCTCAGCTTTTCAAATGAACGTATGAGAGAAATCGAGCGACATAACCAAATCTTGCTGCGGAAAATTCTCACTAAGAAGCCCCGAAAGGAAAATGTAAGCCAAAAGTTTAAACTTTAGATAAGTGTCACATTTATTTTATAATTGTAGTCAAAGGGCCCCAATGTTAGGGTAGCAAGTTCTTCTGTTAATAGGAAGAAGCAACAGCGACAAATTGATTTGGATAATCAGGTTTTGAAGAAAAAAATCGAAGCAATCTCGGTGCGTCGACGTCCGTGAAAGTGGCATGAACAAGATAACTTACCTATACCATATATTTTTATACATAACAATAAACATTTTAGATTGATAAAAAAAAAAAACTGACTTTTTTTTAGTTCAGTTAATTTGGAAAATTATTAACACTAAGCTCTCTACAGTTAATTCAACTTTCGTTAAGGGCTGTTGCTGTTTCTATTCGCACTTTTCAAACAACTTAAGAAAAAGTTCAACGCAATTTGGGTTTAGCCGATTAAAGGGATTTTATGGCGTTTTCGATTGAAGAAAAGAATTGCCCTTTCTATGAAAAGAGCAAATCTAGAAGTGCTCTTTCGATGTATTCTATGTTTCATTGAAAAAAAGTGCACTTCCAGGTCAATTCTTAACACGACAGAAGTGTCCGGAATATTTTTACAGAATTGCCCTGAACTCACCAACACATACTAACAAAATGTCAGATTGTAGTGTTTGTTGTGTTATTAGAAACAAATATTACGAAAATATACAATTATGCGTGCAAAATGTAAACATAAATTGAAATTGATTTGGCTTTATTTATTACTGCAGAAAACAAAAAAAAGTAGCAACAGAAAACCAAATCTCTCATTATGGTGTCTACCACTATTACGAAAGTGCTCCAACGAATTTCATTGAAAAGAGCAATTCTGAATTTCGGGGCAATTCTCTCGGATCTTCAATCGAAAACGCCATTACTAAACTAGATACTTGAACGTCCCAATTTACACATTAGAGGTCTGTTCCTTTACTTTTAAATCTTACGAATTTTTACTAAATCAAAACAAATGTTAAATAGCACAAGAAATTTCGAATCAGCTGTGACTGACAGCTTTTTCAATTCTTACAACAAGAAATTTGTTGAGTCAAAATTCGTAAGATTCTCAGTGGATTGGTAATATCTTGCTTTCTCGATGCCGCTCTCTTTTACGAATTTTTCGAGTTAAGGAACGGCATTGAGTAAAAATTCGTAAAAATTCGTAAGATTTAAAAGTAAAGGAAAGACCTATTCTTTCACTAATCCCAAAACATTTGACATTTGTAAAACGTCAAAGTGTGTTGTTATTTACGTTTTCAGGCGGCGAGTCTGTGAGAAATAGAGAACAATTTGCATTTGGCCGCTGCGATGGATATCATAATAAAAGAATGGATATTTATAAACACAAATTAGAATTTAAAAAGAAATGGAAAAAAGAGTGATCTCATTTCATGTTCCATTGGGCACGCAAAATCTGAAAATCCCAATGGGAAAAAGTTAAGTGTTTTGTTTTTCGCTGTCATGAAATTTATGTTATGTGTCAGAGCACTTTTTTTTTTTGCTCTAGATCACTTTTTATGTGCGATACGAAAAAAAAACAATTTTAGAGCACTTCTGCGAATTTGAATTTTTTTCTCAGAGTTGCTTTAGGTTTACCAAACACAAGTGCATTTGAGTTTGACAACTGGTGCAGTTTGTTCACGTTTTCGTGAATTTCGTCTACACCAAAGAAATCCATTACGTCGGGTGCATATTTTTTTGTTAATATTTTATGTAAAAATGTTTACAAATCAATCGGTACAAGTCAAGGGAAAATGCGTAAAAAAGTGTCGAAGGCTACACATATTTCAATCGATTAGACACACGAAATCTGAAATCTAAGAGCGAATCTGAAGAAGCCCAATCGAATACCCCATTAGGGCGTTAAAGGGAACAGCTCTTAGGTGGCTTTTCAAAAATTTAAGAACGATACCAATTGGGCCTTACTAATAATCGTTTTTAATCTTCACACTAAATATTTTGTAGGTTACAATGGAAAATTTTGTACGGAAAATTTAGCCTGGAGGTTAAAAATGATATTTAGTATCGCGGAAAAGCAGTAAAATTTATTTGGCAGTTCTTTTTATTTAAATATAGATATATATCCCTTTGGAAGCCGGATTTAAACATTGCATTCGTTCTCGTGGAATTTATTCATCAAAGTCTTGACTGCTTCTCTGATTCCGTTCGCCTTAACTTTCTTTTGGAAATAATATTAAAATATGGAAACCACAAATAAACTCTTCAAAAGGATTTAAAAACCAGCAATATTTGGTGGAGAACTTGTTTGGCTGCCCATGCAACAAAATCATCATCAGCAATGGTTATTTTCCCACCAGCATTCGGATCGGTTTCTTCGTAGGTTCTTCTATTTTTTAAATCAATATCAAAGAAATTGAACGTTAAAAAAATAAATCACGTTAAAAAAAAACAAAAATGAAATATTGGGCATTAACTTTCTTACCAACACTTTTTAATAGACTCCCGTCAGCATTGTTGAAATGGATTTGGAAGATCAAAAAGATAGTCCTTATTGATGGGTCAATGGCCTCCAATCTGGCTTCAACTTTATCGATGATGGCTTGGCTCTTCATGTTGTAACGGCGCGTGAATTGCGTACTCGCACTTGCTTGGACTTGGAACTATTAAGGAATACTAAGTTTTTTGCCGTTATTATTATATCGGTCGTTAAATCGAACCGGCACCTCTAAGGGTATTGTGCATATGATGCACCTTCAAGTACATGCTTATCGCGCAATGATAGTTTAAAACACATTATAGCTAAAATACAATATATATCGTATGAACTTATCGCTGATTACGTTTATAGTTTTTACTAGCATGCAATAAAGCATTTGAGCAATAAGCATTTGAAGGTGGTATTGAACAATAAGTGCATGCGCATAAGTCGAATCGCAAGTATTTTGAGAGTACACGAACAAATGAGCAACACTGTAAAGTTAGGTCTAAAATTACTGCCACAATGAGTCTCAAAACTCGAAAAGTCCTCGGTAGGAGCTTTTATAAGTCCGAAGTGGACTACTGACATCAGAAAACATAGCTACATACTAGTCTTTAAACACGGATAAGACAAAGACCCTACCCTTCATATTGAAAATATAATTTATAATTTAAAATATTATTTAAGAATGGAGACGAATTACTATACGATACCTACCCTTAAATATGGGAAAGGTATGCCAAATGTTTGGACTGCTAAATCAGATATCATCAACCGACAAAAGGAAACGTGGTTAGTTTTAAAGAGGAGCTTATGTTTTTTTGGTATTCAAAAGCCCTCGGAAAAAACTAGTTTCACTAGAATTCAGAAGACCACTTATCATCTAAATACAGGGTGTCCGCCGGGAAGGTATACTACTTTGTTTTGCCGCCATTTTGGTAAACATTAGTCTTGACAGTTCATATTTGGCAGTCGTGAAGTAGACACGTGGCAAATTTATTATGGAAAAATATTCGATAAACCAACGTGTTTTAATCGTTAAAACATTTTATCAAAATCAATCATCGATTACTGTGACGATGACAAAGTTACGTGATATTTTTGGGAGGCACATTTTCATTTGAATGGATATATGAATAAGGAAATAGTCGGTTCTGGGCAATGGAAAACCCTCAAATTATTCATCAGTCACCTTTGCATCCATTAAAAGTTACAGTCTGGTGTGCAATTTGGTCAGGAGGAATCATTGGACCTTACTTCTTTGAAAATGAAAACGGCGTAACGGTAACTGTGAATGGGGAGCGATATCGTGATATCGCATACAGCCAGGAGTACAATGGAATTACTGCGAGACATCTTTCCACAACAAGTTATTTCAAGAAATGGTGATGTTGATTGGCCTCCACGGTTGCCTGATTTGACTGCTCCGGACTTCTTTTTGTGGGGATATCTGAAAGGCAAGGTTTATGCAAACAAACCAGAAACGCTTGAGCAACTCAAACAAAATATTCGTGATGAAATTATTGAAATACCGCGTGAAATGTGTGAAATGGGCTCGCATTTGTGAGACTAACAGAGGCGGAAATTTTCCTGATATTGTATTCCATACATAATTGCCGACATTAAATAAAACATTTATCAATATAAGATCCAGGCTGAGTTCATAAAAGTAAAAATGCGGCAGTACTGACATTTTTGCGTTCATTAATGTAAAAGACCTGCATTATCTTTGCATGACAGCAGTTTTATTTGCGTTCATATAAGTAAAATGACAGTCAAATTGCGATCAACTATGCATTGAATTTTATTTTGTTGCCGAGTTGCAGGAAGATGGCAGGAACAAATATGTAAGTAAAATAAATGAAAATTAAATAGATATATCCAAAATAAATGAAGGTTTTTTTTATTAAAAAGTTAAAATATGTGTTTTATAGGAATGAAAGTGAACAAAAATGTTGGTCGGATGCTGATACCAAACTGCTGATTTCGGTCCGTTTAGGCATCGAGTCGGAATTTATAGCAGGTTTTAAGAAAACTCCTAGTTTTTCCTATACATACAAACAACTGTATATAGAAGGTATATTACCGGTTGACTGGACAGATTTCGATGAAACTTTTCTTGAAATATTTACTGGGTCAAAAACAAATCAGAAACATTTAATCTTCCTCGGCAAGGTTGAATTGTCTAAACAAAGGCCATGTCGCTGGGGCTGTGGAAAAAGAGATTCGAGTCCAGTAATGCAAGACGAGCTTGCGCAATTACATCTTGATGAGTTAATCTTACCTGGAGATGTGGAAGAAATCGTTCAGTTACACATTAAGTGTTGAAAGGCAACCAAATTAAGTCTTTTTCATCTAACTGATCCACAATCTGTACACAGAGTCAAAAGAAGAGCAAGGCCCATACCTACTCTGACAACCTTCACTTACTTTCGACAGTAAATTTTCAAACTTTCATTCAGTAAGTCCAAAAGAACATTTTTAAAACAACTTTTACTATTAGAAATATGTTTCTTCTTTTTTTTTTAAATTATAAAAATTCAAACATCTTAAAATTATTCGTGTATTTTAGCCATCAACTTCTTAATGGCTTCCAAATCGCCCTTCAACTGAACTTTGCCCTAGATTCAAAAAAAACACAAAATTGTGAATTATAATTATTGATATAAAATTCAAACTCAAAAACTTACGCCAGCTAAAAGTTCTGCGTATTCAACTGCCTTGCTTGCCACTGCGAATAAGTGTTCATCGGAAATGGTGATTTCGCCATCGGCATTTTCGTGTGTTCCTTCATAGACCTTTAAGTCTTTCAAGTCCAGAACTAATTAGAAACAATTAAAAACGCATTTATTTCAAACGTTGCTCCACTTAAGTAAACATTTCAATTTTTACCAAAACTTTTCAATAGGCTTCCATCGTCTTTGGTGATATTGAACTGGAAAATTTTGAATGACGTCTTCTTTGCTGGATCAAAGGAATTCAATTTGGCTTGAACTTTATCGATGACCACTTGGCTTTTCATTATGTCTGAGACTTGAAATGTGTTTTCACTTCGAACTAATGCCGAATACTGACGGAGTGGCACTTATATTTGGCTAGATTAAGCATTTAGTTCAACAGCAACATTCGTATCGATCTTGATTATCAATGTCGTATAGTAGTATGTACGACTATATGTTATACACTAACTCCTGAAGAAAGTCCATAATACTCGTAAAAAATATATCTTGCGATTTGTGATAGGAGCTGAAATTGTTATTGTGTCAAAGTCAGGTATACCTGCTTTAACGACATAAACTAAGTATTAAATAGACCGTCAGCTCCCGCGCACCTACCCGATTCCCCTCGCAAATTTTTCAAATAAAATTCTCTCTTAAATTTCATATCTGTGAATACGTGTGAAGCAGCAAAAAAAAGAATTTCTAAAAGGTGGGAGGAGTAACAAAATACTGACACTCAGCAGTGTTCCTGCATTGTTGCATCTCTACCTTTTTGTGGGAATTTAAATTTTTGAAAAACTTTCCTGCGTAAAAGGAAAAAATGTCTTAATTGTTGGACTATCAATAATCTGGCAGAAAAACAGTCGAACCACATTTCACTATGAATATCAACGCACTAAATGTACATAAAAAAGAGATTTGCCTTAAGCAAAAATTTCTATTATCAAAAAATTATCATTATAATGTTAGCAAACTGCGATTTTTATACTGAAGATTAATTTAATATGATTTTCTCTCCGAACAATACAAATTTTACTTCTAAAAGTATGTATTTTCCATAAAAAATCTAAGGGAATTTGAGTTTAGTGAAAAGGGAAAAATTATCACGCTTCGTGTGAAAAATAAAGTGAGCGTGCTGAGAACACTGACTGAGATTTAGTGTATTTGGTGAGTTTCTGTCAGCTGATGGATGCGTTCTGAGAGTTTAAGCTCGTTGTTTTATTTCACCACGAAAACATGTAGATATTCTCCAAAATGTAAAATGAAATGTAATCAACATAAATAAACAAAGGAATAATGTGTGAAATAAAATAAGATATTTTTGTTCCTATAATTATTGTGTCTGTTTTCGTTTGCTGTTTTTGGCGAAAAATGATTTCACCGTGAATGTCCACAGAAAAACGGCAAAGAATTTAAAGAGAATATTTGATTGCGAATATTAAGATTTTAAATAATATAAGTTTTTAGTTATAATCTTGAATCATGAAGATTCCATTTATTAAAAATAAAAATCAATTTATTAGAAAATTTGGAACAATTGACATAATTAATGAAATCACATTTGAAATTAATTGCGTCAGCCGACAATATGAATAATGTTCATTTATAACAAAAAAAAAAAGTCTAATAAACACAATCAACGAAAATTTATTTTCTTTAAAATGTACGGGAAAAAAGCGAAACTCAAAATATATACAAGCAAAATTGGAAATAAACATGTTTACTGATTTGTACCATGATATGTCTCACGCATTTAAGTTTTGCTGCTTACAATTTATTTGCTTTTAATATATACGATTCATAATCATTAGTAATCAATTTTAATAAGCGTTTTTTTTTTATTTTTGTCAATGATTCATATAGTTTATCGATTTCGATTTTTTACAACAAAGATGAAAACATCCCGTACTATATAGATTATCTAGGTAAAATGAAAGAAATCTTAATACGTATACCTACCTAACCTATGCGTTTTAATAGAATTTGGTACTAAATTCACCACACCATACCCACCGTTTTCTTAACACGTCCCGATAACGGGCAGTTATTTGAATTATTTGAATTTATTTCAATGTTACCACAGAATGAACTGTCAGGCAACTGTCAGGTTCCTATGTGCGAGAGTATGCGTGCGGCTAATCTACTTTAACATGGCACACATACTTTGCCACATAGAAAAACGGAAAACAGCTTGTAGGCAAATTCTCTTAAGTTGCAAGAGCTGACGGTCTATTTAATACTTAGTTTATGTTTAACGAGCTGATCAGAGACAATACTGAGACCACCAACTCCGGCCGATTTCCCGTTACTTGGCCTACAAGCTATATTTTTATGGAGTGTTCACGGTTGGTGCGCTAGTATTCTTACATACAAAATCGTATTGACAAATGTCACGAAACTTCAAAAATTCTGCTCACCAACACACTCCCAGAAGATATGAGACACTTCCGCTGTGGGCAAAGTTGCTGGCAGAGTTCATAGAATTTTATCCGTTTAATTTGAAATTGTTCGTTACGTGTGGATAATATTTTTTTTTAAGGAATAAGTGCACATTTGCTTAAAATGTTAATGAAAAATTAACAATGTAGATTGGTTGAGGGAAAATGAAAACATTTTGAGCAAATTTTCTTCATTATTTAAGAAAAATTTACACACGAAATCGAAGTTAATGATATCCAAAAGCGGAAAATACACAACCATGTTTGTTCTAATATGTTTCTAGTATACTTAAAACATATCCTTTAGCTAGTTTTATTGACTAAACAAATCAAATTATTCGCCTTCGTTAATCAGTAATGAACAAATGTGGTATTCCCGAACTCTTTCACATTTCCCCACGGCATTTATTTTTGCATTTTTTGTATGTTTTTGCATGTCACACGGACTCTTTTTTGACATAACACCGATAGGAAAACAAAATGGCGAATTTGAAAAAACAACTGAGGGGGCCAGCGGCAAGAGGATTGTGAGTTGGGGGTCTCAGTATGGTTTGTCTATGCTGACAACGATGTCGGAGGAAGAAGTTGTAATCGAATTTTCTCCTAGAATATATCAGCGCATTCAAAATGGTTATACAAAATTCAATGCCAGCTTATTTTGAAGTTGCTGCATTTTACAATAATGTCAAAATGACATTTTTTAAACTTTTTGTAAGAAAACCGATGAGGTACTTCTCATGAAATTGAGAGATTTCTCTCTCGATTTTTGATATTTGACGTTTTTTATTTGTCTATGCTGAAAGTACGCGAACGAACCTATTATGTCAGACTTACTATACTAGATACTTGAACGTCTCCATTGTTTGCGGAAATGCAGTGGTGTCAGCTTTTAAAAGAGGTATGGGCCAAATTTAAAAAATCTTGGAGCCAAAAATAGCCAATCTCAAAATATGAAGATCAAAAGTGCGCACTTTTTTGAAATGCTTTAGGCAAACTTATTCTGATTAAATTGTTTTTAAAGACGATAATCTTAGAATTTAAAAAAAAAAAAACACAAAATGATACAAACTTTTAATTGAGAGATACTTCTAGTTTCTATCTTCCAATGTTAACACAAAAGAAGTAAAAGTGTTTTCATCGGCCCGACCGATGCTTTGATACCCTCCACTGCATATAAGTCATGCAAAAGAACAATTAAATATACGCTTTCGTCTAATATTGGTTTTGTCTACCAACCAGAACTACTTGACCGACATAGCCCATTTTTAATACCAACTTGACGACAATAAAAAAAAGTCCTTTCATTCGCCTATGTCAATTCCCTTGGGCGCTAACGTGCTTTCAACAGACAGACAGACAGACGGAGGGTATAAAAAAACATTTTGCTAAAAGCGGGCATACCAAGGTGATCGCTGTAGAATTTCAAAAATTCGCAAGAAAAAGGGCCAATGAGTCATTTCTAAAGCCATTATGCAACTTTTAGAAAAAAAGCTTTTTTTTATCAACATTGCTTTTCACGTTCGATTCGCTAAAAAATCAATTTTTTTATCCGGGGGAGTTTTGAGAAATTTAAATTACTGCAACATTCGTGGAAAATTATTTTTGATATTTCGCGATGAAAAATTTGTATGAAAAATTGGATTTCGCGTGAACTGCGTACTAGGCTTCAGGCGATTGGAAAAGTTTGTAAACCGTATCTGAAATTTGTCTTTAAACAGATATATATTATAAGTCCTTTCCTCTTCATGGTTTACCAGCGAAAACATGTTTCCGCGCAGCCGCCTTCTTCATACGACCGCAACCTAGTAAAGAACAATTGAAAGTAGACCTTGTGGATTTTTTCGTAAATTCGGTAAGGCCACAAAAACCGTGCGCGCCTAAAATCCAATTGACGCTACACTTACTTTATACAAAGCATAGATATTGGCGATTGTCTGACTATAAAAAAAATAACTCAAAACGACTCTCTATGCAGGCGGCGTTTGAGTTTAGAAAGTGTAGGTGTACCACAGTCGATATTTTATAATGGTTTAAATGGTGGATCTAATGAAATTTTCTATAGAGACGAGACAAGATCCAGTGAAAAGCAAATAAACCCGTCTTTTACGAACTTTCATTGGACAATGATTATTATGGCCAACCATGACAAAGTGAGACTTTACACCTTCAATTCGAAAATAAATTTATTTAAAACTATATTGTAATGAAGAATACTATTTTTCTTTTTTTATTAAATAAAACAAATTAAAAAAAAAATAAAACTAATCTCGCAGTGTACCCAAGAAGTTCTTGATGGCTTCCAAATCGCCCTTCAGATTAACTTTACCCTATATAAATAAAAAAAAAACTTCAGGTAACGGCAGGAAAATAAAAAATTAAACTCAAAAACTTACCGCAGTTAACAAATCCTTGTACTCAGCTGCCTTGGTGGCGATTGCGTAAAAGTCTTCATCAGTGATGTTGATTTCGCCATCGGGATTCTCATAGGTTCCTTCATAGACCTTCAATTCAACCAAGTCCAGAACTAATTGACAGCAATTCAACAAAAAAATGTTTAGCAAATGGAATAAAGTACAAAACTTTTAGACTTTAGTTACCAAAATTTTTCAATAGATCTCCATCGGTATTGACAAAATTGAATTGGAAAACCTTGAGAATTTTCCTATTCGCTGGATCGACGGCATCTAATTTGGCTTGGATTTTATCAAGGATCGCTTGGCTCTTCATTTTGTAGTGGACTGCAGGTCTATTCACTTTGAACTAATTCTGAATACTGTCAGAGCAGTACTTATATATCTGCTTAGATTAAGTATTTGTTTGAACAGTGAAATTCGTATCATCAAATCGATATTCAATGTCAATACCGTTATGTGTTATTCGTATCAGTGTATATAGTCCCCAATTGGGTAGATAATGAAGAATGTTCTGTGATTGCAGATGCAAGCTACCAAATTGTACACACATGACTGATAACTTATTCCTAGACTATGTAGACATAAAAATAATAAAATAAAAATAATATGATGACTAAAACCAAAAACCATAGATTAGAAAGAGAAAGTACAGACATTCGGAATACGGAATAAGGTATTTAAATAGATCCGTTAACACCTTGCTTTTGTAGCTAGGCTTACTAAAAGTTTCTATTTCGCGTTCTTTCTTTATCCTCTGCAGATATTGTTGGAGGACTTATCAAATTATTGTCGTGTAGTAAAAGGGAAGGACATTGATGCTGGATTTTATGCACTTACTATTTATTGTGCAAGTGGTAAAACATCTACACAAGAAAAGAAAAAAAATGTGATGTGCTACTGATATTGAAATAAAAACAAACAAAAAATATTTTCAGTCCAAAAAACTGCCCACGAAAATGCATTTCTACAAACCCAAAAGTTAACTTGAGCAATCTTTTGTGCATTAGAGCTACTCGTTCATATGAGCGTGCTTGTGCAAAAGACGTAGGTAAGTTTGTGTATAGTGACGATAGAGATCAATTGATATTTGTACTAGTTTATATTTTTCCCTTAGCAAATAAGAACTTAACTGGGCTCCAAAAAGACCCAAATTGAGTCCCCTTCGCCCACCAGTAGACGACCACCACATCCAATCTAGGTGCAATTGCTTTTAGTTAGCTTAACCCGGTCAATCGGCTTTTTATGGTACCTATACGCAGATAAAGGTTTGTTCTTTTCACCTTCTCTAATGTAGCTACCAACAACCAAACTAATCTACATATTTGCCCATTCGCAAGTTCAAAAAGTAAGATTTACTTATTTTGGTATCAACATTTTACATGTTGCCGAGTTAAGTTTAGTTTAGTAATAAGGTAAGTAAGTGAGGCAATAAGTTTATGTAAAACTCAAGCCCTACCTTCGTAGACCATTATTTGTTTTTGTGTCAGGGCCTAAAATGTTTCGTCAAACTCGAACAGCTTATTGGAGATAGTTGGTTAAAACAGTTATTATTGCCAGACGTGCGCAATAGGTGGCGCTGTGGGAAAAGCGTTGGTTAAATCTGTAATCCATTGAGCTCATGCATTTAGACGTTTCCTGATAAAGATCGTCCTTGTAAATTTGTAATTCCACAAGGGACTAGACACTTACAAAATAATGTTCCCATCTGCTTTGCCTCTTTGAGTAAACTGTGAAGTCTTTTATCAAAAATCTACTAAATTATTGATACTATGCTCACGCCTACGTATATTTAAGATCCTCTTGGTATTGTTGTTAAAAAGCTGAATAGCTTGTTTGGTCTACATTCGACCTATGGTATGGCCTATGGGTATTCTTCCAGTCCATAAAATTTGTTTCTATTTCTAAAGTTTTTAAAGGGTGCTGAAATATTTCAACACAGTTTTTTTAGTCATTTGAAGGCTCAGTGGCCTCTTATATATGCATAAATGTCGGCATTGTACGAAACTTAGGTGGGTATTATGCAAATTCGCTCCCCTGGAGTATACAAATTTCCCAATTCTAATAATAATTAAGTTTCCAGGCTATATTGTACGAACTCACAATGTCGAAATTTTCCATATAAACTTACCCATCGTGACCTACAAAATATTTAGTGTGAAGGTTGAAAATGATTAATAGTAAGGCCGTTTGCAATTTACATAGTGATCCTTACTAATAATCCTTTTTACCTTCACCTTATATATTTTGTGGGTCACAATATGCAATTTTGCATGGAAAATTCCTCCATTGTGAGTTTTTAAAATTTAGCTCGGACACTAACAATGATTATTAGTATCGTGGAATACCTCTTCAGTGGCATTTACTACAATAATAATATAATAATAAGTAAACGAAAATATTGGCTCGATGCAATAACGTTTGTAGTATGGCCATAACTTGTGAAAAAAATTATTATCATTCGCTACATCAATTTCTTTATTGCAATTAGTATTATTTTTATATCGGACCGATTGGAATAGAAGCATATGCCAGTCTGATTTTGATAAATCACCGCTGATAAACTTTGGTGTCAAGATAGTGAATGACTAATAAATACAATCAACTTGTTTTGTTAAGTTTTTTTTTTTGTAAATTAGTTATTTTTACGAAATCGATCATAAATATTATAAATATAGGTAATGTAGTTATCTTTTGAGCGCGCACCATACCTACTGCAGAAATCACCAAAATTATTTCCAGGAAAGTTTTTTGTTTGCTGTAAAGAACTGGTAAAATGGTCGATCATAGGTTGGTGATTTTTTTCTGGGCGGACCGATGATTTAGTGGAAATTCCAACTTGGCGATGGTGACATTCAAAAAATTCTGAAAATTGATAGAATGATTAATTTTTTTTCTCCATTTAACTGGCTTCAGCTACAAAATTGTCACCTTTTCGAAATTTATAACCAATTTATTGGAGGTGGATAGAGTCATTAGTTTTTGAGAGGTTGACTGGCATAAATGAACCGTCATAGCGGTTTCTTTGCAAGTGCTGTAAATGCACTGTCAGTGTTGTTCCACGACGCGTCGTTTCTAATTGTCGATACTGTGATGTCGGCAATAGCGTTGTTAATGTCGTTTATGTCTTCAATATCGTTAATTGTGTCGTCTTTGTCGTCGATTATATTGTCAGTGGGCACATTCAAGAATATAGCTATCTTAATTCGACACGAATGGTCTGAATAAGTAACTATATTGGTCGGTAACTCGGTAACGTCACTTTTCATATGACTGCACATATTATGCGAACTGTCAACTCAGTAGATACTCATGGCGTTTTCGATTGAAGAAAAGAATTGCCCTTTCTATGAAAAGAGCAAATATAGAAGTGCTCTTTCGATGTATTCTATGTTTCATTGAAAAACAAAGTGCACTTCCAGGTCAATTCTTAACACGACAGAAGTGTCCGGAAAATTTTTACAGAATTGCCCTGAACTCACCAACACATACTAACAAAATGTCAGATTGAAGTGTTTGTTGTGTTATTAGAAACAAATTTTTCGCTATGTGATCCGAAAATATACAATAATGCGTGCAAAATGTAAACTTAAATTGAAATATATTGCAGAAAACAAAAAAAAAGTAGCAACAGAAAACCAAATCTCTCATATGGTGTCTACCACTATTACAAAAGTGCTCCAACGAATTTCATTGAAAAGAGCAATTCTGAATTTCGGGGCCATTGTCTCGGATCTTCAATCGAAAACGGCACCAGTCACGAATTTCTTGACTAGATTAGTCGGCTACCACTCTGTAAACGTCAACAGAAACAGCTGTTCATGTGACCGACATAAACTAATGAATTTTATTGGTTCTTGTGTGTATTGAGTTGGCCGCAAAATAAAAAAAACATTTTTTTTCACTTGCACATTGCACTGAAAATCCATTTCAATTGATTTTCACGCATTTCGAAATAATATAAAAAATTGTTTCCGTACGCGTATGAATAATTCAGTTAAAAAAGCAATCTTTCCAACAATTAAAATTAATTCGTAACCGCCAGCTGTGGGCCATACACATTGGCATTAGTGAAAGTATGTGTAACTCTGAAAAAAAAATTCCGATTTCCCAAAATTGCCTCAGATCAAAAAACAAACCGACAAACTGTACTGTCGTTTAAAAAAGTGTAAGAAAAATTAAAAAAAAAGAATCTGTTTCCTATAAAAAATTGTAGGAGCAATAAGAAATGTGCAGTCAGCACTTTGCAACACAATTTTGAATTCCTGTTAGCTTTATTTTACTTTCCATATAATAATAATCTGTAAATATAGATGAAATGAAATAATATTCATTCATAAAATGTCTACCAAAAACTTTTCAGTGGTGTTTTTTTTGTAGCAAAAATAAAAATACATTTATTAATATAAAATGTCTGAAGACTATTGGTATGAATTCGTATGGATTCAAAAAAAACCGTAAGCATCAAAACTTTAATGCGTACAGGGTACAAATTAGTTATCATGTTTTGATAATATACATTTTGAGCTTCGTTCTTTCCCGTACATTTTAAAGAAATTAAATTGATATTACAATTTTTTTTTTATTAAAAACTAGCATTATTTATATTCTCGGCTGACGCAATTATTGTTTTCAAATGTAATTTCATTAATTGTGTCAATTGTTTCTAATTTCCTAATAAATTTAATTCAAAAACGTTCATATCTCTCCCCTGAAGCCCATCATATTTCATTAATTCGTCGGCGAAATGATTTTTAGCCAAAAACAACTAACGAAACAGACATAATAATTGCAAGAAAATTTTAATTCCACGAATGAATACTTCGCAGTTTATTCATACAGTTTAGTTTATTCTACAAGATTTCGTGGTGAAATAAAACAGCAAATTTAAGCTCTGCGAACGCATCCATCAGCTGGTAGAAACTCACCAAATACACTACTATCTTTCAGTCAGGTGTTTTTACCAGAGCCAAACCATACTGAAACCAATGATGCCAGACTACAAGATATATCTTATTTCTTGCTCCAAAAAATGTACAAGACTTTTTACCGCAAATTTATCAAATTTCAAGATTTTTGATATCAAGAACTTTTTAAATTTAACAAATCAACATTATTATGTATAATGTGAGTCGAACAGAGCCCATATACAATTTGTGTTGCACTAACATTTCAATTCTAAAGAAACATGAAGTTTAACGAATTTGATAAAATAGCTGATGTAACGGCGTGTTTATGGTAAAACGTTTTAGATTTTATTTCCAATTTTCCAATGTTGAAATGGTGTAAATTTAAATAAAACAAAAATTCGTAATCGTTTGAGTAGGTACTGAAACAGTTGCTGAAATTTTAATTCTTACAAAGGATTTGTTGCACTTTAATGAACCGAAATTCTATGAGCTTGATATAAGCAATGAAATTCCAAGTCAATTTAATAAAAATATGTTCCAAAATTTCAAAAGCCATTAAAATTAATTTATCATGAAATTGTTTTTATAAGATATTTAGGTGATTTATGTTTTAGTAGTAAAGTATGTACTTCAAATTTGTATTTTATCTCTTTTTTATATTTTTTACAAAATCTTGAAAAAAAAAGATTTTTTACTTCCGAAAAACAAGATTTTCGGATTTTTTATCTAGGAACACTGACTGAGACCACCAATTCCTGCCAATTTTCCGTTACTTATGTCGTGTTCCATTGGTTTCACTCGGGGATCCACTCATTCTGAAATATAATGGAACAACAAAACTGCTTCTGAAAGAATCCACAAAAGAATTGGTGAAATGCCAAAAAATTCGACGGCTGCTGTCAGCTGACTTGTATAAAGTACATCAATTACACTTGTGTGAGTGCTTCTTGAGTGGATTCCGACTTCAAATCGAGAAGCGAAATTCTCTTCTCAGAATCACCAAAAGAGTATTTTTTGTTCCAATGGAACGGTTTCAGAAGTGATTTTTTCGCCCAATGGAAAACGACATTAGCCCACAAGCTATATTTTTACGGAGTGGTCACGATTTGGTGCGCTAGAATTGTTACATAAATTCATATTGACTAATGTCACGCAACTTCAAAAATTCTGAGTCACCAACATACTCGCAAAAAATATAAGCCACTTCCGATGTGGGCCAAGCTGCTGGCAGTGTTCATAGAATTTTATCTGTTAAATTTGAAACTATTCGTTACGTATGGATAGAATTTTTTTTTAGAATTAAGTGTACATTTGCTAAAAATACGCATGAAAAATTAGCAATATAGATTAGTTGAGGGAAAATAAAAACATTTTGAGCAAACTTTCTTCATTATTTAAGAAAAATTTACACACGAAATCGAAGTTAATGATATCCAAAATCGGAAAATACACAACCATGTTTGTTCTAATATGTTTCTAGTATATAGAACATCAACTTTAAATAGTTTTACTAACCAAACAAATCAAATTATTCGCCTTTTAACAATTTATAATAACTAACCAATGGCGTTCAGTAATGAACAAATGTGGTATTCCCGAACTCTTTCACATTTCCCCACGGTTGCCGAGGTTGGCAGCATTTATTTTTGCATTTTTTGTATGTTTTTGCATGTCACACGGATTCTTTTTTGACATAACACCGATAGGAAAACAAAATGGCGAATTTGAAAAAAAACTGAGGGGGCCAGCGGCAAGAGGATTGTGAGTTGGGGGTCTCAGTATGGTTTGTCTATGATCCATGGTTAAATTGCAAACCAAACTGAAGCTGTTTGACAGTGACACAAGGTACTAAACACACGTCAGCTGTCAAAACCAGTGTTGCCAAAACCAAACCAGCTAAAAAATCACCCTTTATAAGCAATGAAATTCCAAGGCAATTTAATAAAAATATGTTCCAAAATTTCAAAAGGCATTAAAATTAATTTATCATGAAATTTTTTTTATAAGATATTTAGGTGATTTATGTTTTAGTAGTAAAGTATGTACTTCAAATTTGTATTTTATCTCTTTTTTATATTTTTCACAAAATCTTGAAAAAAAAGATTTTTTACATCCGAAAAACAAGATTTTCGGATTTTTTATCTAGGAACACTGACTGAGAACACCAATTCCTGGCAATTTTCCGTTACTTATGTCGTGTTCCATTGGTTTCACTCGAGGATCCACTCATTCTGAAATAGAATGGAACAACAAAACTGCTTCTGAAAGAATCCACAAAAGAATTGGTGAAATGCCAAAAAATTCGACGGCTGCTGTCAGCTGACTTGTATAAAGTACATCAATTACACTTGTGTGAGTGCTTCTTGAGTGGATTCCGACTTCAAATCGAGAAGCGAAATTCTCTTCTCAGAATCACCAAAAGAGTATTTTTTGTTCCAATGGAACGGTTTCAGAAGTGATTTTTTCGCCCAATGGAAAACGACATTAGCCCACAAGCTATATTTTTACGGAGTGGTCACGATTTGGTGCGCTAGAATTGTTACATAAATTCATATTGACTAATGTCACGCAACTTCAAAAATTCTGAGTCACCAACATACTCGCAAAAAATATAAGCCACTTCCGATGTGGGCCAAGCTGCTGGCAGTGTTCATAGAATTTTATCTGTTAAATTTGAAATTATTCGTTACGTATGGATAGAATTTTTTTTAGAATTAAGTGTACATTTGCTAAAAATACGCATGAAAAATTAGCAATATAGATTAGTTGAGGGAAAATAAAAACATTTTGAGCAAACTTTCTTCATTATTTAAGAAAAATTTACACACGAAATCGAAGTTAATGATATCCAAAATCGGAAAATACACAACCATGTTTGTTCTAATATATCTCTGGTATATATTTATAAACATATTTAGATAGTTTTATTAACTAAACAAATCAAATTATTTGCCTTCGGACAATTTATAAGAACTAGCCAATGGAATTCAATAGTAGGTGTGTTTTTTTGAGCTTCGATCTCAACAAAGCAAAGTAAAGATTTTCAGCACAAAATTACAACAACTACTGTGCTTCAAGACCTTGACAAAGACAGAAATAGAAGGCATACTCTGTTATTCAAAGTTAAGGTATTCCGATTCCTACATGCAAACTCTTGATAAAGGTGATTGTAATTTAAATAACAAAACCTTGTTGGACATTTCATACATAATAGGACTGTAGCTCTGGAAATGTGTCAATAGGGATGCTCAAAAAAAGTGATCTGCAAAAATCTTTGAGGTGTGCAATCTGCCCCCATTGCCAACCGCGCACCGCTCTAGGGTTCCAAGTGATATACCTACCCTATGTGGTTATTAAATTCATAATAAACGATGAACCTACAAATAAAAATCACAATAAATGACGATTTTGAAAAGCCAAAGAATATGACTCCCAAAACTATGTCAATTAAACAACCCTAGTGTATGTTTCGACTTTTATAAGTTCCCATAGTCTAAGATTATTGTAATGAGTTAGTTTCCAGTTTCCACAGTGTTTATTTAGTATCTACCTACCGGTGTAGTACATCGTCACATCTACAATTCTGTATAATTAAGCCATTAGGTGTATGTAACTCCAAATTAAATCTTTTAATTGCCTTCAATTTGTCGTCATTTGAATTGACTGTCTTAGTCAACGCATAATCAATATCCAGCAAGAGTCCCCACTGTCGCTCAGTATTCTGCAAGAGTTTGCAGCGAAAGCACCTCAAGTTACCTCGCAAAATGAAGAGCCAAGCGATCATCGATAAAATCGAAACTAAATTACAATCCATCGATCCAGCAAAGAGGACGACTTTTTTCATTTTCCAATTCCAATTTAATAATAACGATGGAACTCTCTTGAAGGGTGTTGGTAAGCAATTAACTTGAAACTGTCGACAAGCATACGGCAAACTAAAAGGTGATTTTGATTTATTTAAAACTAGTTTTTGACTTCAAGAACACCAAGATCTACGAAGGAACTGTCGAAAGTCCCGATGCCACAGTCACCGTTACGGATGATGACTTTGTCTTGTGGGCAACCAAGAAAGTAACATACGATGATTTGCTGGTAAGTTTTGATATTTTTGTGACTATTGACTGTGACTTTAATTTTTACTCTTTCTTATTAGGCACAGGCAAAAGTTAAAATCACGGGCAATAGCGACGCTATAAAGAAGTTGTTGCTCCGAATCCATGAGGAACGATAATTTGTATTTATTTATTATTTAATTTTGATATTCGTCCAATTACAAGTGAATAATGCTTTAGCTAGATAATATATATATAGATTTGCTATTTTATTATGTGTGGCGTTTTTTTCATTTATTAGTGGGTTTAGTTTTTATATCTATGCGATATTAGGTGTGTTTTTTTGAGCTTCGATCTCAGCAAAGCAAAGTAAAGTAGGATTTTCGTCATGCAATTACAACAACTACGCTCTAGGGTAAACTGTCCCACAGTGGACCAATTTGCGTTTGACCTGATGTAGTTTTTAAACTATTGGTTTAATCTTTAAACGGTTTAAAAGTACTTATTATTTGCTTTATTAGCTTTGTATTTCACCACATGCAGCTTTAGAAAGATCATGAAAAATAGTAAATTTTGAGTTTTTTAAAACGCACCTCAACTGGTTCACTGTGTACTAGGGGGTGGACACAGTGAACCACCGGGTAGTTCACAGTGAACCAATACTGTTTATTTATTATTTCATAAGAAAAATAAAGAACAAAAACAAGTAATTGATAAAAATCAATTTTTATTTAGCATTAACATTAAAAAAAGTAAACAATTCAAGAACGTATAAATAATAAAAACAACAAAAAGTAATAACAATAAAAAATAACAAAACATTTACAAAATGGACTTTCAAGGACTTCAGTAATATCACAAAAATAATAGTAAAAATATAATAATAATAATAGTAAAAAATAATAAAAAAAAACACAAAAACATTAACGAATGTTAAATTTTGATAGGTCGTTTATAAATGAAAATACCGAGTTCTGAAGCCTGGAAGTGCTACCATGTTCACGCGGCTTTTTTAATATCATTTTTATATCCCATTTGAACACAGAAGCCAGATCTGGACCATCCGGCAAAGAAAAGATGCAACTTTTTTCAGACTTCTTTCTCAAATAGCCAACTTGATACAGAACCATGGTTCACTGTGTACGACTATGATCTGGTTCACTGTTGGACATAGTGACTTTTTGGAGAAAAATATTTTTATAAAAAAAACTATTTCACAAATTTTATTGACATGTTAATTTTAAATAATAATAATAATTAACATTTTAAACTGTATCCAAAAAATCTCACTAAGCACATTACTTTTTGAAATAGAAGAAAAATAAAAAGCACGATTTCTAATTTACTTACCAGTAAAATTCACTTTTTCTCGAATACAACCGACACTGACGAGCGCACTACTTCAACTGCCAGGTAAATTCATAAAGAATCGAAACGCGGTTTATTTTCTCTTTACTTCGTTTTTATCTTATAAGTAGAGATTCTGTAAATTTAAAAGATTCACTGTGGGACATGAGCCACTGTGGGACAGTTTACCCTACTTGACACTTCGAGACTCGGTTGTAGTTGCTGTAATCGCGTGCTGAAAATCCTACTTTACTTTGCTTTGCTGAGATTGAAGCTCAAAAAAACACGGCTATTGTACATTGTGTATGCAAATTAGACTCATGCTGCTTTTCTTAATAAAGTATAAATCTTTTCGAGAGGTGGAACAGCTTAAAAAAACCTTAAGACGGTCTGACAAATATCTGAGATTATAAGACCTTCTCAATTAGCCGTTTGGAATCGGCATAAAATACAGATGCTTTTCATTCGTCCCAAAAATGAAAAAAACTACTCACACAAAAGGAATGATTGTAGTGAGCTAGAGTTTCTACCTGTTGTCACCGTTGCGTCAACAATTTTTTTTTTAAATGTAATAAAAAAATAAAAATGTATAAATAAATCATTCGGAAACGAAACAAGAACCAATCATAGATACTAACCGAAGGAGAAAATTATTATAAAAAGCAAAATCTGAAAAATTCTTTACGGGTCTAAAATGAACTTGAGCCTGATTTACACCAGGAATGTGATTCAGGTTTAATGATAATTTTACACCCGACCATATAATCCGCATTTTTTAAACCGGACAACTTAAATCTATATCCGTAATATTCACTCAAAAACATGCACTAGGCCCGCTATGTTAAATGTGGACTTCAAACAGTTTAAACGGGTCTTAACACATTTCAAACCTACGTAATGTAAAATTTCCCCAAGAAAAAAGACATTTTTTTTTAGGTACTTGTCACTTGGAAATTTATTTTGACAGATAGTCATTTCGTTGCAAAATCAGTGAACATCAACAAAAAGTGAATAAGCGTAAAAAACTATTTAATTTCGTTGAAGCTTTCGTAATAATTAGTTGAAAACTATTTTTAAGGTAAAACACTAGACCTCGATGGCCGTTTGTTTTTGGTTTTTTAAACGAACAAATTCTGTAAACAATTTTTTTTCTTCAGTTTTTACAGTTTAAGAACAATGTAAAAAAAACTCTTAGAAAACCGGAACAATACTGGGGTCAGATTCTGTAAGTCGAAACGATCAAACGTTCTCGTGCCCACGAATGATTTGCCCTAGTTACACAAGAAAATTTCTTCGCGCACACCAAAACGTTTTGACGTTTCGCCTTACAGAATGCCGACCCTGGTTACGCACAGCATGCTGATAGACACAAATAAAAATGGCCTACACACAGGCGTAAATTTTGATGAGACTGGATACGTATTGTATTTTTTAGGCGCAAATTAATAGTTCATGGGTGTGTGAGAAGTTGGTCCAGTCTGTATTCAAAAATATTTTGTGCTGAAATTATTTTCCCGAGAACGTGCGTTTTTTTTATCTTCTGAATTAAAAATAAAAAAAAAATTCTGCACTTCTATCCTAGAGTTTGGCATTAAAACTATTTTTCTAACTGTCTATCCTGTATTATAAAGTTTTCTTCAGATTTGTAGATTTCATTGGGAACTAGCTGTTGGATGTGGCTCGCAAACAAATGTTTAAACAAGTTCCCGCGGATGGAACACAAATTAATGGAAGTACTTTTTATAGCCGTAGCAACTGTTTAAGAGGTAAAATATCCAACTATCGTTTGCATGCACATTAAGGTTTCAGCTCAGCGCTTGGGCTCAAAAATTGCACTGCCTATCGGTAGGAACTATGGGAGCAAGTACGTTGGATAAATACAGCTTCTTTCATTAGTTAATTCTGACTAAAGATCCAGAATCACCAGAAAAGTATTTTTTTGTGAAGTATTTAATATATATATTATAAATATATATATTTGAATATCCATGATTCAAATAATGGCCGATTTACTTGCCATATAAAGCCTTTTAATTTGTTCTGTTGTATAAGATGTGTTACTCCTTGTTACGCAATAAAGTCCACATTTATGTCCATTAAATATACTTTAAGACAAAAGCCTTGAATATCAAGATATGGGATTTAAAAAAAACTGAGTTTAATGAGAAGAGTTGCAGTCCCTTTTAAAATTCTAACCCACATTTTGCAAAATGCTAAATTGGTATCTCAAGTCCGTCCTTAGAAACTTTCTAAGGACATTTATGCCATTGGATGTTGTCAGGCGCTCGCAGGAGGCGGCGTTTATAAACATTCAGCGTTGACCCCGATGCTCTCCAACTTTTGTTTCAAAGTTCCATTGCGTTCGCGATAAAAGTATCATGCTGGCAAAAAGTGCACCCAAGTCACCTCATAAAAAAGGAACTATTTATACCAACCAACATGTCGTCATGGATTTGTTAAAGAAAACAATTGATTGCATAGCAAAGCGAACACAGTCGATTTTTTAATACTACTTAATAACAAAATGACAAAAAAAAAATAATATTTATGCACTGAACTCATCCTCGTGGAATTTGTGCATCAAACCCTTGATTGCTTCCTTATTGCCGGACACTTTAACCTTCGCCTGCAATGAGAAAAGGAAAACATTCAATACCACGAATACGCTGCCGAATCAAACAGTAAAACTTACGAGCAAATCGGTATAGGGAACTTTCTTGGTTGCCCACGCAACAAAGTCATCATCAGCAATGGTGATCTCGCCATCGGCATTGTCAACGGTTCCCTCGTAGATCTTGGTGTTCTTCAAGTCAAGCACTAATAAAAATAAAAACTATGAGTTTTTGTTAAGTTCAAATAATCCGCACTAGTTTTCCTTACCAACACTCTTCAACAGAGTTCCATCGGCGTTGTTGAAGTGGAATTGGAAGATCAAGAATGTTGTCCTCTTCGCTGGGTCGAGGGACGCCAATTTGGCTTGAACTTTGTCGATGATGGCTTGGCTTTTCATTTTGGAAGAGATCTTTAGGTGTTTGCACTTGGAACTACTGGGGAACACTGAACGTCTAGACCTTTATATCTGCAAATTTATCCATTGGCTCGAGTTGGCAAAGTTCTTATCATCAAATGGGTCAAGATAAGCAAGTAAGAACAATTAAGCAATCGGTCCGCTTTGGTTCAAATGTGCAAAATATATATTTTATTTATTTATTAATGTGAGAACCTTAAAATTGTTGTTGGTCTCAGTTGGTGGCTGGGCTTGGGACCTCTTGACATAAGGCCTTACTAATAATCGGTGAAGGTATGGACACAGGTTGTGGGTACATGATACATAAAGGGGCGTTCAATCAGCAATCACTAACCAGGTTTTATGCGCAGTGTCACTCAATAGTTGTAGAACTAAAATATATTTTAAAAACATGTATTTGGAATGAATCCATAAATACCAGGTGAGAAAATAAATAAATAGACTTGCCACTATAAATTTAAAACTCCGCTTAATGTTATTGTAGGTCACAGTAGCGAGTCTTAATTTAATATTTGAAAACTTTACAACTATTGGAAACATTGGGCCTTACTAATCGCAATATGAAATTTTGCGTGGAAAATTTAGCCATTGTGGGTTCGAAAAATTTAGCCTGGATTAATATGATTATTATTGTCTGAGATTGTGACCTACAAAATATTTTGTGTGAAGGGTAAAAATAATGATTAGTAGCCCCCAATGACGCGTCTACATTTTTTTTAATTACGGCAAACCAAAGGAATCATAATCTGCTGAGTGATATCTTTGATTTCGAAAGAAAAGACGACGAAATCAATTATTCACTCTTTTGAACGTTGATTGGTACACCAAAAATAGGTGTTTAGTCATTTCTCTTAAAACTAAAGTTGTTCCGCAATACTGATAACCATTTTTAGTGTCCAGGCTATATTTTTGGCAACTCAATGTCGAAATCTGTAGGTTAAAAATGATTATTAGTAAGGCCAGTAGTCGTTGCTAATGTAAACCATCATATTTACTGTCAAACGAACTGTCACTAAGATAGTACTACACTTTTTGTGCAGGAATACGGATGACATTGACATTATTATGCACGAGCTTGATTCTCTGACTTCGTAGAATTTACTTCAATTTTGGAAAAAATAAATAAAATCTGCTCCCTACTTCGCACTATTGTTAAATTCTTTATATCTACTTCACTTTAGAAATCCCTTATTTAGTCCGCCTCAAGTTTAATAAAACAAACCTTAAATCTGCTTCCAAAAAAAAATATTAAAAAAATGTCTTACACTCTTTCACTTAAGCCCAGATTCAAAAAATAAATTGCATCAAACTTCACTTGAAACACAAAATTTTCTGACGTTTATTATTGTTTTCCTTTTAATTTTCTGTCAAAGAGGTGATACGTTTGGTTTGGTTTTGGTTCCTGTCTGTTCCGAAAAGTGTGGCGAAATACGTGAAAGATGAATAGATATTTTGAAGTAATCAAGAATGTGAATAAAGATTGGTAGGTACGAAAAATTATAATTTAATGAACATATCGTTGTGCACCACTTATAATATATTTTTTTCTAAAAAATCTTGCAAAAAATAGTAAAAATTAAGTGAGAAGAGCTTTTATAAAGACTTTATATTAATAAAAAAAAATATTTTGTAGATCTTAAAACGTTGTTTTGTACATGTTTTATAATATAAAACTAATGTGGAATTAAATGTATCATTAAAACTATGACTTTGGAATCTACTTCCCTTCTCTTGAATCTACTTCACTTTTTGGGTCAAATTTACTTCGCTTTATTTTTTTGTCAAACTCGAAAAATTGAGCGAAACTCTCTCAGTAAGCTGAAAATATACTCCAAAGTACGTGGATACACTTCGAGCTACTTTGAGCCATATTTGAAATCTATGAAACGTTCTAGGAGAACATTCGACCACCACCGAATTTTCTTTATTTTCAGATATTTTATTTTTGTGTACAATTGATTTTTAAAACGGATTTTGAATGTGTTTCCTGTCAATTTTGCGCATTTGACATTCTTATCAGTACTTGACGGTTGAAATTCTCTGAGCTGATTCGAGCCAAGAGAGAAACTGTTCGTTACTCGTTATTTTGCTAAATTTCTCTTTTGCTCTCATTTCTGATCAGTACGTGTATAGACTTTGTGCGATTGCAATCGATTTATATCGATTGCGTTCGATTCAAGCCGCGTATACGCGATCGAACCTAATGTAAGTTCAAACAAAATTCTTCCCGGCTTTATTATATACGAGTACGAGCCAGTGACACCAGAGACAATACTGAGACCACCAACTCCGGCCGATTTCCCGTTACTTAGCCTACAAGCTATATTTTTTATGGAGTGTACACATCTGGTGCGCTAGTATGGTTACATAGAAAATCGTATTGACAAATGTCACGAAACTTCAAAAATTCCGGCTCACCAACACACTCCCAGCAGATATGAGACACTTCCGCTGTGGGCAAAGTTGCTGGCAGAGTTCATAGAGTTTTATCCGTTAAATTTGAAATTGTTCGTTACGTGTGGATAATGTTTTTTTTAGGAATAAGTGCCATTTGCTTAAAATGTTCATGAAAAATTAACAATGTAGATTGGTGGAGGGAAAATGAAAACATTTTGGGCAAATTTTCTTCATTATTTAAGAAAAATTTACACACGAAATCGAAGTTACTGATATCCAAAAGCGGAAAATACACAACCATGTTTGTCCCAATATGTTTCTAGTATATAGAACATAAACTTTAGATAGTTTTACTAACCAAAAACAAATCAAATTATTCGCGTTTTAACAATTTATAATAACTAACCAATGGCGTTCAGTAATGAAAAAATGTGGTATTCCCGAACTCTTTCACATTTCCCCACGGTTGCCGAGGTTGCCAGCATTTATTTTAGCATTTTTTGTATGTTTTTGCATGTCACACTGATTTTTTTTTGACATAACACCGATAGGAAAACAAAATGGCGAATTTGAAAAAAAATTGAGGGGCCCAGCGGCAAGAGGATTGTGAGTTGGGGGTCTCAGTATGGTTTGTCTCTGAGTGACACTTCCTTCTGCATTCAAACAACGAACTATAATTTTAGTTTATGAAATCCAGCGCCCTCTTTATATTATTACTAGCAAGAAAAAACTTGTTACGAAAGTCATTCACAAAAAAGCATAACAAAAATGTTATTCTTAAATGGAATAACTGCGATGCTCGTGGAGATGGCAATGATACCGTGAAACATGTTCCACGATACTAATAATCATTTTTAGTGTCCAGACTACATTTTTCGAACAATGGCGAAATTTTCAATACAAAAATGCATATTGTGACCTACCAAATAGTTAGTATGAAGGTTAAAAATGATTATTAGTAATTATTCTCGTCCTGTGCGGTGAAGCTTCTTTTCTCCTACATAACAGGCCGTTCACAGGCAGTTCAGTTAAACAATGATATGTCAAATTTTCTTCCAACGTCACGCGGGGTTCCACAAGGCTCAATCCTGGGCCCCCTTCTATTCTCGCTCTATGTTAACGACCTACCATCCAAGCTAAACACTCCTCAATATACATGTATGCAGATGACGTGCAACTGCATTTCAGTTGCCCAATCGGTCTTATTGAACACGGTATAAGCAAAAGCAGTGTTAACGAAGACCTCGAAGACATCGCTTGTTGGTCCCAGAATAATGGTCTCATATTAAACCCTCTCAAATCTAAGTCTCTCGTGATATCAAAAAAAAAGTTGACCTCTCGTACTTTCCTCCTGTAATCCTTCATAATACCCCGGTAACTTATGTCGAAACCGCCAAAAATCTCGGCATGGTGTTTAACCGCACATTAACCTGGAACAACCATATAAATACAGTAGTGGGTAGAACACATGGTATTCTTTCAGCTCTCTGGCCTCTGGGCAACACAGTCCTTTACCCCCATAAGAGTGCGTACGTTACTGGCGAAAACTCTTGTCATACCTACTCTAATCTATGCTTGGGAAATATACTCTTTTTGTGACTCCGTAAGCAAAAGAAGGCTCAATGTGGCATTTAATAGTATAATACGCTATATTTTCGGGCTACGTAGATACGACCATGTATCAAATTTTTCTAAACGTCTGCTCAACATGACCTTTGAAAATTTCCTTAAGTATCGTGCCCCAACTTTGCTTTCAAACATCCTCCTAAACCATCATCCGCAATATCTATATGAAATGTTTACTACTGCATCATCGCGAAGGTCGCGGATCCTCATTAACCCGCGTCATGCCTCCCTTACATCCGAACGCCAATTTTTTGTGTACTCAGTCCGCCTTTGGAATTCTCTACCGCGCCTTATAAGAGAAGAGGACGACTTTGCGAGATTGAAGAACAAACTTAGACTTCTTTTTTATGAGTAATTTTAATATAAGTATGCTTTTGCATATTTATTTACTATTTTTTTTCCTGGAATTAATTATTTGTAAAAATTGTAAAACCGTAGCTCTCATATTGTTTAATTGTAGCTTATCACTAGATTATAAGACAACATGTCTTAATGTGAATATGCATTTCTTTCTTCCTTAAATAAATAAATAAGGCCCGTTGTCTGTAAAGGCCTTCCTCCTATGCTGCTAGCGATGAACTCTGAACAAGAAAGAAATTCGTTCCTCTTTCTTAAACAGAGGCTGGAAAAAGTGCAGATAGTAAAATAAGTTCCCCGGCGGATCTAAAACGCTTCCGACAAAAAAACAAACGACCCGAACCTAAATCGAAAGTCCATCATTCAAACATTAAGTTTAAATATTTTCCAACGAGTCGGTTCCAATAGCCGTCCGTATCAGTTTGTCTACCAATTGATTACAGCACAACTCTACTATATCAATGATGAATGCGAGATTATAATATTGAGCTGCAGTAATCTAGGGTTTATTCGCACAAGTGCCAAAATAGATTGCTTCCCCAGTAATTAGTTGTGACTGTGAACCATGTACCCTGACGTGTCTACTTTTTTAATTGTTATCATCAGTTTGATGTTTGCTGTGGTCTCATTTTAAGTTCAAAGGCCGCTTTCTATTTTGAATTCGCAAAATACACCCATACACCGATGAATCAAATAAACTAATTATGATAAGCAACAGCAATATGGATTAAGGGTGCGCCCTTATCAAATGCGTCAGCCACTTACTTAGAACATACTTATATAGTCTTTGCGATTCTGTAAATCGTTGATTAACTAACTTGCTGATTAGTTAACGCGGCGTTATGCAGTTTCATTTGCTTTATTCTCTTTTAATTTCATACCTTTGCGAAAAAATCAATTAAATTATTTGTTGCCTGTCGTCCAAGTTTTTTAAAGCACTCTGAGGGCTTCAGTCGATCTCATTTTTTTTTGATCTTATTATTTTGACAGTGGAATAAACTGATAAAATAAGATCCATATAAAGGATGGTTTTTTAAAAGAGCTATCGAACTTTTGAGCTCGAATTAAAAAGCTCTATTGGTAGCATGACGAGTGGTTCAAGATGAAGCACGACTTCAGACATATGGCTTTTTGCTGGTTCGACCCCAAATAAAGCTCCAAATAAGTACAATTTATATCTTTCGGTTTATTTTAATGCTCTCACGAATGTCTGACATACCTCCGAGAGAGAGTAAAATTGTCCTAGGGAAACTTCTCGCAAAACTAAAAATCAAATAAACAAAAATGGTTGTGAAAAATTCTCGCTAACTTCCACATGAAGGTAGCCTGTCAAATGTTTTACGAAATGAGAATTGTTTGGGAGCTAGGTATTCAGGAGAAATAATTCTTTCGAGGCTCTCCCTCACAAATACTGCGCTCAATAAGGCCTGTTTTTTGAGCTTCGATCTCAGCAAAGCAAAGTAAAGTAGGATTTTCAGCACGCGATAACAACAACTACAACCGAGTCTCGAAGTGTCAAGTAGAGCGTAGTTGTTGTAATTGCACGATGAAAATCCTACTTTACTTTGCTTTGCTGAGATCGAAGCTCAAAAAAACTCGGCTAAGTTATCCAAGGTCTAAATATCCTGCGACTTATCTGCATACACCAAACCTTTTACACAGTTTCACAAGAAGAAGCGTACATAGACAAACCAAAAAGTATTGTCTCTGGTGGTGTTAAGTCGCACGACATTGGTGGCAAATCCAGTGGTCCATTTTGGGAGTAGTGTTTATGAATGTATTCATGCGCTTAGCGTTACTCCGGAAACGACCATTATGCGTCCTTAAACCCATTGATACAAGTGAGCCTGATGATCACAAAGAACGATTCTTCCATAAAAAAAGTAAAAAAACTGATTTGCGAAATAACTCTGAGTGTTACACGAGCGTTCTTCTATAACCCTATAATTTTAAACGGTAAGCAGCCCCCTGTCAGATGAAAAATAACTTGGAGTGTATAAGGCTTGTAATGCTGAACCTTTAAATATAGGTACTCGTTAATCTCAAGAAGAATAGATACAGGAATATATTTTGAGCTATATTAGTTTTATAAACAAGAGTCTTAGGACTGTTTGCTCATACGACTCTTAACTATTGAAGCTCTACTTAAATACTTAATAGGGTACTTTTTTTAGGGCATAAACTGTCACATAAGAGTTTATGTGGCACTTAATTCGCTATGAGTCGTATCAGGAAACGGCCCTTAACCCCACAAGTTTGCTTGCGATCTACCCCGGTTATCCAGCTAATAGAGAGGGTTTATCTTATGGGCTATAGTGACCCGTTCTTATACCTTGAAGAGTTGCATTCCGTTTTCCTGAGCCCCGTCGCACATTGGCTCTTCAAAGAATTATGTTTGATGGTCTTTGCTTTCACCATAACCTTTGGCAAGAGCTCATCATACAGTCCAACTTCTTCTTTGAATCTTAAAATGAGAAGTGTGAACGTAGTTCGTCTATCCTTAAATGGATTATATCCCAGGTCTCCAAAATGCCATCTGGAGCTTTTACGCTCTCATAGCCTGTCAGTTATACCTTTTTTCGTCAGGTATTCCCTAAGTGGACAATGTCTTACTTAGATTGATACAAACCTCGAGTTCTTTTTTTTAGGGTTCAGTCCATCAAAAGTTTCTTAGCCAATATCAGAACATAACATTTACACTGTAGGGTTTTTTCACACCGCAAAAAGTCTCACAAGCATAACACTAACAGAGTATAGCTATCCGGAAAAATCTTCATTGTAGGTATCTCCCACAGTCAATTTTTGTCCCAAAAATTAAACTCACACAGGCATGAACACCTAGCCGAATCTCAACATACTTTTGAACCTTTTTTTTTTTTGTCAATATTCGTTATTGTTCTACATGGCAATGCCCCAACAACCGCTTAGAAATAAGTGCGGAAAATTGGAAATTAACAACGACAGCAGTGATAGCCAAGCTTGTACTTTTTTAGGTAGTAAAATACAATCTTAAGTGTCAGATTGTATACAGGACGTACGTTTTGACAGTTCCGATCATACGACCAAACAGCAGGTGGTAACATGACATCTGATTACGTAATTTCTCACTAGTTCAAGTTTTAATATTCAAATCTTAATTCAGACTTTCTCCAATTGGAAAAAAGCCCCAAAATTATATCATAACTGAATGACGGCAGTGGGTACCACGCCAAACCATATCAAACTTCTATAATCTCATAATATCGTGTTGTTTAATTATTATTGCGATTGGACTTTCCCTGATTACTTGTTTGCTTCCAATTGACTTGGCAACAGAAAAGATCATGCGAAAACTGCTTATCTCGTTTTGATAGGATGCACTGCACACGGTAGGAGAATGGGGTGCACGGTGGGCTGTTTTTAAATTAATTTTCTCTGCGAAATTGTTTTTGAAAGGATTGATGGAAAAAATCTCTTCCTACTGAATATTGCGTAATGCATATTTTGTGAGTCTTTCGGGGAAGCTGTGAAAAAATAGCGAAGTTTGAAGCCGGCTTCTAACTGTTTTGGAATTACTGCCCTCTCAAACTTGGGTACTTAGTTAGGTGGAACTACAGTCCGGGTGAACTGATATATCCAAGGGGGTCGGTGCTTTGTGTCCTCTCTGGTTGACATCATGTACTTTTTTTTGGAACTTATTAATTTCTAATCTATTTTTGCTGCGTCTAAAATGTCTGCAAATGGGTCAATGTCAGCTCGTTAAGCTCTGTGTCTGTAAGTGATGAGTGCTGTATAGTCTTCGGATATAAAACCGCACTGACACAGCTCCGTGTATACATTCTTCTCAATTTATTTTGGTCTGTTGAATAGAAAGAAGTCTTGTCTTTTACTGTTCTGATTGAATGGTTAATTTAGCTGAGAGTGATATTCAGTTCACCTTTCGTCTGACACACTGCGACTCTTAAATAAAATGTTCCCTGGCCATCTCTACAGGTCTCTGAGCTTAGGTTGATCTGTTCTGAACCTCATTCTCTTTCTGGCATGGGATCGACCGCAACACGATCAATTTGGAAGACGGGGCTCATGACTTCGTGTGACTTCTGTCACATCACACAGCTGAAGATCGTTTGCTTTTATTCAACATGTAGTGCATTCAAATTAATAGACAGTCGTTTTAAGGGCATTGGGTTGACCATCATTTCGGGCTGGAAGCTTAGAATGTTCTCAGCACCGGTGTGCAATTTTTCAGTTAAACCATCGTTCATAACAATGAGCCTTACTAATTATCATTTTTAACCTTCACCTTACATATTTTTTAGGTCACAAAATGCAATTTTTAATGGAAAATTTCGCCATTGTGAGCTTGAAAAATTTAGCCTGGACACTAAAAATGATTATAAGTATCACAGAATATCATGAATTTCACATTTTTTTCTAAATTGCAACACGAACTCTGTCCAACTTCTCTGACTTTCCCCTTCTTTACAGAAGAGGATTACGAAAATAGTCGATAACTACTTTCAGGGCGTATCTATGTCAGTATCACCAAATCCGAGTCAGTGAAGGTTGTGAAAAATCGAATGCGTTGCGGGGTCATAATCGTGTTGTTGCCTTTGCTAACGTAATTTGATAACTAAACATTCAAATTGGTAACAAAATTTTAGATAATTAGCCACTTATCTAAAGATAGCGATATCCCAAGGTCACCCTTAAAACTAAACTTTTATCGATAGTTTCGAAGGCCGTTCATGGATATTTATGTCAATTTCGAAAGATTAAATTTACGAATTTGAAATTTTGTATACTTCCAGATTTTAGTAGCTTTAAGTCGATAGGAATCGTTAGACTGCATCCACAGCTATAAAAGAAGTGCAGTTCGCAGCATGTCTAATCCACTCATTCTGAAATCCAATGGAACAACAAAACTGCTTCTAAAAGAATCCAGAAAAGTATTGGTGAAATGCCAAAAAATTATCTACGGCTGCTGTCAGCTGACTTGTATAAAATACATAAATTACATCTGTGTGAGTCCTTCTTGAGTGGATTCTGACTTCAAATCGAGAAGCGAAATTCTCTTCTCAGAATCACCAAAAGAGTATTTTTTGTGCCAATGGAACGGTTTTAGGAGTGATATTTTCAATTCCGGACTCTCCCGGACGCTGCTTTTTGCCAATGGAAAACGACATTACTAGGGACCTACCTAGGTAGTAAAGGGTGATTTTTTAAGAGGTTTAGAACTTTTTTTAACGAAAAAACACAAAAAATTGCAAAAAATGCAAATGTTGACCGCGGCTGCGTCTCAGGTAGCCCATCCGCTGAGTCCAATTTTGGCATACTCTTTCACACATATCGGCCGGTATCTCACGAATGAATGCATGGATGTTGGCTTCCAGTGCGTCAATCGAAGCGGGCTTGTCCCTATACACATTAGCCTTGGCATACCCCCACAAAAAATAATCTAATGGTGTCAAATCGCACGATCTAGGCGGCCAATTGACCGGCCCGAAACGTGAAATTAACTGTTCACCAAACTCGCCTCGCAATTGCGCCATTGTTTCGCGTGCTGTGTGGCATGTGGCACCGTCTTGTTGAAACCACATATCATGCAAGTCAAGAACTTCCATTTCGGGCAAAAAAAAGTTTGTTATCATCGCTCGGTAGCGTTCACCATTGACAGTAACGCTGCGATTCGCATCATCTTTGAAGAAATATGGCCCAATAATGCCGCCGGCCCATAAACCGCACCAAACAGTGGCTTTTTCGGGATGCATTGGTAGCTGTTGCAATGCTTCTGGCTGATCTTCACTCCAAATGCGGCAATTTTGCTTATTTACGTACCCATTCAACCAAAAATGAGCCTCATCGCTGAACACAATTTTTCGATAAAAAAGCGAAAAAGAACATTTCGAACCGAGCACGAATTTTGATAGTAAAATTCAATAATTTGCAAGCGTTGTTCATTTGTAAGACGATCCATGGTTAAATTGCAAACCAAACTGAAGCTGTTTGACAGTGACACAAGGTACTAAACACACGTCAGCTCTCAAAACCAGTGTTGCCAAAACCAAACCAGCTAAAAAATCACCCTTTATATACTGATACAGCATTTCCTGATAGTCGGCAACTCTTAAACGCTGGTTAATATTTTATATCGTGGATTTCAATTATTATAAATTAAATTATCGATTGCCACGAAGGAAAAAGTTTAATTGCGACCATTTTTTTATCAGCTTTTATAGTGTCTCATTTATCAATGCTTTGCCTTGTGATAAATTTCGTTTATCTGAATTTCTTTGAATACTAACAGGTGCAGCAGTAATTTATTTTAAGGTGAAACTTATATGGTTGAAGAACAAATAATGTTATATATGGATTACATTACATTAGTTACACTATAAAAATATCAGCATGCTGAATTTTGCCATAATTCGTATAACATCAACAAGATACCAGACTTAAATATGCGTCACGTATTTTTGGGTGTTAGATAGTGCTCTTTCTTTCAGTCTAAAGTCTATTTCTTGAGTCTTCAGTTATAATGTTTGCATAGCAATTCATAAGTACCTACCGTTAACATGGATTCAATTATTGATATAGGTAATTATTATATTCAGTAAGCAAATGTATTTTTTTTATGTAAGACTGACAGCTGGCCGACTTGTCAGTATTGATTCACCTAGATCAATCACATGAGCAGTCAATAATTGCGTGACTAAGAACTAAGCTGGCAGTGTATGGGGCTGACGTAGGAAAAGAGGCATTATCGAACAATCTAAGTTTTTGAGCTCAAGATGCATCTAGTGCAGGCCAATCTAGTCGACTTGCACAATACTTATACTCCTGATATATTTTGCCAAATGTTTGACCTAGTGTCAGCTGTTGTTTGAGTTTCATTTGGAGTTCTCATAGAGTACGTAAATGTCTTGGAAAAGTGTCATCATCGATAACATCTAATGGATTCACTTTTTTATTCCACAGACAAGACCTTAGAAAGGGAAACATTTTGCGCAGTCAATGCTAATAAAGGCGTTAGAATGAGATCACAAATCCGACGCCTTACGTGCCATGGATGATCTACCTATAATCAGTGCCGGCTCCAGCCAAACTAGCGCCCTGTGCAAAATTTACAGAAAGCGCCCCTTTTTCATCTTTGCACACATGCATAAGTCTTTTTCACATCACCCAGGAGGTAGACTTTCAATGTGTTTTAATTTTTTTTAGGTATTTTTTGTTTTGAGATTTTTGAACATTCTTTTGTTAAATGTAAGTGGATGTGCAAGAGATATACCTACACGAATAGGGTGGAATATTTTTTAGATTATGTAGGTAAGAAGACAACTTGCATAGGTATAGTGGGACTTTTTAAATTTGCGATATTTTGAGTCAGATTCTCCTTGAAGTTGCAACGTTGCGAGTAATGTGAGTTAATGTGCAAGAAATAATTCAACACAGGTGTGATGGATGTTGTTATTTTGGGCTTATTTGAACAAGCTTTTTGTTTAATTTTTCATTCATTTGTTTCATTTTTTTTTCCTAGCAACGCGCCCCCCGAACTTGGCGCCCTGTACATTTGCACTTTGTGCACATATGGTTGGTCCGGCCCTGCCAATAATTATAGATACGCAAAAATGAAATAAACACAAAATCCGGCGACCAATATTTCTGCAATAACTTGAAGGCATTTCTATTTCTGATTTAAAACATATGAAATGGAAGTGGTAATTCGTGTCGGTAAATTGAACCAACAATTCATCAATCAGTTATAAGATATAAATAAATAATTGCACGGTCATCACTACCGGAAGCCATTTTGTTTTATAGGAAAGCGAAATTTCGTAAGCCATCGCTATAAAATGATCAACATGCTGAACTTTCCCTTAATTCCTACCACGTAAGCAATATGGTCGACCAAAATACGTGCCACGTACTTTTCCATGTTTGGTAACGCTGTGCCTTTCAGTCAGACGTCTATTTAGTATCAGACATCCCTTTATTCGTCCGTGTTAGGAATGTGTAATGTTGTAAATACATTTTTATTTGATTTATAGTATTCTGGTCAATCTTCTTTAACAATTCCCATATCGGTCATTTGCCGTCATAACTCAAAAATCTAAATTTTTCAAGACGCGTCAACATTTTAAATACGCAAAATAATGTTTCCCTCTACGGGAGAGGCACGTTGAGGCCATCAGACTTTTACATTTGCATTGCCACAAAAGTGAGTTTCGCGATATAAGCAAGCCAAATATTTCTGCAAATGTGCCATGTGCCCAATTCTGTCTCTTCCGTCGGTTCTCTCAATTTCCTCTTCTTTATTTCTTTCATTTAAAAATTATTTTTTTATAAAAAAATGTTAGCTATGAAATTATTTATTTATTTATGAATTTAATTAATTAATAAACAAAAATAATTTATTGAAAAAATTAATTTAATGCAATATAATTTAATGTAGGTAATTAAATTAAAAAAAATTAAAAAAAAAATAATCGAATCCTGTTTTTCTGAAGAAAATTAAAATTTTAAATTTGCTAGAAAGCTAGAAAAATTTTCTAAGTTTATTGATATACATTATGTGTAGGCAGGTATAACTGGTTGAAACCGTAATCAAAGTTTTTATTGTGTGAAGGAATTACTAGGGGCGGCATAAATTGGGTCTGTGCAGGGCGGCCCCAACCCACGCTACGGCACTGAGAACAAGTCTAAGCAACTACCAATTGCGCTACCGCCTTATCATTTATTTAAGGGAAATTTCTCTCGTCGCCTGATTACTAATGGTGAATGATCTGATTCAGATAAGCTGTAGTTATCCTGCACATTCTAAGTATTGCTATAGATACTTTGTCTATCTCCTTTTGATATTTAACAATTTAACAGGATAAGTGCTTTTGCGGAGATAATACTTTTTGGGCCATACTAATAATCATTTTTAACCTTCACTCTAAATATTTTCTAGGTCACAATATGCAATTTTGTATCGAAAATTAAGCCATCGTGAGTTGGTCTAGACACTACAAATGATTATTAATGCGCGGATAGACTATAAGCTACATATCTGTAGGCATATAAATAAAGTTCGTTGGTTAGTAGCAAGTTTTGTGATAACGAGGGCGACGTGTTTCTTGCACCTATCGATAAGCGTTGTCTCTTTCATGTTTATGTCTTTCCATATACCATGCTTGCGCCAAATTTGTGAGTTTGTGAAGTCAATAGTGCAATAGTCCACTCCAAAGTAATTAATAATAAACCTTGGACAAGTGGAAAGTAGATAAAATGTGTCGTTTATAGCGCAATAACAATAATTGTTGCAAATTAATGTTGACTAAACTATTAATTGTGTATGAACAATTTCTTCCTACAATAAAATGTTTGCAAAATCTAATAAAATAATAACACATTGCTTTTGTTTAAATAATGTGCAAGACGGGGACACACGAAGCTTTCTCATTTTTTTATTTCATTAGATTGATACCTATAAACCCAAAAGCAATACCGACAAAATAAAAAGATAAAATGGAATATGGATATTGGATATTGAGATTAGGCTATGGTTAGAAGTTTAGGGTTCGAAGTATGTATGCCGATTTTAAAGAGATATACATATATATGTACTTAATAAAATTCAAATAGCGCCCACTAGGTTAAGCCACTGTTTTTACGAATGAATAGGCATACATTCTAATAAACATTTTTAATAGCTATTTGACGTTTAAGAAAGCAGCGAAAAGCAAAATTGGCTCTCTTAAGATAATAAACAACTAATGACAAGAACAAATTTCACCTGGTAATGGTTTATCATTGGATTTTGGAGCAGTGCTTCCACTTGTCAAGTAACTAGCTGTCAAGTAACTTGATGATATTATTAATAAGAAAACGTTTTTTTTTTTTTTTTTGGATTCATAAACATTTAAAAGTTTATAAAGTTTACAAACTGGAACTATATGTTAGGCGTGTTTTTTTGAGCTTCGATCTCAGCAAAGCAAAGTAAAGAAGGATTTTCAGCACGCGATTACACCAACTACAACCGAGTCTCGAAGTGTCAAGTAGAGCGTAGTTGTTGTAATTGCATGATAAAAATCCTACTTTACTTTGCTTTGCTGAGATCGAAGCTAAAAAAAACACGGCTGTTGATAAGCTTTGCAGATATAAATTGTAATACGAAATAAACGCTTTAAAAAAACCCTCCCTCATTTGTCTCCTCATAAGGACTGGTTGCCCGCGTGTGCCATAAAAGTTCTATATAAATCCTACAGAAATATAATAAAAAAAAAACAGCCTAAACTACTGCCTAGCTTTAAGAAATTTTCGGCAGAATTCACAATTAATATTTATATATATAATTTTTTCTGACCTCTTTACAACAATTAGGTACACTCCACTTGAAGTGGAGCGACTTCAGAGACTCACAGTAGGTATTTATGTCAAGAAGTCACTGGAGAATTTCACTTCTACCTTTATGGTAGCTGGATTGACGGCACTGCTAATTAACTGCTTTCAGTTTCATCCACTGTTAGCGAGCGGGTACTAAGAAAACTTTAAATCAAAACAATAAACTTAAAATATGCTCCAGTTAATTGCTTTTTATCGCAAATTTCACACTAAATTGTTTTGTTATGCTTTGGTCTACTATTGATTTGGTTTCACGATGTTGACAAAATCGCATGATAGTGTTTCGCGAAGCCCTTCCTTTCTTTTTGGTTCAAACGTCAAAAAAACTTGTAGGATAACAAAGCCGTTTTGTAATGGCCAGAGTAGTGTTTGGTTCAAATATTGGCAAAAAGGACACAATTCCCATTACTTTAACCTCTCTTCTTTTACCTAATACATGTGATAAACATCAGTTTTCAATTCTAAAATGTTTTTATTCTGTTTTTTGGACTTAATTATAAACTTTTTAGTAATTTTTAAACAAAATCACAGCCATATAAATTCTGTTTTGTTTTCCTACAAGTTTTTTAGCTGTCACTTAGTTTTTTCTTCTTCATATTTGATACTACGTTATCGCGAACTACCCTCTAGTGAATAAGTCGGACTAAGGGCCTCTGTAAGGCGTCGTCCCACCTCAATGGATTGAGCTTACAACTTAAGCAGGTTTATACCAAGACTTGAGATCGAATTTTCGAGCACACTGTCGGCTTTAAACCTAGGATTTCGAAGGTGTGCCATCATCAAGGCTTGAAAAATACCACTTCAGTCTTATGACTGTGAAAGCTCCCTCCGCACCCGCATGAACATTTTTTTTTGTTAGAGCTGGAAAAAAAACTCGGTAGACAGCTGACGCGTCGTTTGAAATTTTAAGAGCAGTAGTGATTCAGTCAATCAAATCATATAAAAGTAGGAAAATCTGCCGCAGAAGTGATGAAGTAAAAGTTTTTAGCTCTTCGCTGATAATTTGCTAATGCGCGGGTACTCCCCGACTGGTTCAACTATGTCCGGAATATGCATTTTTCCTAATGCTGTACGCTACCTTCTCCTACTTGCTTATTCGGAGGGCTTTCGGCAACTGAGCGAACTGTTATGATTTTTTTGATCATTTTGCGATTATGACTTTTAAGTTAAGAAGAATCCACTTGGACTCTAGACCGAGCTCTAGACTCTAGAGCGTCATCGAAAGAAACACGAAAGGGTATACCTTCCAGCAACAACAAATAAAATATCAATCCACTTTGGACTTTTGATGGTCCCAAAAGAAACGTTAATCAGAATTGTCACCTCATCGACAACAAAGTATATAATTACGTCGACGTAACCCAGCGATAATGCGATTAAGACAATCTTGCCATGAGTGTATATTATGGTGTCTCTTGAACTTATCTCAAGTCTCAACCGATAAGAACATAGCAATAGCAACTCGATAAATGCATAAATTTGCAGATATAAAGGTCTAACCATTCAGTATTGGCCAATAGTTCCAAGTGCAAACACCTAAAGATCTCTTCCAAAATGAAAAGCCAAGCCATCATCGACAAAGTTCAAGCCAAATTGGCGTCCCTCGACCCAGCGAAGAGGACAACATTCTTGATCTTCCAATTCCACTTCAACAACGCCGATGGAACTCTGTTGAAGAGTGTTGGTAAGGAAAACTAGTGCGCATTATTTAAACTTAACAAAAACTCATAGTTTTTATTTTTATTAGTGCTTGACTTGAAGAACACCAAGATCTACGAGGGAACCGTTGACAATGCCGATGGCGAGATCACCATTGCTGATGATGACTTTGTTGCATGGGCAACCAAGAAAGTTCCCTACACCGATTTGCTCGTAAGTTTTACTGTTTGATTCGGCAGCGTATTCGTGGTATTGAATGTTTTCCTTTTCTCATTGCAGGCGAAGGTTAAAGTGTCCGGCAATAAGGAAGCAATCAAGGGTTTGATGCACAAATTCCACGAGGATGAGTTCAGTGCATAAATATTTGTATTTATTTTATTTCTCTAAATAAATAATAATTTATGAAAAAAGCATGTCGTCTTTAAGTTCCTAATTCTTGATGTGGGAGTTGAAGACCCTACTCTGAAAGCAGACTGTATTTAATTTGGCATAAGTTGTGAACAGTTTTAAGTTGAAGTTTATGTAGAAATATCCGACAAATCTAGTCATGAGTTTCTAGGCCGGTTTTTTTGAGCTTCGATCTCAGCAAAGCAAAGTACCCAAGGTAGGATTTTCAGCACACAATTACAACAACAAAGCTCTACTTGACACTTCGAGACTCAGTTGTAGTTGTTGTAATCGCGTGGTGAACATCTTGTTTTACTTTTCTTTGCTGAGATCGAAGCTAAAAAAAACACGCCTGTTGTGATTGTATGGCTAACATATTCAAACTTACGTTACGGACCAATTTATTTTTAACGTAAGCGGAATAAAATAATTTAGTCGACGTAAGGCGACGAGAAGAGTTTTCGGAATAAAAAAAACTTCGGCAATTTTCAAACTTTTAACCACCCCATCACCATTCTCCATTAATATATTGCAGGCTTTTTTCTAAGTAAGCTAAAATTTGAAATATCTATCTTATACTCACGCAAAGCAAAGCAAAGTACGATTTTCAGCACGCGATTACAACAACTACAACTACAACTGAGTCTCGAAGTGTCAAGTAGAGCGTTGTTGTTGTAATTGCGTGATAAAAAACCTACTTTAGTTTGCTTTGCTGAGATCGAATCTCAAAAAAAACACGCCTACTATATTTTTTTGCATTTTTTCTGTTTTTAAAATAAAACTAAAGCAGTACGAAAAATGAGAACGAAAATTCCCGATAGGAGTGAGTGCGTACACACCAACTTTATAAATGTACATACACGTAAAAAAAATGCATTTTTGCCAGCTTTTTTTTACATTTCAAGATTATTTGAAAATAAATTCGATTGAAAATTTGCGGTTGATTTGCAATCAATTGCTACCCCTTTCGTCATACACTTTTAGTCTCTTTTACACACCGCTGACTTTTCAACATAAAAATGAGGAAAAAATGTAGTAGTATCATACGGGCTTAATCAGTTGTTAGTTGTATTTTAGGAATCCAATAAAGAAGTCAGCTACTTAGCGGGCAGTAAAAATGTCTTCTTTATTTAATTATTTCTTTCCTAATCTAATAGCCGTGTTTTTTTGAGCTTCGATCTCAGCAAAGCAAAGTAAAGTAGGATTTTCATCATGCAATTACAACAACTACGCTCTACTTGACACTTCGAGACTCAGTTATAGTTGTTGTAATCGCGTGCTGAAATCCTACTTTACTTTGCTTTGCTGAGATCGAAGCTCAAAAAAACACGCCTAATGTCGTTTTCAATTTGGCAAAAAGATCAATCTTTTTGAGAAAAAATCAATCTTTTTTTTGATTGAGATTGCTTTTCATGTTCGATTTGCCAAAAAAATCAATCTTTTTTTGATCTGACTGTCTTTAGAGAAATCTCGATTTTTTCTCAGATTTTACACATACTTTCACTAATACTAATGTGTATGACACACAGCTGGCGGTTACGAATTGTTTATCGTTGGAAGGGTTGCTTTTTTTTACTGAATTATTAATTTTTCGAGTATGTACACGATTCCTTATATTAAATTATTTCGAAATGTGTTGTTATAAATGTGTAAAAATCAATTGAAATGGATTTCCAGTGCAAGTGAAAAAAAAATATTTTTTGCGGCCAACCCAATACACCCGAGAACCAATGAAATTCGGATTTAATGTTCGATTTGGCAGCAGAAATCTGAAATCTCAGATCAAAATCTGAAAAGCCAAATCGAAAACGACATAAGTCGTGCTCTCAATTTATAATAGATTAAAATTTAATAGTACTCTCTAAGTTCGTTAAATAGGCAACAAACAAAAGCTACATCCCTGAATAGTAAAGTTCGAGTATCGCCGCGACCGACTGTCGAAAATCGGTTGTGCTGTCAAAATTGACAATTAAATTTTGTGGACTCTCAAGCAAAGCAAAACAAAACGTTTTGAAATATTTCACTTCAATCGCAAAATATAACAAATCACCATGGTAGGTTTCTTAAAACTTTTAAATTCGCATGATTTTCTGACTATAATTTTGTTTATCTTCGTAGGCAAGAAATGCGGAAAAGGCAATGTAAGTAGAAAAATTCTCCACACATCCACTTTTCAATTTCAAATTATGACTTCTCAGGACCACTCTTGCTCGATGGAGAGCGGCAAAAGAAGCCGAAACTGGTGCGAAAGACAGACGACCATACTTGGCTTCCGAATGTACGGAACTACCAAAGTGCGAAAAATACCGACTAGAAATAATACGAGAAATATCAAAGAAGGTGGCGCAAATACAAAATGCCGGTTTGGGTGAGTTTCGCATCAGGGATCTGAACGATGAAATCAACAAACTGCTACGAGAAAAACGTCATTGGGAGAATCAAATATCAGCGCTGGGTGGTCCGCATTACCGTCGATATGGGCCGAAAATGTTTGATGCCGAAGGTCGAGAAGTACCAGGTAACAGAGGTTATAAGTACTTTGGTGCTGCTAAAGACCTTCCGGGCGTTCGAGAGCTTTTCGAGCAGGAACCACCTGCTCCACAGAGGAAAACACGAGCTGAATTAATGAAGGACATTGACGCTGAGTACTACGGCTATCGCGACGATGATGATGGAATACTAATCCCCCTCGAAGAGAAAATTGAAAAACTGGCAATACAACGTGCTGTTTTGGAATGGAAGGAGAAAATGGAAAACAACGAAAAGATCGATGATGACGATGAGGAAGACATTTATCCTGTGTCCGCGCCAGTGGAAGACAAAAACGAAAATGAATCTAAAGCAACAGATCCCATGGAACTATTGGCACCTCGATTTACAGCTCATGTTCCAGTACCCACGCAGAAAGACATTGAATCGGCTTTGCTGCGGAAGCGAAAGCAGGAGCTTTTGGACAAATATGTTGGGGGGAGTGAATAAAATGAAGCAAAAAATTACTGCATTCTTTTGAAAAAAAGTCATATGTTTTAAATTCATGTTTTCATATTTCCTTAACAACGATTACATTTGAGATGAACTGCGTCTAATGCAGCAAGTTCATCGGCAAATAGAAAACTGCACGATGTCCAAAAGCAGCATCCAGTTTAGTCCCAAACCGCCGAGAATCGAAGTCAGTTAGACAAATGACATATTTATTATAGTTTTCGTTGAATCGTCTCTAAGCCCCTTTAACGACTATGGTTGAAATGTTGAGCTAATCTTGGTTAAATTTTTCGATATACATTTGTTCTGAACGGTGCACGTGCAATTAAGTGGAAATTCAATTTCTGGGTATAGAAGAATACAAAATTTACGTAAAAATTTGTTGAATAGACTTTAAAAGGCTCATGACTCATGAGTAGATGTCGCTACATCGGTAAAATTCAATGCCAGATGTCGTACAATCAATAAGAGGAAAACTTTTGTAAAAGTACATATCGAGTATCGAATATTCTTTTTTTCGTCGAATCCGAATGTCAGTGGTCTGCGCTGAATGGTTTTCTTCTGTCATCTGAAAATTGGCTGTCAAACAAAGCATAGCATAAAATTTATATAGCCCGTACAATTTGGCAAAGAAAAAAAAAATTTGGGCGTAGAAGAGTTTTACACTTTAGAAATACGATTTCAGTTTATTCCCACTAAACTATAGTTAAATAGTATCTAACGCAAACCGAAAATGTTGGCACTAATCAATAGAATATTGGATTGGTTCAAGAGTATCTTTTGGAAAGAAGAAATGGAACTAACACTGGTCGGGTTACAGTTTTCTGGCAAGACAACTTTTGTAAATGTTATTGCAGTGAGTATCACTATTTTTTGTTGGTTTCTAATCGTTGTGCTAAATCAAACGCGATGACGTTGTTAAGCCAGTTTGTCGCATCAAACAATTAGAAACTTCTATCGCAGGGCCAAAGGCGACTCTCAGGCTGTTGGTATGGTCCGGTAGCACGTCTGTCGGTAAAATCAATAAAATTTGATATTCTGCATTTGTTTTAATTACACTTCGATGAGATAAGCGCTATGACTATGCGATCACAGTAGAGGAAAACTGATAATTTGCTTTGTGATTTTTCTGTACATTATTTGTAATGTCAAGTTACTCGATGTGATAAAATTGTATAACTACCAATGATCAAGATCATGAGTAAAGAGTTTTCGTTTGGGCTAACGATAGGATAACAAAGACTATTGTTTGCGTATAGACGGTTCAAAGTTCTCTAAACATGAGCCTGTGAGAAATATCGGTTGACACACAAGACACAAGTATTTTCCCCCTTTCTTTCGCTTATAAAATATTACTCTGAACAAAAGAAAACGGATAAACAACGAAAGGTTAATTTATTTCAATCAGAGTATTTTGTTTTATGTCTGCATTTTATTAGCAAAGGTTCCAAACGAAAATTGACCGATTTAACTCGCCACTAGCATAATTAAGATGTAACTGTATAATTATTGCTTACCTGACGTTCTTCTATAAATAATAATGTGTCACCCCTCGTATTGGTAGCGTTATGGGGATGCATGCTTTAGAGAGGCTTGTGCTAATTGGTGATCTAATTTAAACCCGTAGGTTCTAAATGAAATCTTGTTTTTTTTTAAGTTAAACACCAATAGACCGTGGGCATGATGTAGTCGCTAGACTGTTTGTTTCAGGAATAGCACTACAAATAACATCAGAATTGTTTTCAACGCACACTAAAAAATAAGTTTCCGCTTTATTGTACAATAGACTTGTATTTGGAGCTTTTAGCTCTTGGAAAAATACATTCATTATTTACTTAGGTGCCGCTATAGTTCCTGGTGGACCGGGGCCTTAACGAATACGCCACTCCAGTTAGCGCGATCTTTGGCTAACTGCCTCCAGTTGCTTGTTGCGCGCTCCAAGTTTGCTGAGGTCCTCCGGGTTGGATCCGAAGAGTCTTCAGGTCGGAGCGTTGTTGTCCATTCGCTCTAGATGTTCAAGCCATCTTAGACGAATGATCCGTACTTCCCTGGGGGTCAATTCGCGTTCTGTGAAAGGGTGAAACGAAAATGTTTTCACCCTTTCACCGCAATTTCGATTCTCGTTCTACGAAAATGTGAAACCAAACTTCAAAAATTTCAATATGAATAATTTTTTTTCACGTTCTCATTTGCTTTTAGTGAGAGTTTTAAAATTGAGAACCTGGGGTCGAATCGCCAGTACCGTAAATGAGCTATACGTTCACGGAATTCAGTTGATTTTACATGTGAAACTAAAACAATTTCCGTCACGTAAGGCTCGTTCACGGACGACGCGATTCGACCCCTGATGTCGTACAAAACAGTGTGCGATAATAAATTCACCACGATTTATTTTCACTTATTGAACAAGAATCGCTTTTTAGTGCCGAGTTAATCGGAAAAATTAAAGATTTCTTTGATTCACACTTTCACAGAACGAGAATTGACCCCCAGGTCGATGTCACTGTACCGTTATGTCGTTTTCCATTGGGCAAAAAAAAGCGTCCGGGAGAGTCCGGAATCGAAAAAATCACTTCCGAAACCGTTCCATTGGCACAAAAAATACTCTTCTGGTGATTCTGAGAAGTGAATTTCCCTTCTCGATTTGAAGTCAGAATCCACTCAAGAACCACTCACACAAGTGTAATTGATGTATTTTATACAAGTCAGCTGACAGCAGCCGTCGAATTTTTTTGGCATTTCACCAATTCTTTTGTGGATTCTTTCAGAAGCAGTTTTGTTGTTTCATTGGATTTCAGAATGAAAACGTCATTAGCTGTAAAAATATTCTCCTATAAAACCCGTCAACGGAAACAGGACCGAAAACCAGTCGAAGAATTTGGCGTTCGAAGCGACCAAGGAATTTTCCATCAGATTTTGCTAACGTCTAAGCTTTTGCAATGTCATCGATTAGAAATTATATAGCCCAGATCGACCAATTTTGGTAAGGATGTGCTCAGGAAACTACTATAAGGACCTTTAATCCTACGGTTGTTAGGGACATCATCTTCAGCGGCTCCACTGTTAGATTCTAAAAATTACATCACATCAGAAACCAGGCAAAGAATTGCGCTTTCAATCGCTTTAAGGTTATTTCTTATCATCGCACGTTCAGTTAGTGGTTTGAGTCAACAAAAAAGTGCCACTAGCGACAAGAAGGAAGATTGCTTTTAAAGATGATGATGGCAACCACCAAAGCGTCGCCTTGTGCATCCTACTATAGTCGTTATAATCCTAGAGCTGGTAAGGTTTTATGTTTTAAGAACTGTTTTTCCATGCGATCTTTTGTATATAATCTCTTGTCGTCTTCACTTTATAGGACTTATGAAAGAACCTAAATTTGTAAAGTCTAAAGGGTGGACAAAAGTGCGCAATGTTCAGCTGATTATAGGTTATCCTGCGTTCGTCTCGCTTTCATTACCATTACCCACATTTTATTACATTTTCTTACATGTACGTAATTGATTTACTGTTTTTTTTTTTGTTTTTATCTTAGTCTGGCCAATTCGCAGAAGACATGATTCCAACAGTAGGTTTCAACATGCGCAAAATTACCAAAGGTAATGTGACCATAAAAGTATGGGACATCGGTGGACAGCCAAGATTTAGATCTATGTGGGAAAGATATTGTCGCGGTGTAAACGCAATTGTGTAAGGAAAATGCAATTCCAATGGTTTGTGTGGGCTGTTTTTTTATTATAAGAGTTTTGCATTTCAGATATATGGTAGATGCTGCTGATGTCGATAAAATGGAAGCATCTCGGAATGAACTGCATTCGCTATTGGACAAGCCGCAGCTAGCAGGCATTCCAGTTCTTGTTTTGGGCAATAAACGAGATCTTCCTGGTGCTTTGGACGAAACTGGTCTCATTGAACGAATGTAAGTTGCGATTGATGTTTGGATAAAACAAACAAACAATTTAGTTCTGCGACTTTTTATATTTTCTTTGACCGCTGAGTCGCGGTTTCTTCAAAGCCTGACTACCTTAAATCCAGAGGATGATGTTCAAACTATTTCTGATACGAATAAGACTAGATAAGTGAGAGGGGATAAGTTGCTTTAGTTGCGTGCTGGCAGCTGCTTACTGATGTATTAAAGTCTCAGTGAAGGTCTCGGAAATGACTTCAAATGTCTGGACGGACAACAATGATTCATAGTTTGGACTGACATAACCGTAGTCTCCTGTGTGTTGGCAGAAAGAGATTGTCACTGTTTCCCTTGTTCGTCGTGATGCATGTCCTCTAAGGGATTAGCGTAATTTTTTGTATTTGACTCTTGCTATGGATTAATTCACACCCTAATTCAGAAATTGCCGTATATTAGCTTCTCTGTTACGTACAAAGTACAGAAGTAGTTATTGGGGTCGTGTGTTACAGATAAGCTTTCACTTGACGCTGAAGTTCATTCGCTTAAGACACTAAAACGCTGTCACAAAACTAGCTGACCGAATCAAAGTGTTCGGGCGCGTCAGAATGACACGAGTTGGGTATCAATCGCCCTCCACTGCTCTTCCCTCGACCTATATTCAGGATTTTCACTGCAACAGGTCCATATAAAATTTAAGACTTTTTAGCTATTCGTTTCTGTAAGTAATATATATTTCGAAGGGGTGTGCCGTGGAAACAAATTTTTAATTTATGCCCGTAAGTTTTGTTTTTCTGTGAGTTGAACCCACTCACTCAGTAGTCTAGCACACTAACTGCAGACCAAGACACAAGTCGAAATCACTGGACGTCAAACAATTGTTGCTGTTCTTTTATAAAACGTCGGGAATCTTGGAATATTGGCGGTACAAGGAGCCGCCTATTTTGATCATATTGCTTGTTGTGGCCAAAGTCGAACGTAGGCTACTTAGTATTGCCATTCCACCACAATCTCGATATCGTTTGCAAATCCTCAATTTACGTACTTTTGCCCTATTCAAATCTCCAGACTGTTGCGAAATTATGGCCACGCCAATTAGAACTCACAGACAGATTGCAACGTCGTATTCTCCAATTCGTATCCAGCATTTGCTGCTTGTCTGTGGTAAATCTTTAGGTTTTCTTGTGCATTTAAAAACTTTTTGGAGCTACTTCGGCAGAACGGAAAATTCTACAAATTTATACGATTCGTAGGAGTTTTGCTACGCGGTATTCTTGATTTCAAGTCATTAGATGTACTTTTTGTTTCTTTAGTTCTTATCCTCAAATCATACGCTAATTTAACAAAACAATTTTCTTGCAGGAATCTTTCAAGCATACAAGACAGAGAAATATGTTGCTACAGCATTTCGTGTAAAGAAAAGGATAACATTGACATCACGCTTCAATGGCTGATCGCTCACTCAAAGAGTCAAAGTCGTTAAGGACCCATTTATTTATTAATTATATAATTATATGTATAAACTAATATATTATGATAAATTCTCCGTCACTATTGATTACCAAAATTTATATAAACATTTATTTTCTACACGATTATTTTACATTGATTTTGTCTATTCATTTCAATAAGTATGTTAGCCTCTAGTGCAAGCAAGCCTGCTATCCCTTATTCGAATTTCTAAGCTTAATCAACACGTGTTTTAGACTCTTGTGCTTAACATTCATATATCATTTACTCTCCGGTGCAGACACAATGCACGTTCTTAAACAGAAAAAACAAAACGGGCCGCCATCGCTTTACTATGATATACATAGGTCATGTTGTATAACCTCTAATTATTGTTCCACTATGTAACGTTATGGAAATTAGTTTTATTATGATTTTGTAATTGCTATTAAACAAACAAAAACAAGAAGAACAAACAAAATATATTTGAAACAAATTACGATTATAATTAAATTGAAAATAACAAACAAGTAGGAAAAATACAATTTGTCTTAATAAAAAAATAAAGTGAATAAATAAATAAATTTGATTGAATGCAGAGTGCAATCATTTTGCACAATGCCTGGCTTTACCCTAAGTACACGCAAGTAGTGAGGGACCGAATGGGAAGCACTGTTATGATTTGAATTAGTTAGCATATTTGTTGATAGAGATTCGATGTTTGTGGAGTTTATGCTAAACAAATAGTTATTGATGGAGGGACGCATTCTGTGAGCAAAATTATAAACTTAAGTCACACACAACACTAAATCAAATAAAGTAAACTTGTGAACGAAATATCAATTGTTAGATGTAACACACATTATGCCAGTCAATATGAGTTCAACAAATGATTGAAAATAAACGCAGTTTGGCATGCACATTTTCCATAAAGAATACTCTTTTTGATTGTCTCCAACTGGTGGCCATTTAAAATCGAATTTGAAGCCATATAAAAAGGCGAGGTCCTTGTAGTGGCAGTTTACGAGTCCACGACAAGTCACGTTTGTGGGTTTTGTGGATATGTCGTCCTGAAATCTGATATGCGTAGTAAAATGTTGCCGTTTGTTGAAGAACATATTTCAAAGAGGGCGAAACACAGGGCGCGTTTATGTTCCAGGCCGATGTTTTTAGTGTACATAAAAGCTTTCAAATGGAACACAATTTAATGATACATGTTTCGATATCAGTCAAGTGATCACTCGCCTTCGCATGCAAGTAAACCTTTGATTGACTCTCGGCGATACAAATAATTATTTTAAGTGTAATTAGTGACCTTAATTTCGTAATATTTCATACGATCTTCGTCGAAACGATAGACCTCCAAAAGTAGCAACTAAGTGCCAAAATTACGAGTTTGAGACCTTGATCCAATTCATTTCCCACAGATGTAATGAAAGCTGACGATAATGAAACAAATTCCGGCAGAATATAACTTCTTATGGTCATCAAAGCTTCAAAAACGGTTTCGTCCCGACGATTATTGTTATACGGAATCTGCCCCCAGGCTAAATCTTTCGAACACACGATGGCGAAATTTAAAATGCAAAATTTCATACTGTGACCTACAAAATATTATAAGGTAAGGGTTATAAATGATAATTAGTAAGTCCCTCGGTGTTTTGATGTAAACAGCTGGGTCGAACAAAACGAGATGAACAACTTTGACATAAAGCGTCATTCATTAGCCGTTTTTCTTTTTAAGTTCAAAGCTGAGCCTGAACTGTACACACTTATGGCGTTTTCGATTGAAGAAAAGAATTGCCCTTTCTATGAAAAGAGCAAATCTAGAAGTGCTCTTTCGATGTATTCTATGTTTCATTGAAAAAAAAGTGCACTTCCAGGTCAATTATTAACACGACAGAATTGCCCTGAACTCACCAACACATACTAACAAAATGTCAGATTGAAGTGTTTGTTGTGTTATTAGAAACAATGTGATCCGAAAATATACAATTATGCGTGCAAAATGTAAACTTAAATTGAAATATATTGATTTGGCTGTATTTATTACTGCAGAAAACAAAAAAAAAGTAGCAACAGAAAACCAAATCTCTCATATGGTGTCTACCACTATTACAAAAGTGCTCCAACGAATTTCAATGAAAAGAGCAATTCTGATTTTCGGAGCAATTCTCTCGGATCTTCAATCGAAAACGCCATAACAGTCACATTTGACAGAAAAAAAACAACAGGATAAACAAAATAGTTGAAATGACGGACGAACCTTGTTGTTCTGGAACTGAAGGTTAACCAATTTAATAAATATTCAATTTATGCATATATGTACTTTATTACAAATGACAGCTATGTGCTCAAATGTGTTTCATAAATACATCAGAACGATCTCAGCACGCTCATAAGCTCTGAAGCACGCTCATAATGCCCGAGCTCAGTTCAGTGCTCAGCTCTGAAGTCTGAACTAAAAAAGAAAAACGCCTATTAGCGACTAGACAACTTCAAACTTTCAGTGTGAATGCACCCTTGAACCGATTACCTAACTGTCAATGTCAAAATGTTCAGTAAAATCAACATTTTCATCAAGGGGAAGTACACGAAGGAACAACGTTTGCAAATAATTAAAATTTACTACCCAAATTCCGAGTCGGTTGTCGCAACTTTAAGAGCGTTAACGCCAATTTTCAATTTTCTTCAGCGATGAAGCACATTTTTGGTTAAGAAAAATATGCTATACTGGACAGCACTTCATGAAAGCACTTCATCCGCAAAAAGTCAGTGTTTGGTGTGGTTTTCAATCCGGTGGCGTCATTGGGCCGTTGTTTTTCGTCGATGAAATTGACCGTCACGTAACGGTAAATGGTATTCGCTAGAGACACCTTGGAACGTTATTTCTTTAAGCAATTGCATGTGTTGGACATCATTGATATGTGGTTCCAACAAGACGGTGCCACAAGCGCCACAGCGGGTGAAGCAATAGAGCTATTGAGGTCTCAGGTCGATGAACGTTCTCGAGAAATGGACCCGTGTATTAACCGCCAAGATCGTGTGATTTAACGCCTCTAGACTTTTTTTATGGGGCTACATTAAATCATTGGTTTATGCCAACAAGCCGGCGAAGTTAGAGAAGCTCTGAGCCAATACTGAACGGGAAATACCGGCCGTATCGGTCTAAATGTGAGGCCGATTCATCGAAAACTGGGTTCAACGTATCGACCGCTGCATACATTCCCGTGGTGGGCATATGAAAAAGTCGAATTCCATTCATAAATGTTTTGATAATAATTAAAGCCAATATATTTTTTTTTGAGATATCTCAGGTAGTTTGCATTTTATTTAAAAAATAAGTTGTCAAGTCCTTAATGCGAAAGACCCTTTATAATAGGGTGATATGTGCAATGGTCAGTCGCTGCTGATATAAAGTAGCTGTTTAACGTTTCTCCCTATGTGTTTTTGTCAAAGGATATGTCTCTCTGCTACCTACCTCGTTAGTAAGTCTTATTCTTCTATATATACAATTCTTTCGGGGTGAAACTCGACGACGTTATAACTCGATAACCGATTTTCATGATTCTGTTTTTGTTTTCTTCGTTTTTCTGTGTTTCAGGTTCAAGCAGAAAGAAAATTCCGATTTATTCGCATTTCTTGGGCAAAACGGAGTTATGCCGCATCATAAAAATGATGCCTTTGACGGACGACGTATTTTCCATTTGCTACCACATGTGTTTAAATCGTCAGCTACACTTGACCTAACCACTGAGCGCCTTTTCCACAACACCACTGCATTTCTTGAAAGCTACCTTTTATTCACAACATAGCAAAGACTAGTAGGGCTCTTTCGTTGTCATTTGTGCAACCAAGTCTTATGGGAAATCACTGTGGAAAAGCTTTTGTCTAGTTTTACAAGACTTACATATATTTGGCACATTAGGCTCATCACGTTTTTGCATAAACCCACTGTTTGCCCTCATGCACATGGACTTGAGTGCTATATGTGCCTGCTTATGCTCAGAATTATATTTTCAAGAATGTTATATGAATTGATGCCTGGAACATAGGCTCTTTGACAGAACGAAGCTACGAACTAGCCGTAACTCAACGAATAAAAGTGTCATGCATCCAGGAATCGAAAATTATGTCAAACTGATTGACAACGGATCACCCCCTCACCACATCAGAGTAAGTGTCTCACGTATTGATGAAGCGCTGACCCAACGCGTTGTATCGGAAATGAAATTTATCGACGGGCTCAAGTCAATCAATCTGGCCCCAGACAATGAGCCAAGTCTGATTCCCATATCCACCTACGCCCGTTAAACTAGCAGTGATAAGGTCTCTAAACTGGCTTTTTGGGAAGAACTTAAAGACACATGCTAAACAGATTAATAAATGGAAATATCAATGGTAATTAGCGGCTATTTTAACGGGCATTTAAAGAGCGTATTATAATAATTAACAGTGCATATCGGGCTTCCGTGCACCTGGCTACCGATTTTGTGGATGAGACTCAAGCGTATATTGGTAATCGTAAACTCCTTCTTTGCAAAACATAACAAATATTTAATCACATTGGAATCAGCGACTGCAAGGTAACTGAAAGACTCTTTGACCCCTATCGAGGTATCCGTTGGGAAAAAATTCCGAAACGAAAGTCCAATCTGTTCGGAACTTGGGTTGCGTTCGAAGAATCCGTTCGAACAAAATCGGAACAAAATAAATTAATTACATAAATGCGTTCATTTGACATTAAAATATTCCCCAGCAATTAATTGTCGGAGAGTTTCGGAAAAAATGTCCCGTGAAGCTGTCAAAAGTAAGTGATTTATGCGATATAAATGTCATTGGAGAATTTTCCCGAAAGTTCAATCGGAACGTATATCTTGAATGAATCGGAGAAAATTCCTTTCTGAACGAATACCTCGAGGGGGGTGCAGGTCAGTGTTGCCAGATAAAAAATCTGAAAATATTGTTTTTCCGAAACAAAAAATTGTTCGGTTCATTAAAGCTCAACAAATCCTTCGTAAAGATAAAAATTTCAACAACCGTTTCAGTACATACTAAACCATTAAATACGGTAAATCGGTTATTTTATCAAATTCGTTAATATTCATGTTTCCTTAGATCAACTCTAAATGTTAGTGAGACATAAATTGTGCATGGGCTCTGTTTGACTCACATTATATATAACAATGGAATTAATAGAAAACGCTTTTCTTCAATAGAAAAGGTTCTTTTAATGTGCTAGATTTAGAAATTTCTTGACATCAAAAATCTTGAAATTTAATGATTTCGAGGTAAAAGTCTTGTACATATTTTGGAGCTCAAAAATCTTGAAAAAAATATATCTTGTAATCTGGCATTACTGGTGCAGGTATGAGCGCTCCAAAATGAAAAAAAAATAAATATATTTCTCGATCTTTCGCTTTGAGTTACGAACCCTAAGCGCAACAGTTGTCGCGGTGTTAGTCTCACCAAAGTCCAAATTGTTGCCATTTTCCAATCAAAACCAAGCTCTATAAATTTCTGTAGTCAAAACGAAACCACCTTTTAAAATACTTTCCAGAGTAGGGACTGAAGTGAAGTAAATTATGTTCCACATACGCCCGAGTAGCTCGATCGTTGTTCTTACGAAAATATTTTTATTAATTCTGCGCGGGGGATAAGGAGTTATCGAACATATTTAAAGACACAATGCCATCACTTAATTGAGGCCTAAAAGCTATTTATAAACAACGGACAGAGCCAAAGCCCACCGAACCATTCATCGTTCATAATACATTTTCATGTGTCCGAAATATACCCGAGGTTCACTACTGCATCAGCGGCCAGTTGTTCTTGTGACAATTCGAAAATAAAACTCACTTAACCGCTGCTTTTAACTGGTACTTTGGTAAAAGAAAAAAAAAATTTCCAAGCAGGTCATCTAACCCCGTCCGGCGTCAAAAGACGACCTCAACAGAAAAACAAATCTGTGATTAAAGTTCTTGTAGCAATCTGTGAAAGTATGAATTCCAGTAGTGCATTCATTCGCTGATGGACTTAAATCTCACCACAGGATACTTCACAAGAGTCAAAAGAAAAAAAATCATTCATTCAGGACGTACACTCGCAAGGTACAGCCACTCACCCACCCCGCAGACTCGTAAATTCTCGCGAGCTTTCTAGTTGCCACTCGGCCATTGTTTTTTGTTTCCATTTTCCAACACCCCGAAGGAAAATAAACAGCTTGCTTAATTAGTAGCACTCCGGTGGGTATATATACAGCAGAGCCGGCCACCACTATCGCCATCATCCTTGGTGCTGGGTGCGAAACTGTAGGGAAGGAAAAGTAAATCAAATTATCCCTTGGTCGTTAGAAGCTAAGTATGGCTTTAAAATTCTCAAGAATTTCTCTTATTTTTGTTTAACTTTTTATCACCCCACTACTGCCAGGGATTCGTCATTGGTTCGCACTCTTCGTTTATAGTTGTTCGCATAACGAACACTGAAAATAGCTGAGTAGACAACCTAGGCGCACTATTCTTCTATACGGACGACGATTATATGTAGGTCGACTCTACGATGACGATGATGGAGCTGAACCTGCAGAAATATGACCCGGTGCTCGCACGAATAAGGAGCGCTGTCTGCATAGAAAAGGTGTGGAAATCCTGTGAGCCTGTGAAGATAGCGTGACATCACGTAGCGTTGATTAAAAATTTTCTCATGTTGCAATAATTCAACCCGTGTTTTCGTCCTCTGCACACCGCTGCTGGCAGTGGCCTCAAGTTTGGTTCGCTTTCAAATGAGTACTGCTCCTGCTTGTGGGATATATACTCGTATACATCCATAGAGGGACCGTCTGTCCTTAATGGCGAAATGCCGAAGGTACACAGCTACTGAACAGAGAATAGTGAGCTAAAAAGGGAAAATGAAAAAGAAAAAAAAGACGAACGAAAAGAGAAAATTCTTTGCTTGTTGGTTAATTCAAAATGCGGGGGATATAGAGATACAATAGAGGGTTATAGCAAGACAGCAACGACGGGTACACAGTGTAACCCTAAGACTTTTGCCGGATGTCACGTGGACATCGTTTACTAAATATTTCATTTCAGTAATTATGATGCGGATAAATTAGCCAGGAGTTAGTCGTATAAGAGGAAATGGACGGTTCCGGTGGCATAGGCTGGACGTACGAGTTCTACCCGCAGGGCTTGCTCCATTCCGCATTAATTTATTCCAAAGACGTGTGTAACCGTCAGCACGGGGATGTGTTTATATAGTTAACTTCGGTTTTTTTTTTTTTTATTATTTCATTTGCCTTATGGGTTATCCATATAGTTTTGGTGCCACCGGAAAGATAACAATGTAAGTATATTAATAATGGCCGAACGGCTGTTAAGGGTGGGATACTTAATCATGTATAAACGGTCAAGTGAGAGATAGTAGTTGATGAATGATGATAGAGGTCTCTCTGTAGCTCAAAGATCTTAAACATGCGAGATTCGTTTTTTTAAGCAGTGCTGCGAGCTTTTTGAATATTAATGATGTGTCCGTGCAGGATCTATGGTATTGCCTGCAAAAGAAAATTGACACTTGTCTCAATCGAAATCGCTGCTCTATGGATGGTTCTTTGGATGTGAAGGCGCGATAAGTGAAGAAAACTTTTTTTTTGTTACATAGCTGGTAAACGATCTGTAACTGATTTAAGACGTTCTTCGGGAACTACAATCGAAAAAGGCACTTTGCTTATTTTTTGTATTAATGAGGCCGAAAGAGAGTAGGTCCATCGGAGGCGGGATTGAAAATAGTTTATGGAACGACCTTGCTGGAGAATAACATAACCAATAACAGAAAACTGTCTCAAAAGTTTGTTTTTTAAATGCATTTGCCGAGTACGAGCGTCTTCCCGAATAGCACACTTGGGTTTTAATATAGTACATACAACTCTAATATAACTATCAAGTTATTTCCTTAGTATTGCAGTAACATTGTCACACCCCACATTGTAACCAAAATAGCCGCATTTCCCCTTGTATTTTGCAACAACTTTGTAGTATTTGTGTTTTACTGAGGTTATTTTTTGTTAAATGGTAGTTTTTATTACGTTGTTTCAACGAAAACATGTTGCATTTGACTTAACTAATGTTTTAGCAATGTAACCATTAAGTAACTGTTGAGTTGTCCTGTTGCTTATGCAAATCAGTTTGAATAACATGTTGGATATAATATAAGTATGAGAAATGTTTCTGTAAACATTCCAGAAGTTTTAAATAAGTTGTTATTAGAAGGCTTTTTGAGTCTACATGTATAGTGTATAGACAAACAAATTATGAAGTATAAAAGGAAAGGTAAACATCTTTGATCTGAAAGGTATTAGTATCTAAAACAGTTCAAGTTTGCTGCGATTTCCGACCAAAATCTTTAAACGAATACTACTTTTGTCATGAACATTAATGTTTCGGGTCCGGAAAATTCACGCGCCTCCAAAAAAAGGTTAAATAGAAGAAAAGTTTGAAAATCCGAAAATATTAAAATTTGAATGTATTTAAGCTTCAAAATCCCAAAAGACTTGTAGAAACAAATTTTAATATACCATATTCATCAGTTTCTATACAAATGAATTGTGGAAGCTATGTAATATTTTGGGAAAATTGAAATGTATTTTTCACATCTTAAGACCTATGGCTAAACAGGTACCTATATAAAATGTTGAACAATATGGCGGTTGTTACATGAAACATCATTAAAACATGAACCATAATATCATAACTAAAATGTTCCTTGAAATGCTATGGAAATGAAGTTACAACAAAGTAACAACTGAATGTTAGCAAACTGTTGTTTCCATATTTATGAGATGTAACAACAACAGTAAGTATATAACAGACATTTTAGTTTCCTTCGAAATAGTAAATCAACATTATTATAACAGCATTATAATTGAAAATAAGCAATAGCATTATAACTTCTTTATAACTAACTTTTGTTTGTTGACATTATAGTCAGTGTTGCCAAACATTTTTGGAAGCTTGTTTTAAAAATGTTCATCGATGATTTTTATAGTTTTTCCGTATAACTTCAACTTAAGCTTCTCAGTTTTTACAAACACTTTTGATAAATGTAAAATTTCAACTCTACAATGTTTTTTTGGTCCCATAGTTTGCACATTACAATATTTGTATCAACAACATTCCAATAAAATACTGCTCTGACCTTGCAAGTTTTCAGCTGCCATTTGGTTTTTTCTCCTTTTCTCCTTTCTTCGTGAAGATCGTAAGCGATATTTTTCCTAAAATCCGAAGTTACATTAAACTTTTTTAGTTACATTTGATAGCTAGCTTACATTTTGAGTAATTGATAAAAATGATAAAACTACAAATCAGTGCTATTATTCCTTTTCGACGAAAAAAATCGTGATCTCACTTTTACAACATATTTTTGAATTGCGGATCGTCTGCGTGGAACAATATTACATTCGAGGTTATGTCTTCTTTTTGTGCACTAAAGTAACATTTTCTGCAATACAGAATAATTGCGGAAAGCCGATTTGGCAACGCTGACTACAACTACTTGATTATATGAAGCTACAATAACGCCACGAAACTTGACACTGACATTTCGATTTTCTCATCAACATTATGATTTCACTAATCAGCAGTGATTGACGAAGACTGATGTTAGAATACTTGTCATATAATGAAACATGTTTATAATTGTAAAAACTCAATGCGTTGCTTCACATTTTAATGTTTCCCTTATTCTTTTTTACTGAATTGCAAAAATATCCCAGATAAAACATATAAAAAACTAAGTAATGACATTCCATTTTTGTAAGTTTCTCTATTTATATAACATTCTGTAAACGTATTTTGTACATATTAGAAACTTAACCACTTTTGATTGTAATTAAGTTACTTTGTTGTTAAGTTTCTGCTATGCAAACGTTTCAATGTGTTTTAGTTAGAAGTATTCAAAATCAAAATTTACTAAACGTATATGTAACTTATTACCAACCTTTTTAGAACTCTAACTTACGAACTCTTACAAAACTACTTTCAAACATCCCCCCCTTTTTGTGTACAAGTTTAAAACTTAAAAAAACGTATTTACAACATTTCGAATGACAATGTTACAAATAGTCCCGCGTGAACATGAATACAACTGATATAGAACGGATTTTGTTACAGGTTACTTAAATATAACAGAAATACAATCGAAGTTTTGTTGCAAATCGCAATCTGTGCTATTCGGATTGTGACCTGACCATCTCAGGTTTAAGTGAAAACGATGTGAGCTTATGTGGTATACAGCCGAAGATTGCATTTACGCAGAACAGGGTGGGTTGTTAGGGATATGGGTAGGAGGGGCAAAACAAGGAAAAAGCTTGGTTTTTAGGCTTCAATTCGGGTCAGCTTAAGGACGGGAACTGGCAACAGATCTTTGTATCTTATTACTACTTTTATTATTATTATTGGAGGGGACAGATTTTGATGACTTATTACTTGGAGGGCTTTTCCGTCCACTTGCATTTGCATATACTCATCCTCCCGTGGTTGAGAATATCACCAGCAGACCTTAGGAATAACCATTCATACTTAGTGGGGAGGTCTAATTTAAATTTGCGATTACCTTTATGGTTAAACATTTTGCATTGGCTGGTAGTGATGCCAAATCTTTTAGTGAAAAATATCTTAATCCAAGAGATATCTGCATATTGGGGGGCGCCTGTGATGAAGAGAGTGGTGAGGTTTTCAGACTCCAGTTTATCGAGTCTGTCTTGCCAATCGGAGGGTGTCCATGTAGTACCAAAATGTTTTATAAGCCTGCGTGGAGCAGCGGTGGTGGGAGCAGGCAAAGTAAGGGGTGCAAAAGATAATGAGAGCGTTGTAATAGCTGGCGATGTGGTCGGTAATGGTATGGCCACTGTTGATGATGTTTTAGGAGATGCTATTGTAGTGTTAATAGTGGTTGTTGTTGTTGCTGTAGTCGTCGTTGTTGTTGGTTGAGGAATGGTTGTAGTTTGGTATTCTGTAGATTTGTGGGAAACGGCGGTTATCGTTATTTCTTTTCAAATCTTGCCAAACCCAAATTCGCATAATACCTTTGTATTCCAAAGATAATACTGACGGTTTCACCAATGACTTCATAATGTTCTCCGAAACCTGTTTGCGGATATAAAATGATATCCGATGGTGCACCTATTACTCGGAACCAGGAAACAAGGGTAGGTGTCTCCACTACCAAGTTCACCACCGATCGCCAGATGTGCTATAATCATTACAAAGTGGTAGAAGGGTGTGAAGATTGGGTAAATGCTGTAGTTTCGCCCCAAACCTCAAAGGCAATCCACCGTGAACAAAGCGGTTGGCGTCGTTGGTATACCTACAACTAATCTGCGTCGTAAATGCTCATTGGCTGTGGGTAACCATCATCGATTCTGAAAGAGGCAAGGGGGTAGGGAAACTGGTTTGTCGCATGGAGTGGGACTTTCTTGTGTGGCTGAGAAGCAGAATCACCATATTTCACCGTACAGTGTTCTTGTTGGATTTTTTTTTGTATAGAGTGTCGCGTGAGGTCATATAGACGTACATCTACGGTACCTTGTTCTGGTATGTTCCATTTCTTTGGCGCGTCACTTGTGCTTGTTTTTGCATGTTTTTGCATATTCGCAAGTTTTGCTTCAGCTCGTTAGAGAGCAGAGAGTTGATTTTGGGCGGTGGGCAAGCGCGGTTGGTCGTCTTGGGTGTGCGGTAGTGCGGTGGACAATTATGTTCAGAAATAAAATAAAACTTAGTAAATGTGCTCGTCTTCGTTTGGCGATATAACAACAATAAAAAAAAAAAAAAAAAAAAAAACTCGTAATTAAATGGGGTTGATCACAGATATATCTCCAGTGTCGTGGGGTCGATTTGTGTCGCGCAAAAGTTTGACGAAAAATAAAACAAACCATATATATCTCGTGTAAAAAGGCACTCCAATAACGGTCTGCAAAAACTTAAGTGATTTTTACACCACGGAGTAACCTCTCACGTGGCATCTCGTCTTGTGGATCCACCCAGTGACATTTAGTTTTGTGTTCCTCCCATCCCCCCCGCATGCAATTGTATCGGCACCTTGAGAAGTGAAAGTGATCTTGCCCCAAAACTGAACCCAGAGATATTTAGTGCGTTCTATAAATTCGCCTGTTGACACCATACCAACTATCAGTGTCATCGTAGGCACCGATCCGTAACCCCTGCACCCCCACAGGGAATGTGTCTAACACGTGCTTTGAGCACCAGGCCCGAAGGGTAAAATCCCCCCCCCAGCCTGCACCCCCCCCCCCCCCGGTTTGCGGTATACCACCGCCGGTAACAGTAACTATTGTGTGCACCAACATTCAGAGACCGTTAAAGGCCCCCCCCCCCATCCAGTGCTACCCCAACACAGAGGGAATAGTAAAACGTGGCCACGTGTACGTGGCATGATCCGGACACCACGCGATGCCAGGACCGACCATGCGGCGTTCATCATCTTTACTTGCTGTTCCTCCCCCCCGGCTACTCCACTCAACCATAGAATTAGTTTTGCTCTTCTTGTATTTTTCATTATAATTATAGTTTTTAAACGATTTGTTTTTATTTTTTTTTTTTTTTTTTCTTTTTTTTTTTTCTCTTTTTTTTTCTTCTTCTTTGTTAATAGTACTAATTTTTTTTTGATATAAAATAAAAATCATTACCCTTGAGTAATATCCCCCCCCCCCCCCTCAGTCATATCTCCGCGGTCTATAAATTAATTACGGACGCGTCGTATCTCCACCTACTTTTCGGTAGAGAACCCATTCGTACCGGGGTAATTTTTAATATATATATATATATATACCATTTGGATAACTTTTATTCTTCAAGCGTCCACCTCTAGCTTTAGCTCCGCGTAGCCCTCATCTAACTCCTCAGGACGACGTTGTGCACAGCATCTACCCCTGCAGAGGAATTCGGGTAAGGGTTTAATCCCGCATTTAAGACGTGGTAAGTCATAAACGCACTTGGCGCCTTATCTTTTGAATATTATATATATGTATATACATGCCCTTATTAACTATATTAATACACTCGTGGTTACGAAGTGATCGGTATTACGTATATTAGTTCCGCGATACTGTTTACCTGGTGATCATCCCTTATGTTCACTACGCTTCGAATATCTCGATAGACCACGGACTGATCCGACAACGAGGCAGAGGAGATATTATAATTAAATATATATTTTACTCTAATTTCGTAATTTTTCTTTCCATTTGTTGAATTCCATAGTTTCACCTAGGATTAAATTCAATGTGTTGATCTAGCTGTAAGCCTTGAAGTTTCCCCTAAGGAATCGTTTATACCACTCCCGAGCTCATGTTCTCCTGTATTTGTGTAGTTTATCTACGGGAGTTGTATTAGGTACTAGGTTGCCACCCTTAGTAGTAAGAACCTGAGATTATCGTAATATTCTTTATATTTTTCTTTGTGAATTAAATTATCCCAATCGCTTTTTGGGAATCCCGATACAAATGAATACCTGGTTGGCTTCTTATTTCGATCGGACATTTCTTTAGGATAGCAGAAATAGGTATCCGGCATAAGCTGGCCGATGGTAGTATACCTTACCTGATCTCCATGCGAAACAGGATGCGCGGTTAAGTATTTATTTATTTTGGAAGTGTGGATGACGTCGGCAGACGCAGGATGGTGATTGAGAGGGTGTAAAAGGGAATCGAATCCCATTGTATACAATAGGGGTGACTATCAACATGATATTTTGGAAGACCGTAGTCACCAAGGTGGTTGTCTGGGCTTCTCTACCCAGACACCATAGGGGTGGGTTATCTTCCGAGGGAGCCTCCCCAACTAGCCCCCTCCCTCTGGAACGCAGTAAGAGAGAGCCAGCGAAGATTGAGAGATCCGTTATACCTTTTGTAGTTTCTGTGGGTTAGATTCAGACTGGTATTTCGAGAGGATATAATCCCGCGACCGTAACGAAATTCATAAACCGACATTTCGAGCCACTCTTTAGTAAACAGAAATTCTCGAACACCAACCGGAGACAGGCATGTAAACAATGTAACAACGTTCGCGTGTAGGCGGCAAGAACCCCCCATTCCGACGAGCTTAGGACGGAGCCCGACTAGCATGCCTGCGCTGCTTTTCGCTCGAACACCCTCCTACTTAGTGGCCCGGACTGCCCTCTCGCAGGTCCTGTAGTGCGGAGGTCATAGGGGTCATGAAGAGTAGGAGGTTTTTATTAGACAGCCGTGTTTGTCATCTTTCGCTTGTGTTACTCACGGCCCATATAGAAATACCTGGTATATGTATATGGTTCACCACCCAGTGGATAGCTGGTAACAAAATGAATCCGATCTCGGGTTTTTTTTGATTTTTATTTCCTCTTGACGTGCCAAGATGGCACGGATAACTCGGGTCCTGGTTGAAAATTTGTACAACGCCTCAGGATACCTTCTATCTAGCTGGTGGGTGGAATTCTAAAATAAATTTTTAACGTTACAGGATGGCGCCCAACGTGGGGCACGAAATGTCCCGTTGAGTTCGTTATTCTCGTTAGGTCCATGTCGGAGACGTTCGACGCAAGACCTCGACCAAGTTTTCTCAGTCTATATCCAATTCGATATGCCAAATTATATTGGAATAGGTCAGGATCAGCTGACCTACCCAAACTCATATTTTTGCGTGGTTTTTAATTTTTTTTTGCTACCTTTGATCGAGCTTGCTCTCAAGTGGTTTCGGATATAATTGTCCTTTGTGGGAATTTACACCAGGGTCTATCCCCTTCCCCTCTGCTTCTTCCTTTAGTGTATCTTGTATTGGCGGTCCGTTCAATTTCGTGGCGTGTAGCCCAGAATTACGTTTTGCTGCCAGCAAGAATATACGGACCCGTTCTCCCCTCGATCGCTTTAGCCTTACACCTGCGCCTGAAGCTATGCATCCCTTTGGACAGGGTAAGTAGATCGACTGTCTGCAGATTTACTAAGCGCCTTTAAGACTTTAGCTCATAGAAGGTTTGGTAGCTCTGACCGGTAGATTAGTGATTTTGTTCCTGATTTACGTCTGTAGCAGAAGCACTCGTACCTTCTTTGATTGTATCGATCTGTAGGGACGCTGAAGTAGCTGCCACCCGATCGAAAAAATTAAGCACGACTGTCTTTCAACCCTTGCACCATTCGTGCGTACTAAACATACTCATAGCAGATATCAACCTCCTGCCAAAATCTTTCCTAGCGCTCCGTCCGGTCAGCATCGGATTCTGTCCGCGCTGATGTCTGTTGCTGTTGCGCCAAGATGTGCTATATATATATTTAACACGTAAGGTAGCTTTGTTCCATCTTACGGAATCCCATTCCATCTCTCTCTCTCTCTCTCTTGCTTCTGGAGTGTCTGACTCATCCCATCTTAGTCTGTAAGCGAAGTCCACACGTCCGAAATTTGTATGAAAATCTTTTGTCTCAGTCTTACCAATTAATTTACCAGTATAACTTTAGGTTACGAATCCGTTAGTTAGATAAGAGTCTAGTATTAGTTTTTTTTATTTTTATTTTTTTTAAATTGGTTGTTGTGGTGGTTAGATATCAAGCGGTTCAGTTAGCACGTGCCCAGATTGGTCGTCCCTTAGGTCAGTTATCGCATCTTTCACTTATTTGGAGATGTCGCAGCCTAGTCCGCCGTCTGATAGGCTCCTACGTCCCAAGAAGGATAAAAGATCTAAGGACACGCGAATATCGTTAGGCCCGGTCGCAAAAGTATCTCGCTCAAAGGCCCGCACATCCAGTCTCAACCCCGCTCCGTCTACGTCCCGTGAAGCCCTTAGTCGCCTCGCGAATGCCAGCCAAGTTGATCCGCCTAACATGGAAGGTCCTTCTAATATACCAGCCGACTCTGATGTCGAGTCGGATGCCGAAAACCCGGAGGCAGTCGATTTGGCCCAATACGTTCAAGAAGTTGTGACGGCAACGGTAGGCCTCAGTCGTACCGACGATCTACGCGTGATCAGGGAGGAGTTGGAGAAGAATAGGGTATCGACGAGAACCGAAATAACTAATCTCTTCCAAGACCTGCTGCGCTCGCAAACCCCTAACCGTACTCCTGCTCCCGCAAACGTCTCTGTTCCTCCGCCAGTGCCATCTGTTCAGATCCCGTCTCGCTTGCCTGACATGACGGTTCCTCCGCCCAATGTCCGCAGTGACAACGTGGACAACTTTATCGCCCAGTTAGGCAACATGACTCTAAACCAGCCCGCAACTCCATCAGTCATGGGAAGGACTAGAACCCCTCTCTCGACAGCCTCGAATGCCCATCATTTTCATAAGTGGGGTATCAAGTTCGATAACCGTCGGATGTCGGTAGACGATTTCTTATTCCGTTTACAGCGAGTTAAGGAAGGCTATGGAGCCTCATGGGAAGATATTGTTCTAAATTTCCATCAATTTGTTGAGGGGCCAGCCGAAAATTGGTTCTGGGTTTACCTGAAGTCCAACCCTCATGTCTCCTGGTCCACTCTGAAAAACGCCCTCATTGAGCAGTTCCGAAGCCTCGAAACCGACTCCGAACTCTTCCGGAAGATGTCTGATAGACGTCAAGGTCTCTCGGAACCGTTCGACGATTTTTATAATGAAATTTTGCACTTAAACTCCCGGTTGAGAATTCCCAAACCGAATCGCGAGCTGATCGAAATAGTCAAGCAAAACGTCTGTAAGCGTATGGGAGAGCTCCTCATAACTTTCAACCCTGGTAGCCTACCCGAATTAGTATACGTGTGTCGCACGATTGAGAAATATCTCAGCGACCATAGGACCCCACTAACTCGTACAATTCCACCTTCTGGTTTTAGGCGGCATGTTAGCGAGTTTGTAGTTAATGAAGAAGAACCCTCCTGCAGCAGCGCAAGCTTTCAGGTAGAAGGCGTGGATAATCGCCGAAGTTCTAATACCCTCACCTGCTGGAACTGCAAGCGGGTTGGCCACACGTTCTATGAATGTGAAAGTCCCCAAAGGAACTTATTCTGTTATAAGTGCGGGAAAGAAAACACCACCACCCCCAAATGTTCAAACTGCTCGGAAAACCCGCGCACGAACAGGTCGTCCACCGGTGTGACTTGTTCGCAGGAGAGAAACCCGGCCCTTCACTAATTTCTAGCCCTACACCCAGCGACACCACAGTCCTTCGACCAGATTTGGCAGATAATAAGATCACGATTCTCCACCGAGAGGTACCAATTACTCCTCCGCCCGTACAAGCCCATAACCTCGCAGGTAGAACCTTGCGTGACCGGTTTCAGACCTATTATGCCACGAGGGAAAGAATCTTCAAAGGCCCACCTCCCCCTGTGTCGGCTCGAATACTCCATCTACGGGAAAAGTTTAATAAAAAGAAGCACATCTACCGTTCTATTGCCGCCACCACCCTCTGTAGCCCAGACTATGATCCACGCCCTTATGCGTCGGTGAATATCATGGGACAAAATATGTTAGGATTGTTAGACAGTGGGGCGGCCATGAGCTGCCTAGGCGAAGAGGGATGTCGGCTCCTTCAGAAAAAACGCTTGCCCGTTAAACCAATTCGTTCGTTAGTAAAGACTGCTGATGGGCATCATCAGTCCGTCACAGGTCAGGTCACCCTGGACATTGGTTACAAGGGCCGTGTTAAACCAGTAACCCTTTTGCTGGTACCGTCTCTAAAGCAAGCCCTATATTTAGGGGTGGATTTTTGGCATGAATTCCAGCTTGCTCCCCATTTGATTTCTGAGCTGACCTTGCCATCTGACCAGCGAACGAACGACCTGTTCTGCGAACTATCTAGTGAGGAAGCGAGAAGATTAAGACACACCATGAGTTTGTTCCCGTCCTTCGCCACTATTGGCTTAGGACAGACAAGCTTAGAGGAACACGTAATTGACACCGGAGACGTTGAACCCGTCAAACAACGGCATTATCCCGTCTCTCCGGCGGTACAAACCCTATTGTACGAGGAGTTGGATCGCATGCTGGAGTTGGGGATCATTGAAGAGAGTTCAAGCGCTTGGAGTTCCCCAGTCGTACTTATACGAAAGCCTGGTAAGAACCGCTTGTGCTTGGACTTTCGGAAGGTGAACCAAGTCACTAAAAAGGATGCCTATCCGCTCCCGCACATTGAGGGACTGCTGGGGCGCCTTTCAGATACACACTATATTTCGAGTGTGGATTTGAAGGACGCCTTTTGGCAGATACCGCTGGAGCAAAGGTCAAGGGAGAAAACCGCCTTCACCGTCCCCGGTCGTCCACTTTATCATTTCAAAGTAATGCCCTTTGGCCTCTGCAACGCTCCCCAGCGTATGTGCAGATTGATGGACAAAGTGGTACCTCACGAAATGAGAGAAAATGTGTTTGTCTACCTCGATGACTTGCTAATAGTTTCGAGAACCTTTGAGGAACATCTGAAGTTGTTGACAGTTGTAGCTAGGAAATTGAGAGAGGCTGGGTTGACGATCAATATGGAAAAGTCCCATTTTTGTTTCAGGGAGCTGAAGTATCTAGGTTATGTGGTAGGAGAAGGCTGTCTGAAGACTGACCCCGAGAAGGTTTCAGCGATCCTCGACTACCCCGTACCAAGCTCGCCTCGCCAAGTCCGTCGATTCCTCGGGATGGCCGGCTGGTACCGTAGGTTTGTGAAGGATTTCGCAGCGGTAGCTACCCCTCTCACGAACACCCTCAAAAAAGGAGTAAAATTTCATTTTTGCCCTGAAGCTCTCGCCTCGTTCAACCAACTGAAGACCCTGCTAACCACCGCCCCCGTTTTAGTAAACCCAGATTATAATAAAGAATTCATCATAGTCTGCGATGCCTCTGCCACTGGCATTGGCTGCGTCCTGTGTCAGCTTGATGATAGCGGATCCGAACGCCCTATATTCTATTATTCGCATAAGTTAAATGCTGCACAACGAAACTATAGCGTCACGGAACGCGAATGCCTTGCCGCCGTGATGGGAGTGCAGAAGTTCCGCGCCTATGTGGAAGGGCATAGCTTCAAAATTATCACTGACCACGCGAGCCTGCGTTGGCTCAGGAACCAGAAAGAGTTGGATGGCCGGTTAGCTCGATGGAGCCTTAAGTTGCAAGGCTTCGTCTTTGAAATCGAACATCGGAAAGGTTCTTTGAACGTGGTTCCCGATGCGCTTTCTCGAATCCACGGAGTGGATGCGGTTGATACGACCCAGTCCAAGCCTTTAGCTCCGTCCCCAGGCGTGCTACATGTGGAACTCTCTGACCCTAGTTTTCGTTCGAAGGAATATCGCGACCTGTTGGACACTGTTCAGAGAAACCGCGCTCAACTGCCTGACCTCACCATCTCCAACGATTTAGTTTACAAGAAGGTCAGGCCCGTTTTCGGGCAACTCCTACCAGAGGACAGGACTTGGAAACTGTGGATCCCCTCACAGATAACGGAACGATTAATTACCCTAGCCCATTGCCCCCCGCGAGCCTCGCATGGCGGAATAACCAAAACTTTGCACCGTCTACGTGAGAGCTATTATTGGCCAAATATGGCCTCGCAAGTAAGAGCATTTATAAACCTTTGCGAAGAATGTAAATCATCCAAGGCCCCTAACACCGTCCTACGAGCTCCGATGGGAAAGGCCTTCGTGGTGGAACGTCCATTCCAGCACATTTTTATCGACTTCCTAGGGCCCTACCCGCGTTCCAAGGCTGGCAATACTCATATACTCATCGTACTGGATCAGCTAACGAAGTTCGTGCTCTTGCAGCCCCTCAAGAGAGCGACCACGGATAACACCGTCAAGTTTATGCGTGATCATATCTTTTGTCTCTTCGGCGTGCCTGAATCCGTACTTTCCGACAACGGAAAACAGTTCACCAGTCAAGAGTTCGAAAAATTCTTGTCCAGCTTTGGAATTCGCCACATCAGAACCGCTTCGCACGCTCCGCAAGCTAATGCCAGTGAGAGGGTCAATCGGTCCCTCCTAGCCGCAATTAGATCGTATCTCTCCACGGACCATACCAAATGGGACGAGCAGCTGCCTGCTATTGGCTGCGCGCTGCGCTCGGCTGTGCACGCCGCCATTGGAGTCTCCCCTTACGAAGCTCTCTTTGGGCACCCTATGATAGAACACGGCTCTACTTATGATTTGCTTCGACGTCTCGACGGTTTAAACCACTCTGATCTGCAGGTGTTAGCTAGGAAAGATAAGCTGAATATCTTACACTCTAATTTGAAAGAGGCCTTAGCCGCAGCTCACGATAAATATGAAAAGGTTTATAACCTGCGTAGCTCCAGCCGAAAGTTCCGCGTCGGGGACCTAGTATACAAGCGTAATTTCGTTCTCAGCGACGCGTCGAAACGGGTGAATGCAAAGCTATGCCCTAAGTTTCTGAAAATGCAAGTCCACAAAGTTGTTGGTAACAACCTATATGAGTTACACGATATGCACGGAAAGGATGTGGGAGTAGTTCATTCAAAAGATCTCAGAACGTAGTTCCGGCGTAATGCACGCAAGTGTCCGCCCAGCTCAGTCGGTAGAGCATGAGACTACCGGGAAGGCGATACTTCAGCCGTTTCTTCTCTTATCCCTTGTGCCCTTTCGCAAGCGCAAAAGTAATAAGTTTTGTGGGAAACGGCGGTTATCGTTATTTCTTTTCAAATCTTGCCAAACCCAAATTCGCATAATACCTTTGTATTCCAAAGATAATACTGACGGTTTCACCAATGACTTCATAATGTTCTCCGAAACCTGTTTGCGGATATAAAATGATATCCGATGGTGCACCTATTACTCGGAACCAGGAAACAAGGGTAGGTGTCTCCACTACCAAGTTCACCACCGATCGCCAGATGTGCTATAATCATTACAAAGTGGTAGAAGGGTGTGAAGATTGGGTAAATGCTGTAGTTTCGCCCCAAACCTCAAAGGCAATCCACCGTGAACAAAGCGGTTGGCGTCGTTGGTATACCTACAACTAATCTGCGTCGTAAATGCTCATTGGCTGTGGGTAACCATCATCGATTCTGAAAGAGGCAAGGGGGTAGGGAAACTGGTTTGTCGCATGGAGTGGGACTTTCTTGTGTGGCTGAGAAGCAGAATCACCATATTTCACCGTACAGTGTTCTTGTTGGATTTTTTTTTGTATAGAGTGTCGCGTGAGGTCATATAGACGTACATCTACGGTACCTTGTTCTGGTATGTTCCATTTCTTTGGCGCGTCACTTGTGCTTGTTTTTGCATGTTTTTGCATATTCGCAAGTTTTGCTTCAGCTCGTTAGAGAGCAGAGAGTTGATTTTGGGCGGTGGGCAAGCGCGGTTGGTCGTCTTGGGTGTGCGGTAGTGCGGTGGACAATTATGTTCAGAAATAAAATAAAACTTAGTAAATGTGCTCGTCTTCGTTTGGCGATATAACAACAATAAAAAAAAAAAAAAAAAAAAAAACTCGTAATTAAATGGGGTTGATCACAGATATATCTCCAGTGTCGTGGGGTCGATTTGTGTCGCGCAAAAGTTTGACGAAAAATAAAACAAACCATATATATCTCGTGTAAAAAGGCACTCCAATAACGGTCTGCAAAAACTTAAGTGATTTTTACACCACGGAGTAACCTCTCACGTGGCATCTCGTCTTGTGGATCCACCCAGTGACATTTAGTTTTGTGTTCCTCCCATCCCCCCCGCATGCAATTGTATCGGCACCTTGAGAAGTGAAAGTGATCTTGCCCCAAAACTGAACCCAGAGATATTTAGTGCGTTCTATAAATTCGCCTGTTGACACCATACCAACTATCAGTGTCATCGTAGGCACCGATCCGTAACCCCTGCACCCCCACAGGGAATGTGTCTAACACGTGCTTTGAGCACCAGGCCCGAAGGGTAAAATTCCCCCCCCAGCCTGCACCCCCCCCCCCCGGTTTGCGGTATACCACCGCCGGTAACAGTAACTATTGTGTGCACCAACATTCAGAGACCGTTAAAGGCCCCCCCCCCCATCCAGTGCTACCCCAACACAGAGGGAATAGTAAAACGTGGCCACGTGTACGTGGCATGATCCGGACACCACGCGATGCCAGGACCGACCATGCGGCGTTCATCATCTTTACTTGCTGTTCCTCCCCCCCGGCTACTCCACTCAACCATAGAATTAGTTTTGCTCTTCTTGTATTTTTCATTATAATTATAGTTTTTAAACGATTTGTTTTTATTTTTTTTTTTTTTTTTTCTTTTTTTTTTTTCTCTTTTTTTTTCTTCTTCTTTGTTAATAGTACTAATTTTTTTTTGATATAAAATAAAAATCATTACCCTTGAGTAATATCCCCCCCCCCCCCCTCAGTCATATCTCCGCGGTCTATAAATTAATTACGGACGCGTCGTATCTCCACCTACTTTTCGGTAGAGAACCCATTCGTACCGGGGTAATTTTTAATATATATATATATATATACCATTTGGATAACTTTTATTCTTCAAGCGTCCACCTCTAGCTTTAGCTCCGCGTAGCCCTCATCTAACTCCTCAGGACGACGTTGTGCACAGCATCTACCCCTGCAGAGGAATTCGGGTAAGGGTTTAATCCCGCATTTAAGACGTGGTAAGTCATAAACGCACTTGGCGCCTTATCTTTTGAATATTATATATATGTATATACATGCCCTTATTAACTATATTAATACACTCGTGGTTACGAAGTGATCGGTATTACGTATATTAGTTCCGCGATACTGTTTACCTGGTGATCATCCCTTATGTTCACTACGCTTCGAATATCTCGATAGACCACGGACTGATCCGACAACGAGGCAGAGGAGATATTATAATTAAATATATATTTTACTCTAATTTCGTAATTTTTCTTTCCATTTGTTGAATTCCATAGTTTCACCTAGGATTAAATTCAATGTGTTGATCTAGCTGTAAGCCTTGAAGTTTCCCCTAAGGAATCGTTTATACCACTCCCGAGCTCATGTTCTCCTGTATTTGTGTAGTTTATCTACGGGAGTTGTATTAGGTACTAGGTTGCCACCCTTAGTAGTAAGAACCTGAGATTATCGTAATATTCTTTATATTTTTCTTTGTGAATTAAATTATCCCAATCGCTTTTTGGGAATCCCGATACAAATGAATACCTGGTTGGCTTCTTATTTCGATCGGACATTTCTTTAGGATAGCAGAAATAGGTATCCGGCATAAGCTGGCCGATGGTAGTATACCTTACCTGATCTCCATGCGAAACAGGATGCGCGGTTAAGTATTTATTTATTTTGGAAGTGTGGATGACGTCGGCAGACGCAGGATGGTGATTGAGAGGGTGTAAAAGGGAATCGAATCCCATTGTATACAATAGGGGTGACTATCAACATGATATTTTGGAAGACCGTAGTCACCAAGGTGGTTGTCTGGGCTTCTCTACCCAGACACCATAGGGGTGGGTTATCTTCCGAGGGAGCCTCCCCAACTAGCCCCCTCCCTCTGGAACGCAGTAAGAGAGAGCCAGCGAAGATTGAGAGATCCGTTATACCTTTTGTAGTTTCTGTGGGTTAGATTCAGACTGGTATTTCGAGAGGATATAATCCCGCGACCGTAACGAAATTCATAAACCGACATTTCGAGCCACTCTTTAGTAAACAGAAATTCTCGAACACCAACCGGAGACAGGCATGTAAACAATGTAACAACGTTCGCGTGTAGGCGGCAAGAACCCCCCATTCCGACGAGCTTAGGACGGAGCCCGACTAGCATGCCTGCGCTGCTTTTCGCTCGAACACCCTCCTACTTAGTGGCCCGGACTGCCCTCTCGCAGGTCCTGTAGTGCGGAGGTCATAGGGGTCATGAAGAGTAGGAGGTTTTTATTAGACAGCCGTGTTTGTCATCTTTCGCTTGTGTTACTCACGGCCCATATAGAAATACCTGGTATATGTATATGGTTCACCACCCAGTGGATAGCTGGTAACAAAATGAATCCGATCTCGGGTTTTTTTTGATTTTTATTTCCTCTTGACGTGCCAAGATGGCACGGATAACTCGGGTCCTGGTTGAAAATTTGTACAACGCCTCAGGATACCTTCTATCTAGCTGGTGGGTGGAATTCTAAAATAAATTTTTAACGTTACAGATTCATGGATTTCAGCGAGTATTGATGTATTGTATACGGAGCTCGATTGTGGCTGAATGAGCTCTGGTATGAAATTAATCTTGTTTGAAGTCAGTCTAATATTCTCATCTATATCGGCCATAACTACGCGGAAAGCAGCGACATCGTTACTAACATCATTGATTTTGCTTATTAAAATATGTAAACAATAGTGGATAGACGGGTTGATGAGGTGGAGCAGTTGGCTTTGATGGGCTTTGTATGTACGTATCCTGTATCCAGGTAAGATGGTCATCGATCGTTATTAAATGCAGGTTCAGAATTGACTTAATATCCGATTTTTTAGTTAATTCACTAAGACTGCCAGCTGTTTGTCTATATTTTTGAATTTCGTTTTACAGAAGGTGGTGGAAAGATTTATGCTGGTAGATATTTCCTCTACACACTTGAATAGATCGCCAAATTTTTCGAGTTGGGTCACGATATGCTTGTGAAGCATTTTACACTCGGAGTAATTGGCGTTAAGGGTGTCACTAACACATTTTATCGCAAGTATTACATGCGAAAAGGAGATGACCTTGCACTCATCGTTGTTATAGTCACTAAGGTATGTAGTGGAGCGCTTGATTAAGCCGATGCAGAGAGCATGAAACGATTTACCGCATAGGCCATTACATTTCACCCAGTCAGCACTAAGGTCTTGCGATGATAGCACACAAACAGAATTGCCACACCGCCTTGACATATTAAACGTGAGGTGGGTCGGTTCTTTTAAGTAGGTGAAGGCGGTGACCAAGAAATATGTGTTCAGGGAAAAATTGCAGGTATGCAAATAAATTAATTGGAATTAAATAAACTCGCGCAGCGGGAGTAGAAGAGAAACACGTCCGAACGGTTGGAGGTACTGGAGTGTTCTGTGACTTCGATAAGGTGCTATCGAAGCTATTTCACCTCCCGCAATATCATCTGCATAAGGCCTAATGGAAACACACATGTCGCACTTTCATGCAGGTATTTACTTGCTTAAGACTTCCTGAACAGCTTGGATAGACCTTACTGAAAACACAACTTTTTCGTCTAAAAGGCAATTAACATCCACGGTAGGCTATTGCTTCGCAAAAGAAGCATCTCACATTTATCAGCAGTAGGCTATTACTTCGGTAGGACATCACCGAAACTTTATGGAAGCTTTATAGAGGCTCAAATATAAACAAGAAAAATATTTTTTTTTTATTACATTTTTCAATTTCCCATTTTCTTATTTTTTTATTTTTTTTTTTATCTTATTAATAAATATTTTCAAAGACTTTTTGCAATTTTCATGGAGTTCAGATTTACGTACTCGTTATAATTTACATTTTACTTACATGCGTCGCACTGAGAATCGAACATGGGTCCTGTTGCGTAGCAGTCCAATACACTACCCCCTTAGGCCAATTCGTCTCATAATGCTGTAAAGTGGTAAATCTGAACGTTAAGACTTGCAGTTTACTCGACTGAAGTTGTAAGCAAGACATTTAGTGTTACCCAATTTATTTATGGGCGAAAAGTGTTTATTTAAAATCACATTACTGACATATTTTTCACTGTGCTAAAAGTGTTTTATTTTTTGTCATTTCTCCCCGATTCATTGATTGATGGTTTCTTTGGACAGCTTATTCATTTCATATGAAATTTGAAATTTTTACCTCTATAAAGCCTCCTTATGTAAGTTAGGAGGAAGTACGAGTAAGAGTGTTTTTGTACAGCTTCCAATCGCAAGCAGTTATGACTGCATGACAGTTCATTGCTTCTATAATGCCTTCGGTCAGAAGCTCTAAAGAAGCTTCTAGGAAGAGGTTCGAACCATAAGCCTTATCGATGCAATTCACTTTCCACACATTTCCAGACACATTTTCAGAAGTCTAATAGAGATCTTATCGAAACTTAATTTTCTATCTCTCTATAAAGCCTGTGTTTGTGCTTCGTAAAGCTTCGTAAATGTCTTACTGAAGTTATTATCGAAACAATTGCTTCGAAATGGATCAACTTCGGTTAACAAAGACTACAGAAGCTCTATCGAAGCTGTTGCCTACAGAAATTACAAATCTGAACCTTACCGAAGTCAAATTGTTACTTGGGATATCCGTGGCAGTCCGACAACCAAACATGAAACCGGAACAGGATATATCTACTTCCGTCTGATAACTGGCACAGTACTCGGAGACTATTGGAGATGCTCGAATTAGCAGTGGAAATGAGACAACTTCACCGAAACCATTCAGGGTTTAAAAAGGTCCGTATAGAGTTAGGTAGAGTCCTTATTTTTAACGACATTAATCGGCGACACCTGTGGAGGGTAGTGATGTCTGTAGTTCTCTTTTTTTTTTTAATGGGAAGGTGAAAAGGTCAAAGGATGGCTCGCATGACATGTTGACTTTTGGCAGCTGACTGATTGCCAAATATGTAACGGATGTAAAGTGATTTTCAATAAGGACGGATCCATGCTGAAATGGAATACAACAAGTTCAAGAAGTTCTTGTTTTATTTTAAAGCCCCATATGTGAATACACGTATCGTTCAAATGCTCGCCGCGGCTTCTCACGGTAGCATAGAGTTTCGAGTGATCCAATTTTTAATGATCTGCCGCATAGATCTGACTGAATTAGAGCGATGGCATTGCGGTTATATTGGCTTTAAGGGTATCGGTCGACTGCGGCTTATTGGCATAGACCTGCGACTTCAGAAGGGGCCCCCAAAGAATAAGTCTAGCGGGGTCAAATCGCACGATCGGTGGCCAATTCACGGCACCTCCGCAAGAGATATTCCTACCTCCAAATCCTTCATGCAGAATGTCCATCGGGGCGTCTGTTGTTGTCCTGATTGAAAAACGTGCCGCCTACCTTCATGCCGTTGAATTTGAGAGAAAGAAAATCGGTTAGCCAAATTGGAATCCCCTTTTCAAACCCTCCGAAGCCCAGCCAGCAAATAAATGGCGTTGTCCATGATCATAAACAGAAAACTTTGAGCTCCTGGAACAGTTGGATATTGGTAAGGATTGTAAGGGTAAGCCCAAGACTCGTTGAAATGTGACTAAGGCCGACTTATTGTGCATGGCGAGAAAACTGAGCTTTCACGGACCGCGGCAATATTGTCACTCGCTTTGACGTACGGGTGTTGGCTGATAGTTTCACGAACCTATTATCTCTAATTTGGCCACCAAACGTTGGAGAGTTGGAGAGAGAGAGAAGGGCCACCGCGTTTGCCTTAAAATGGGAGCAACGAGCGTAATAGTTGCACTGATATACAGTCATTTGGACGTGCTCATTCGTATAACAATCGTATAACTTTCCATGGTGATTTGGCATCTGTAACTAAATAATAAACACCAGGGCACTCATAACGTAAGTTTTCAGACGATTATCGTCGAAACGATAGACCTCCAAAACAAGCATCTAAAATTACAAGTTTGAGAGCTTAATCCAGTCCATTTTCCATAAATATAATGAAAGCGGACGTTTTTCAAAAAATTTCGAGCATCATATGACGTATTTTGGTGATCAAAGTTTCAAAAACGATATCGTTTAGACGATCGTTGATATACGAAATCTGCCCCCAGATTAGACCGACCGACACGCCACAAAAAAACAAGATGTACGTTCCATGCCAACATCGAAACGTCCCAATTGAAAAACCCTTTAGTAAGAGCGGTGTCACAGTATGGTGCTGAGGTGAGAGCAGCGCTTATATGCAGATGCAGACAGCTTTTTCAACTTGACCTACTGTTTTGCGGTGAAGAACTTTTTCAAGTGAAGTGTGCTCCATTAAAAAAAACGATCCAAGGTCTCACTCAGTCTAGTGCTAACAGATCCGCAAAAGTGTTCTTTTCCTTAGCGTGGATCCCTGCCCTGTCTGCAGTACTCGCAGATATGCATGTTGACGCGTGGAGGATCATTCTGTGCTGATTCTGCGTCATAAGTGCTGTTTAAATGAAAATAAGCGCTAGAGTCTGAAGACCTTTAGTGTTAACGAGGAACCATTTGCACACCCTCAGTCAAAATGCCTGCTTCAACCTAGGCTGGGTTGCTCCTTGTTCGATTTATCTTTTTCATGATAATCGGCGAACTGTTGTCCGCATCACAAACAGAAACTTCTTCACTTTGTTGAATCCTTGCTTACTGTATTTTCTAAGAAGACTTATAGTCGTGAGTTCTCCTGTTGTAGATTCTTTCTACCGCAAAATTTAAGCCGAAGACGGTCTACCGATCTTGAATTCTTTGAGGACTACAATAATTAAGTTGCCTTTCTTGTCAACGCAAGAAATTGGAAGCTTTTTGCTTTCGCACTTAGTTTTTCAATGGTTCCTAAAAGCATGTTGGCCATTAAGATTGAGGTTAGGATATGTGGTTCCACCAGGCATCAAATTTATAGCTTCCTCAATCGACTGGCTGCTGGCTCGCTTTGAGCTTCGCTTATTGATACTCGTCTCCCTATTACCTACAGTTGTGAGTTGAGGGCGCTCAAGGCTCAACCACTAATTGGGTTTTTCCTGAAGGGAAACCAACCAACCAACTTAAAAAAAGCGCAGAACAAACGCCTTCTAATCATTAGCAAATCAATTCGGTTTTCCAATCTATCAGTTGAGAATTTACATGATTGTGTCCTTCACGATTTTCGTTTACAATATGATAAACTGTGGTACTCATTCCGCGTATCAAATCCTCAACAACGTCGTCTCCTTCGCTGTTGAGGTGGACTAGGAGTATGCCTAAAATTACACTAAATTAAAATTTTCAGAGAGCTGCCCATTTTCTTTTA